>NIJG01000193.1:1210260-1228441 GCA_002201625.1 Euglossa dilemma
CAAATCCATTATTTTTATAATTTTAAATGGATTTCCTTTTCCCAGTAATAAATTATATTAGGTTTTGAAAAAAGAAATCCATTTAATATTATAAAAATAATGGATTTGTTTTTCCCCAACCTAATATATTCGAATACTCAAATAATACGTAGGATAGAATCCTTTGTCCCAAATACCAGGGATTTTCTGACTTTAAGTATAATGTAAACTTAATCTAACTCGCAATGCACGTTCTCCAAACTAAAGATTATGTTGTTTTTATCTCTAAATAAAAATTGACTAGTTCTATATGCAGTGTATTCGAACATTCGAACAATACCATGTTCTAAAATCCAGGATAGAGTCCGAATAGATTAATCAAAGGATCAGAGCTGTTCTGACTCCGAGTTTAATCCAAACCCAATCTAACTCGCAATCCAACCGAACCTATCTTCCAATCTACATTCCCCGAGCTAAAGGCACCATAGCCTAACTCGCTAATGCATGACTTTCATCGAGGATCCTACAGTGATAAATCCCAAGGTCTGTCACCAAATCCGAACCTACCTAATTCAACCGCACCGATCTTCCAATCCGCGTTTACTATGCTAAAGGACCACAGTCTAACTCGGTAAAGCATGGATTGCATCGAGGATCCTGTAGTGATAAATCCTAAGGTCTGTCACCAAATCCGAACCTATTTAATTTCAATCGAATCGATCTTCAAATCGGCGTTCACCGAGTTAAATAAATCGCAGTCTAATCGATAAAGCCTGAGGATCCTTCGTTCGAGAATTCTATGGTGATAAATTCTAAGGTTTCTCACCAAATTCAAACCTACCTAATTTCGATCGAACCGATCTTCGAATCGGCGTTCATCGAGTTAAACAAATCGCAGTCTAATCGTTAAGCCACGAGGATCCTTTGTTCGAGGATCCAATGGTGATAAACCCTAAGGTTTGTCTCCAAATCCAAGCCCACTTAATTTCAATCGAATCGATCTTCGAATCGGCGTTCACCGAGTTAAATAAATCGCAGTCTAATCACTAAAGCCTGGGGATGCTTCGTTCGAGGATTCTATGGTGATAAATCCTAAGGTTTGTCTCCAAATCCAAACCCACCTAATTTCGATCGAATCGATCTTCGAATCGGCGTTGACAGAGCTAAACTAATCACAGCCTAATCGGTAAAGCCCGAGGATCCTTCGTTCGAGGATCCAATGCTGATAAATCCTAAGGTCTGTCACCAAATCCGAACCTATTTAATTTCAATCGAATCGATCTTCGAATCGGCGTTCACCGAGTTAAATAAATCGCAGTCTAATCGCTAAAGCCTGAGGATCCTTCGTTCGAGGATTCTATGGTGACAAATCTTAAGATCTATCACCAAATCCGGACCTACTCAAATTCAGTCGAACCGATCTTCCAATCGGCGTTTACCGAGTTAAACCAAATCGCAGCTTAATCCAAGATCCTTCGTTCGAGGATCCTCCGAATCACATCGATTCAACGATGCACCAATCTCCAACGACCACCGATCATCCCTTCCACCCCAAAAACACCACCTTTAGTCGAAGTGCCAAACTCCAACTTCCTAACTCTTGACAGACCGTCATCGTCCGCGACAATAATACAGAATAACCGACTGCTCGGTTATCGGTCAAGCGGATCGGATCGGTCATCGCGACAAGAACAGGCGTAATCGCTCGTTTACAAGTTGCTTCCCCGTGCAATGGCGTTCGTTTCCCTACGATACGGCGTTTCAGCGTCGTTGCCAACCACGGATGCACACGCGAGGACCAGAGTCGTCGACGGTGACAGGCATTCAGCATTGTTTCCTCGGCTGCGTTGACAATGACAACGCGCGAGACGCCTACCAGCACTCTCTCTCCCTCTCTCTCTCTCCATCTCTGCTGATCTATTCTACCCGCTAAGTAACTTCTACCGAGACAGCTAGATACACGGCCACTTGTTCGCCGCGAGACAATGGGGCCAAGAATGTCAATGGCTTCTTCCATTGTCGCGCGCGCAGCAATATTGTCGTGATGGCTGTTCAAACGTTTCCACGTAGCCGGTTTCTCCGCGAACAATCCTCCTGTCTGATGCCTCGGACGCTTTTCTTGGGCATATTTCTTTTTTACAGCCACCAGCTCTCTTTCTCTCTTTTTCCACCACTTTTTTGGCATTCTCCGGATTTCGGGTGATGGATTGGGGACGTTGGCAATTTTAATTTTGCCTTGGTCCTTTTGGACCAATTAATCGCCACGGAATTATAGTCTTTTCCTAGTTTTATCGACTATAGTCTCATTTGGGTATAGACATCGACGAGAGAGATGCTAGAAGATTAATGCAATACCTAATTTTCTTGAACTTTAGGAATATTAGACTGTATTTCCTTGGTATTCTTTGATAAATTATATTTTTTTCCTTCTTCTTTACAGTCACCAGGTCTCTTTCTCTCTTTTCCACCTCTTTTTTGGCATTCTCCGGATTTCGGGTTATGGATTGGGAACGTTGGCAATTTTAATATTGCCTTGGTCCTCTTGGACAAATTAATCGCCACGGAATTATATTCTTTTCTTGGTTTTATCGACTCTAGTTCCATTTGGGTACAGTCATCGACGTTTCTTGATGAGAGAGATGCTAGAAGATTAATGCAATACCTAATTTTCTTGAGCTTTAGGAATATCAGACTGTATTGCCTTGGTCCTCTTGGACAAATTATACTCTTTTCCATATTTAATCGACTCTAGTCCTATCTGGGTATAGTCATCGACGCTTCTTGACAAGAGAGGCGAAGAATGATACAAGATTTAATTGCCTCGAATCTTAGGAATATTTTATTCGATCTGATCTTATTAAATACCGATAAATAAATAATTACCGTCACAGTTTCTTCATTTCGACATTCATCTCGTTGACTGTGAGACAGACACCGTTGATGTCAGTGATAAAGAGAACGTTCAGATCTATTTAGGGGTGCAGGGTCGAAGGAAAGATTTTCAACCGGAGATAAGCTACCTCGAAAACCCTTCTCAGTTCGGATGACAGGGATGTGACAATCGCGGAGTCAGTGGACAAGGTTTCGAGATTAGCGACTCGACGAGCCGGACGACGAAGTGTCAGAGTCATCGTAAATCGATGATCGTCGATGCCAAAATGGGGGTGAAACGTAGAAGTTCTGCTCGGTCGGACGGTTCCTTAACTCGAATCGACGTGTTGCAATTGACGGGCTAGATTCCTGCCACGGACACCTTCCAGGGGTTGTCAAGAGCCTACGAGCCTTCTCCAACTTCGACGGCAACTCCGTCGGACATTAAACATCTCGGATCGATGGGCAACACAGCCGTGGCAGTCTGCTGGTACCAGTGCTCCAGTATTGGATATGGAACACGGAAGTTAAGCCCCATTGCTCCTGAATGGGACGTTAAGTGACATGGAGCACGCATTTCTAACAAAAATGAAGGCAACTTCTTGGAGTAAATTTTTAGAATATTTCTTTACAAATCTACTTAGAATTTTTGGAATGTATTAATTATTGTATACCGGTGAAAGTGATTTGTTATATTATGGATATGAAACACGGAAGTTAAGTCATATTGGTCGTCAATGGGACGTTAAGTGACATGGAGCACGCATTTCTAACAAAAATGAAGGCAACTTCTTGGAGTAAATTTTTAGAATATTTCTTTGCTAATCTACTTAGAATTTTTGGAATGTATTAATTATTGTATACCGATGAAAGTGATTTGTTATATTATGGATATGAAACACGGAAGTTAAGTCACATTGGTCGTCAATGGGACGTTAAGTGACATGGAGCATGCATTTCTAACAAAAATGAAGGCAACTTCTCGGAGTAAAGTTTTGGAATATTTCTTTATAAATTTATTTGGAATTTTTGCGAATGTATTAATTATTAAACACGAATGGTTTGTTATATTATAGACTCTCTTTCCGTTTAGCGTACGGAATGAATAGCGAGAGAATGGAAATAATGAAAGAAAATATAGTCGAATATTTTTGTTTTGTTCTTATAATTCCTGCGTAGGTCAAAGATAAAATAGCCGTGAAAAGAGGAGTACACGGTGCACACCGTGTCGTGAAGCATTGCATGTCATTCTCAGAACGAACGAGCTCCTTAAATTTCATAAGCAGAAGAGCCCAGAGAGTTATTCGAATCCACGTTGAATCCGCTCGTGTGTTAATGTCCTGAGAACGTCGGGAGCACGAGCGAAATTCGCATAAAACAATTTTCACCTTCATCTGCCTGCGTTTCGCGAGACATTCCAAAATCCGGGAATTTTTTGTGACCTCCATTACGCGATATTAAATAAGCAAGTCTTCTAATATTCTCGTAACATTTCAAAAAAATTAACAGAAATACGCGACTCGAATTCTTGTCAATTGTAAACTCCCAAAAATACTGCGATACGAACCCTGAAGAATATTAATCCGTAATAATTAATACCAAAATATGAATATTTTCACCTAAATAAAATTCAAAATTAATCGTATCTGCAAAAATTTAAAAAATAACCTTTGCTTTCACTAATCCAGATATCACTTCGAAATTGGAAATAAAAAATTCGAATTCTTTATGTGGAAAGATAAAATAAACACAGGTGTAAGTAGAATCGGTCTATCGTTGGTCAGACGCGAGCAAGTAGAAGCTGCCTATTACCTGTCCGGCCGAGTTGTAAGTAACAATCATTTCGTCCAACGAACAGGAGTAAAAGCAACGAAAGCTTATTCTCAATCGCATCGAGATAATTTTTGAACAAAGAGAGAAAGACACACGCCTATTTTCTACCCGCTGAATATTCCTCGGGGCGGCTTCAGGCACCCCGAAGAATATTTAAAACTCCTCGTTTTCTGCATGGGAAACAATGGAGCGCAACTAGCAGAGCGAAAGGCAGCCCCAGGAGAGGGCAACGTGACTTCTTTTCTTATCTCGTTTCGACCCTTTTGTGCTCGCTGCCCGGAATAAGGGCGACGGAGTCAGCAGCCAGATTAGGCGGAGTACAAACACAGTAGAGTAGACGATTATAGTCAGACACCGTGCCACGGGCCACTGTAGCCGATGGTCTTGTTCCTGACACCCGATAAAATAATGGGCTCGAGTGGACCATTCAGATTAGATCTCTTCTCTGTCTCCGCGATTTACAATGCCGACAATAGTACTTCGAAACCTGTTTGTCGAGCGAATTATTGGTAACTGCTCTATCATCGCTGAATGTTGATGCAAGGTGGTTCATTTTTTCTCCAAGTGGACAATTTTTCAATGTAACACATTTTTTGGGATCGAAAAAACTTCGCTTGCTAATTTTTTTGTTGATTAAACCTCGGGAGTAGATATTCGAAGCCATTTTATTATCAATGCTTTCATTCTGACAATGTGGAATCAATATTCTTCGAAAAGTGGATTTAACTGAAAAATCTTTTCATTCTAAAATGTGAAATCAATATTCTTTGAAATGTGGATTTAACTGAAAAATCGATTGCATTGTATCACACTAACCTAATGATTACAAAGTTCTGAATGAGTGAAAACATTGGGGACAAAATATTTATATTTTTGAGACATCCTGCTGCTGAAAATTAATTCTGAAATTCCTTAATTCTGAAAATTAATTCTCCTAGTTAGCATAATTTTTTGAATTTTGAATATGAAATTTACATTTATTCGTTTGATGAAAATTCTGTGTTTTGAGACCCAATTGACGAATAATTTCGACCGTTTTGGAATTGTAATTGAGAGATACGAATTTTCTTTATTTTTATTTAAGATATACTTGGTATAGCATGGGATTTAAGGATTCCTCGCTCGGACACAGTGGAATCCTTGGATCGATTTCGTGGCATCGGTGAGGGGTTGATCAATCTTGGAGGAAGTCCTTCTGGTCGCGTTTGTCTCTTGACTCGTGACCGAATAATTTTTTGGAGCGTGAACGTCGATCGATGGACTCGATAAAAAACGGAGGACGAGGCTGCCGGCGAAATTCGACGGACTTTTGACGTCAGCCACTAATTCTTCGCCGACCGGCAGCCAGAGAATTGTCATTTCGTTGAAAACTTTTCTATCGGCCCTCTGATTTACGATCGAAGGACAATCTTGCCTAACGAATTTCGTGAAACTCCAACACCTGACTTTGATTCCGTTGAAATTACGACGGACCCTTGCAAAAATCCTTCCGCGAGTCTCTTCTCTTCCAGTGACTTCGTTGAACCTATTTTCCGCTTCGAACGTGAATTACACGAATTAACGGTCAATTTATCCCATAAAAATCCTGTCAGACCCAAAGAACGACCCAACCCTCTCTTTCTATCCGTTATGCACACATTCGAAACAGGCAAAGAGAAGTCTAAACCCTGAAGAAGCTTGAACCCATCCAACGCGAGCCACGGAGACCTCGAAAAGTTGAAAGAGCGCGAAGCGGAAAGAAGCGAAAGAAGGAGGGAAACGCAGAGAGGTGAAAGAGAGAGAGATAGGTATGCACCTGTCCCCCGAGGAAGGGCCGGGGTTCACGGGTGGAAATTCACGGAACGCAGCAGCGAGAGAGGGCCAACGCTAATCCGAATCGGACGTGCTCGCACTCTAATATTTCAGCGAGTGTCAAGAGCAAAACTCTGGCTGGCGTCGGAAGACTCTTCAAAAGCCCAATTCCGCCGAGTTCCCGGCTTTCTCCGACCTAACCCCGACTCCTCTGCACGGTGTCCCTTTTCCTTTTCGGCCGGCTAATCCGTCGGCGTTCCGCTTTTCCGCCAGCCACCGTCGCCGGGGGTGCCCCGGCCGTTTCAAAAACAAAAACGCCCCAGTCACGACCCTGAGAGCGTTTCGACCCGATAATTACCAGCAGCTGGGTCATTGTTGCCGACCGTGTGTGAGCCTGCTGCCGGCACTTTTCACGTTCTCTCGCCAAATGGAGAAAGGGCTGATGTCCCGTTTCAGGGCCTCGCTCGGTTTCCGGGATTTAGGGTGACTGGATGTTAGGGTGAATGAGGGTGAATCGCCAGGGTGTTGCTAATCTTCAGTGATACCATCGTCGCTCGCAAGCTTAACACTAAACCTACCATGGTCTACATCGTTGTTTTCCAAACTTTTGTTAACAATTTCACGTCTAGCATTTCCATTTTGACACTAGATTTGCGGGACTCGTGAATTTGACGGATAGGTTGCTTCAATTATACGATATTAACAGATTTAATTAACTTATATTAAGTCTGTTAATACTGCGATTGTTTTCGAATTAAACCCATAATTTTTTTTTAAAGAAAATATGTGGTTTTCTTTACCATAAATCTGACGGGTGTCCGTAGAAATAAACTATCAAACTCTACCTAAGCCGAACATAAACGAAGAAAGCCTCATATATCCGTAATTCTAATAGCAAATCTAACTTTGCACTAAGTTAAAGTAAATATAAAAATAAGAATCTAAGATCCTTAGAAATAAAATATCAAACTCTACCTAAACCAAACTTAAACGAAGAGAACCCCATATATCCCCAATTCGGATGACAAATCTAACTTTGAACTAAATTAACGTAAATATAAAGATAGGAATCTAAGATCCTCAGAAATAAAATATCAAACTACCTAAACCAAACTTAAATGAAGAAAACCCCATATATCCCCAATTCTAAAGACAAAGCTACCCATTCCGTAACTTCGCACAAAATTAAAAAATTCTACGCAAAACCAAAAATACAATTTCCTCAACCATCATTTCCCAAGAGTGTAATCTCCAGTCTGAACCAAGTAAAAAAGATTCCACATTCATCTTGAAACTCTCCACAATTTCAAAAACAAACTTTACCACCCATCCCATGAAAGTAAATATAAAGATAAGAATCTAAGATCATTAGAAATAAAGTACCAAACTCTAACTAAACCAAACATAAACGAAAACAATCCCATATCCCTAATTCTAAAGACAAATCTCCCTATTCCGTAACTTTGCACAAAATTAAAAAATTCTACGCCGAACCAAAAATACAATTTCCTCAACCATCATTTCCCTAGAGTGTAATCTCCAGCCTGAACCAAGTAAAAAAGATTCCACATTCACCCTGAAACTCTCCACAATTTCAAAGATAAACTTAACCATCCCATAGTTCCGCGTTAAATTAAAAAATTCTACCGTGAAATAGAAAATACGATTTCTCCTTTCTATCATTGTCCAGGAAAATAAACTAGGAGGTCTCTAAATCCTGGATAACCCTGTAGCAGGAGGTTCGTCTATTTCCAAGGTGCCATCGAATCGGCGTCGACTCGATCGGGACGACAATGACGCGCGAGGAACGACGTCTCGAACCCGGAGGAAGCTTTTCTCCATTCAAATGGAGGATCACTCGAGGCCGCGGGAGTGGCGCATAAAACGGCGACCGGGAAATTTTATACGGCCGTAAAGCCGTGAGAAAACCGTCGGTTCGACGGGCCGGCCGGGGATTCGTGAAATTTTGATGGGCCTCCGAGTACGGCCGCGAAGCATGTGCCACCGGATAAACTTTATCTCCGCCGTTCGGCCGGCGTAACTTCGCTAATTTTCCACGGACAAAGGCGGCCAACTTCCACTCCGCGAATAGGATTACCGGCAGCGAAGGCTGGCAGTTCGACTTTGCCACCGATTGACTCCGCTCCGGGCTATTCGTCCAACAGCAGGCCGAATTAATCCGCCGAGCAGTCGATGATTGTGACGGAGGTGACGGTGAATGAAATTGGGGATGAATGGACAAATGGTCGAAGGAAAATTAATTTTCTCACTCTTCTCCAAGTGTAATTTACGTTCGTCCTATTATCTTGGAAAATTATCGGGTTGCTTATAAAGTAATTTCGTTTTTTTACAACAGAGGACCTAATTGTATTTTTTTACAGGCAACTTCATACTTAATACTAGGTTTACGGGGGTTTTCTGTATACCTATTTCTATGGACACCCGTCAGATTTAGGGTAAAGAAAACCAGATATTTTCTTTAAAAAATAAACGATGGGTTTAATTTGAAAACAATCGCAATATTAACAGACTTAATATAAGTTAATTAAATCTGTTAATATCGTATAATTGAAGCAAACCATCCGTCAAATTCACGGGTCCCGTAAATCTAGTGTTAAACCGCATAATTGTTATATATTTTGACAGTTGATATAGTAAGGTTTGTTTGTTAGAAACTTTGTGAATATGAAGTGACCCTGAGTGAATATGAAGAGTGGATGAGGCCCAGAACGAATGTAGATAGTTCATGATCGAGACGAATGTCGAAACGAATAATGGGCTAGAATTGGGCCAGAACTGGCACAGCCAAGGGCCAGGATGCATGGAAAATGCGTGAATGAGAAGGAAAGCCAGTGTACGAAAGAAGATACAGAGAAAGATTTAAACTGGAGTGCAAGGACGAAGGTCAGTTAGTTCTAAGATAGTTCTATGCTAGTTCCAATATATCGGGCTGCTTGTAAAGTAATTTCGTTTTTTCCAAACAGAGGATTTAATTGTATTTTTTCACAGCCAACTTCACGCTTAAGCCGCATAATTGTTATATATTTTGACAGTTGATATAGTAAGGCTTGTTTGTTAAAAATTTTGTTCGATTCTTTGCGATAGTTTTTATTCGGTGCCTTATCGAATATGGAAAATCGAAAGCAGCATTTTCGGCATATTTTACTTTTTTACCATCGAAAAGGTAAAAATGCAGTTCAAGCGAGGCGGAAGTTATGCGACGTGTATAGAGAAGATGTATCGACCGAACGACAATGTCAAAACTGGTTTGCAAAATTTCGTTCCGGCAATTTCGATGTTGAAGGTGCGCCACGTTTTGGAAGGCCCGTTGAAGTCGATGAAGACGAAATAATGTTATCGATGGATGCAAACCGCCGAATAACAACTCGTGAGATTTCTGAGAGGTTAAATTTGTCGAATTCGATCTTTCGTGATCACGTCAAACGTCACTCGAAAAAAATCGAGTTTCATTTTCATAAAAAAAAAAAAAAAAAACCAAATGACTTTCAGAACAACCCAATATTTTATTAACCCTTTGCACTCGAATGGCGACTGTCAGTCGTTGTGAAATTTTAAAGACTGGTATTAATTAATATATCAAATTTAAGATAACATAACAATATGCGTAATATCGAAATCAATTATTATACGCTTCTTTATTTACTACTCGATGAAATAATGTCAGCTTTATGCCAGAAAATCTGTAAATTTCTACTCTTTTTTAGACAAAAAATCGCCGAGTGCAAAGGGTTAAAATCGGTAAAAAATTCTCGAATCATTTTTATGTATTGCAATTCAGGTTTCTCGTGAATTGGCAACAATTAAATTGAATTAATTTATAAGAACGCTGTATACATGAAAAAATAAAAAGAAACCGGATGAAAGTGAGCCTGTGTTAACAAAATAGAAAAAGTTTTGAATAAAATTGAAATCGTGGGGAGATGAATGCGGTCGTTAAATTTTTTTAGAAATTCTTTTTTTTTGGGACATATGGAGAACCTATTTGGACGAGTTATGAACACGTATGTATGTTTATTGAACGAGTGTCGGTTCTATCTGTGATAAAGGGAAACTAATGGACGTACATTCCAACCACTGTATTTTGCATGATTTTAATACTCCCTCTGTGTATACAAATTCGAAATGGTAATAAGTGCATATATGAACATATAATGCTAATACCACATATACATTCTGCAGCGTATCCCATTTGAAGTTTCGAACTCAATTATTTCCTAAAATATAGTTCGCTTGAAAAATTGTATCAAATAAAACTTACTCCATTTTTAACATAAATTTTTCCAAGATAGACGTTCATTTAATATTTTAACGTGACCTCGATTTCCTTCAATAGAAATTCATTGACCAATAATACTTTGATATACAATAAATATACTTGAAAATTGAACGAAACCTAAACGGAACGAGGCTCGAATATAAAGAGAAATAATTTATGAAACTCAGAGGAACAGAAGGACACTCCCCGCGGGAATGTAATTCAAAAATAAATAAAATTCGTAGGAAAGGTATAATTCGGCAATTTTTCATGGCGAATAGCGGCATGGTGGATTCGATAATCCAAAATCGTGTAGTCGGCTCGAGAAATTCCACGAACGGGATATGGTACCTTCTAGAAAACCAGAAAATTGAACGAAACCTAAACGGAATGATACTCGAATATAAAGAGAAATAATTTACGAAACTCAAAGGCACAGAAGGACACTCCTCGCGGGAGTATAATTCAAAAATAAATAAAATTCGTAGGAAAGGTATAATTCGGCAATTTTTCATACCGAATGGCGACATGACGAATTCGATAATCCAAAATCGCGTGGTCGGCTCGGGAAATTCCACGAACGGGATAACACTGGAGGCTCGAAAGGAGCAAACTCTCGGTAGAAATTCATTGACCTATAATACTTTAGTATACAATAAATTCCTTGGTACCTTTTAGAAAACCAGAAAATTGAACGATACGTAAACGAAATGAATCTGAAATTTAGAGTGAAATAATTTATGAAACTCAGAGGGACAGAAGGACACTCCCCGGAGGAATATAATTCAAAAATAAATAAAATTCGTATAATTCAGCGATTTTTCATGGCGAATGACGGCGTGACAGATTCGATAATCCAAAATTACGTGATCAGCTCGCAAAATTCCACGAACGGAATATCACTCGAGGATCGAAAAGAGCAGAGTCTCGGTGGAAATTCATTAACCTATAATACTTTAATATACAATAAGTATACTTGTTACCTTCTGAAAAACCAGAAAATTGAACTATACCTAAACGGAACGAAGCTCGAATTTAAAACAAAATAATTTACGAAACTCAAAGGAACAGAAGGATACTCTCCGCGGGAGTATAATTCAAAAATAAATAAAATTCGTAGGAAAGATATAATTCGGCAATTTTTCATGGCAAATGGCGACATAACGAATTCGATAATCCAAAATCGCGTAGTCGGCTCGAGAAATTCCACGAACGGGATAGCACTGGAGGATGGAAAGGAGCAGAGTCTCAGGGAAAGTGGAGGATCGGGGCGGGGGCCGGAAGGTTAAGTAGAACGAGCCCCTCTGGCTTCCGGGGAGAGAACGCCGGGGGTCGCTAGGGTAAGAGGCGGCGACACGGATCTTAACGCCCTCTAACCTCTGTCTCAGCTCGTTGCTCCATTTCTCGAAAGGGTTTACACACTTTTTCCGCGAGCGTTTGAGCACGTAATACACGCTGCTCGAGTGCCGGTAGTTTGCTTAACAATGCGACCACCCCCTTCCGCCCAGTGCGAGAGACCTCGAGACCGGATCTCCACCAATCCCGCCCCTTACAGTCGCCGAAATCCGCCAACGAGAAGGAAATCGGCAAGATTCGAACCCTCTCTCCTCCTCCTACCTCTGCTTTGGCCTAATCTGCCTGTGTTCTCGAGGGTTCTTCCGGCTATTTCAACTTCCTACGATTTCCAGAAGCGCGTGACCTGAAATTTCGAACTGATTTCTAAATAATTCGTAATCGTGGACCGTGAGACTATGTCAGATGAACCAAGTTAGGTAGTTGTTGAGCAAACTGTTTGGAAGTTAGCTTAGGAAGCATTCTAGGGGACAACTGATTTATGAAATGAGGATTTTTAAAATTTGGAATATTATTCGGCAGATTTATGATTGGATTAAGAGTATATCTGGTAACCAAATATGATAGATTTTCATTTCCTGTGATCACAATACAGAGAACACCATAGTTTATTTTGTCAAAAAGAGTGGAAAGAATTTTTACTGGAATCTAATAACTCGGTGAATAAAATATGTATATATTACTATATTTGGGTAAACAAATGTGATCAATTTCCATTTCCTGCGATCACAATACAGAGAGCACCATGATTTATTTTATAAAAAAGAGTGGGAAGAATTTTCATTAGAACCTAATAACTTAGTAAATAAAAAGTATTTATCTATTATCGTATTTGGGTAATCAAATATTACCGATTTCCATTTCCTGTGATCACAATACAGAGAACACCATGGCTTATTTTGTCAAAAAAAATATGGAAAGAATTTTCACTGTAATCTAATATCTCAGTAAATAAAATATATATGTATTACTATATTTGGGTAACCAAATGTGGACGATTTCCATTCCCTGTGATAACAATGCAGAGAACACCATGATCTATTTTATCAAAAAGAGTGGAAAGAATTTTCATTGAAACCTAATAACCCAGTAAATAAAATATTCCTATCGCCCCTCTCCTATGATTATTTTCTAAATATCTATAAGTGAAAGATCTCTAAGATCTACAAACGTTTCTTCTGAGAATAAACACCGTCTCTCCTCGATTATCCACTCCCAAAGTTTCCCGAACTCTGTGAACATAACACGGTCTTAAAATCAGCGTGAAATTTCGCGCGGAAAATCTGCGAGGACGTCGACTGCAATCACGTATCGATATTACGATCGATAAAATTGGTTCCTCCCCCGGGAACGAGGTTTTATCGTCGACGTTTGTCACTAGCGACGTATATTTACGAGTGGCGGAAATATTCCGCGCGAAAAGTGGCCATATTTCACGTGCCGTTTGATCTATGCCCGCTCGTTTTAATGTTTCACGGGGTTTCGTTAATTCGCGACCAATCTCTGACGACGATGAGGGGTACCGGAAGGGGGTATCGGGGTCTCGGAACGAGTTTTATTTCCCGACAACCTGGACGGACACGTTGTCCCGTTACGTGGAATTGTTTGAAGAGGAGAGATGAGGTTTTTTCCATGGTTTTAGTTCCTTTCGTTTCGCCACTGTATGCAGTGTAATCACAGTAATTAATTGCTTTTCTGTTCGCCTGGTACCCCGGGCCACCCCTCGGCCCCGTCTCTTCCTCGAGTCGTTTCCAGATTGCAATTAAAAACTTCGTTTGTTCGTCATAACCGGACGTGTCTTGTGTGTAGGATGGATTTGAAGTTGTAATGGGCAGGGATACGAGTGGGTCAATCACGGGACGAAATTTTATTCCTGGAATTAGACTCGGATCCCCGACTTCTCGGAACACGAATCTCTGCATCCACTCTGTTTACGGTTATTTGTAATATTAATTACCGTTGATCGGAATTCTGTTTATCGTCGAGTAATAACATTCTCTTACGAAATTTTATTAGAGGAATATTAGACTCTGACCCCCGACTTCTCGGTACACGAATCTCTGCATCCACTCTGTTTACAATTATTTACAATATTAATTACCTTTGATCGGAATCTTGTTTATCGTCAAGTAATACAACTCTCTTACGAAATTTTATTCCTGGAATTGGACTCGGATCCTCGACTTCTCGGTACCCACGTTCCCAGATCTCCGCTCCAAACTATTTACCATTATTTACAATATTAATTACCGTTGATCGGAATTCTGTTTATCCTCGAGTAACAAAACTCTCTTATTTTATTCGAGACAGTGCGACATAGCGACGAACGAGCGCGGAATTTTGTTTACCTCCGAGCAATAGAACGGTAAACCGAACAGTGGCGAATATTTTTTTACCTCCGCTGAAAAGCCGATGCAACGCGATAGAGGGAGGATAGAAGAAAGATTCTGTACGATATAAAAGATGAAAGAGCGAGAGAGAAGGAAAGGGGAATTAAAATCGACGACACGTGGAAAAATTGGTTCTCAATCGGGTAGGAATCCGCAGTGGCGTTGCAACTTTCCCCTAGCCCCCGTCGTATCCTTTCCAACTGTGGAACCAATACAGCAGAGCTCCTAGGAACGAAGACACGAGAGGAAACAGAAACGAGTCTGATGCTCGACGCAGCCCGGGGCTGATTATTTTTTCACGGGGCGACGCGGCCATCAGCCACGCGGAGGCGAACGCTCGCGACAATACCGGGGATCAACGGTGGTGTGAGGAAGGCCTGGGTTAATTAACGACCGTGCTCTGCAAGGAATAGCGGCGAAGGGAGGTGAGAAGGGGCGGAGGAGAGGAGGCGACGACAAAAGCGCGTAAGGCTCGAGCGAAAGAAGCCGTGTGGACGACGGAACTCCGACTGCCCGCGGCCACTGTCACGTTCTAAGGAATGGAATACGTGATAGCCGACCCCTTTCTGCAAACGCCAACACTCGCGAGCTCTTGATATATCCCTGGGACGGGGGTCGCCGCGCGATGGATTCCCTGGTATTCACAGAGGTGAAGATCAGGGGTGCTCGAGCTGCAACGGAAGCCAGAGCCGCGTGGCGAGAGGCCGAGGGAGGCCTGGTCCGATGAAAGGACCAAGTCAACCAGGTACAACACACGCGACACTTGTCCGCGAGCCTTCAATTTAGCGATAAAATCGGCGAAAATACCCGGCCATCACGGGAATGATAAAGTTCCTCAAGTATAAAGAACGACGAACGAGAGTATTTCTAATGCGTCTAGAACGAAGGTAGTTTTGGGTTTAGCTGATCCGAAGAAAGACTCGTGACTGTTCAGGATTATACAGGATACCGTTACAAGATTATATGGAAGAGTAAATAAAACGGATTTGGTTTGAAGCTGCTTGGAATTAGTGAAAGAATAAAGAATTTATACTTGATACAGCGTTAATGAGGATGTGTGGGATTTGTAGCATTTATGCTCAATTTCGACTACTTACGTCTACAGTAAAACTTTTAGGTCTATCTAATCCGAGGAAAGACTTGTGACTGTTCAGGATTATACAGGATACCGTTAGAAAATTATATGAAAGAGTAAATGAAGAATGATGAAACGGACTTGGTCCGAAGCTGCTTGGAATTAAAAAAAGTGCGAAAGGAGAGCATCTGGACGAATCTATCGCGTGAAGAAGCGAAGCAAGTACGACTAGAGGCACCTGATAGGGCGTTAGCGTTGATGTTTAGAAATTATAGGATTTATACTCGATTTCTACTACTTGCATCTAGAAAGAAGCCTTTAGGTCTATCTGATCCGAAAAAAAGACTCGTGACTATTAAAAATTATTCAGGATACCGTTCGAATGCTATATAGAAGATAAAATGAACTTGGTCTGAAGCTACTTGGAATTAAAGAAAGCACGAAAGAAGAGCATCTGGTAGAATCTATCTTGTGCAGAAGCAAAGCACGTTCGGCTAGAGGCACTTGATACAGCGTTAATGGGTACGTGTGGGAATGATAGAATTTATACTTGACGTTTGAGAAAAGATGGGACAGGTTTGGAGAGTTAGAGGTGAGAAAGAAGAGCATCTGGGACGAGAGGCTGTAGCTATCGCGTGAGCCAAGGATACGCCAAAGCTTCGCGTTCACAGGGTTGCGAGAATATGATACAATTTACGTGGAACGAGAGCAGAAGCTCTCCTACACGAAACACAGATTCAAACCAAAGATCCTAACAAACGCGTGAACAAATCGTTCCTCCAAGCATCTCTACACACCGATTAAAATCGATAAGACCTGACCGAAAAAAACTCTCCGTGAAAACAGGTCTCTCTAAGGGAGTTTCTCTAACTTTTTCTCGAAAAACCGAGACCGCAACGACGAACTCCTCCTACACTGGCGCGAGTCATTACTCCGCGCCTTTCTTTCCTCCGGAAAAAAGGAGAAAAAAAAAGAAAAAGAAAGAGATGGAAAGAAATGTTCAACTCCCTCAAACGACTCAATTTGCACAGTAACAATTGCAGCCGCAATGCAGACGCGGTGTTCGCCGACTTTCCAAACTTCTCGCGATTTTTCCTTTCGCCAACGTCGCCGGCAACAATTTTTTCCTCCCCCATCCCCTTCTTCACCCTCTTCTACCCGCCCCGTTTCGAGTTCGCGCGAAGTAATCGTCGGCGAGATTCGCGACCGCCAACTTTCGCGAGCGTAGTCCATTAAGTTACGCTCGTTTCACGGCTGAGAAGCTTCGAATCTGCCGCGGGAGGGCGGCACCGAAGCTTTTTCATCCCGGAAGTGCCGCGGATACCGACGAGTTATATTAGTTATCGAACTTCCCATTGTTTTCGAGACCCGTTTCAGCCGGGCTGATTAATCAGCTCCTGCGAACCGGCTATTGCCAGTTTCCGGATCGAAAACAAACGTCGAAGTGGCAAAAGCGTCTCGCGATTTCCACCGGGAAGTCTGTTACTCGCCGTTTCCGTTAAATCGACCGGGATCGCGGCGATGATGAAGCCGAAAGGGCCACCGGAGTTTCCGGCGAGAAGTGCCCCTGGCTTTTAATCCTTGTCGATGAGAACGGCTCCGTGGAGTTATTCGAAGAATTTCTCGGGTTGCAGAAAGGGGATGGCTTTGAAAAATTCTGCCCAGGTTGGTAACGAATTCCTCGGCAGAGGAAGCGAGGAATCTTGGGAATATCGGAAACCGATAGCTCGGATGTGTCTAAAAAATCGGCAAGATTATCCCGATGGTTAGAGTATTTGGGGTTCGATCAAACGCAAACTGCGGTCCTGAGGAGTACGAAAGAGTCCTATTTTCCAGTCTCGTTACAAGAATCGTAATGAGTCTTGGAAAACGAAACGATTCTAGCCGATTTTTGAGGAAGATTCAGTGAGGAAATCTCGAAACGAGGAACGGCTATTATTCGAATAGAATTCCCGAAGATGTTAACTATACAATACGTAAGATTTCTGAATATGATCAATCAGGTCAAGAAGATTCTAGATTGTAGCTCATAATTTATATTAATTTATATTAAGGAATTAATAGGATTGGGGATGAAAATCTAACCCAAATGGGAACAGAGGAAAAGGGGATGAAGATGCAAAGATATCGAGTTGCTTTCCATGGAAACAGGATCACCATCCAAGGACCTTTTCTTGCAGCGTCGAAGACAGGATTTAGCTTGATAATTCACTGCTCTAATATGGTTCGCGAAAGGAAATCCAAATTGTCGAGGGTCGGGGGTAGGGGGTTTGAGGATTAAAGGACAGCTCGGCCGTTTAATTTCCGTCCTGACAAAACAACCGGCCAGAATCTGAAGAGGAGGCCGCGGAATCGTTAATGAAGCCTTCCATTCGCGTCTAACCGTGGTCCAGCCTTTGAATTGCAGATTCCTTTGCGAGGGAACTGGATAAATCACGGGTATCCGAAAATAGAGGATGGAAAAAAGTGTGTTATATTAGACGGGATTATTTGGTTGAGAAAGGAGGACGAAAGGGGTGCGATCGTTTAAAAATTCGAGAGGGTAGTCGGAGAACGGGGCCCCTTCAAATCTTCCCGTTTCCTGTAAGACCGGATTTGGGGTTGGTACGTGAG
>NIJG01000193.1:1228827-1258321 GCA_002201625.1 Euglossa dilemma
TCATTTGATTTGATCGAGTTGTCCACCTGTCATATTTAATTGGTCTGTTTAAGTCTTCGAGGAGGATCTCTGGGAATAAAATAGACCCATGTTGCACGGAAATTTTACTGCAATTTAGATTCAACAAAATTGGTAGTTTTTATTAACAAAGGTATCACATAATATAGAAACATAATATAATAGTAGTAATTCAATTCAATTTGTTGTTATATTGCGAAAGCAGCTATTGCGAAATTTCGAGGTGGGTCTGAAAATGTCCCACCATGCACTACCGTGCATCGAAAAGGTGGGACATTTTTAATCCCACCGTGCCCCAAAGAGATATAGTACTTAATCAAAAATACAGAGGAATTAAAATGTACTCTAATCACAAACATTAATCCTTTGCACTCGAGAGCCGAGTCCCAGTCGCCATTTAATCGGATTCTAAAGATCGATATTAATTAATATATCAAATTTGAAATAACCCAACGATACGTGGAATATCGAAATGAAATAATTCTATATCTTAATTTGCATATTATTTCTTATTTATCGTTTTAAAAATGACATCGACTTTTCTATAACGAAAAGATCGTCGAGTGGAAAGAATTAAACGTATCGGTATTTTTCAACGCTGTATGGAATACACGTAACAGCAGATAACTATAAATGTCCGACTAGGCACTAGCCAAATCTCCTTGCACAGCATTTGATTAAGCACTTGTACCTGTGAATAATTTGCACCGCGTACTTGTCCATTCTATTCGCGATATGTCTGACCACAGACGGTACAGTTCTACTGGCAGCCGGCTGAATAAGCCTCGACACTGAATACTTGAGCAAGAACTATTCCACTGCGGCCCCGGCTGGCCAAGCATGAAGCTATTCTACTGCGCCCGATCCAATGCCGCACGATCGTACTCTACTGCCGATTTCTGGCCAACTTCAACCCTGTCCCGCGTTACTTTCCCATAGGTTATTTGACTGAAATGTGGCGGTACCTTGCGGATATTACATGGTCGGACACTTTCCACCGGAATTTTAAATATTTAATAATCCGACCCGGCGGCTTCCTTTAGTTACGAGGACGGAAAACAGGGGCGAGTTTCACAGTTCGGTACTCTTGTACAGAGGAAACTATTTTATTCCAAACTACTGTTACAATTTGCCGACGCGATATTGTAATACTTTTAATACTTTCTTAATAATTGTAGACAGGGATGAATATTTTTACTATTAATTAAAATATCCGTAACGCGCAATTCGCGATTTCACGAAAATATAAACAAAATTTCTTTCAAAAATAACAATGAAATGAAACTATTTTATTCCAAACTACTGTTACAATTTGCCGACACGATATTGTAATATTTTTAATACTTTCTTAATAATTATAGACAGGGACGGATATTTTTACTATTAATTAAAATATTTGTAACGCAGAGTTCGCGATTTCACGAAAATATAAACAAAATTTCTCTCAAAAATAAGAATGGAAAGAAACTATTTTATTCCAAACCACTTTTACAATTTGCCGACGCGATATTGTAATATTTTTAATACTTCCTTAATAATTATAGACAGGGATGAATATTTTTACTATTAATTAAAATATCCGTAACGCGCAGTTCGCGGTTTCACGAAAATATAAACAAGATGCCTCTCGAAAATAACGATCAAAAGATACAATTTTATTCCAAACCACTTTTACAATATTCCTAATACTTCCGTAATATTTATAGACAGCGACGAATATTTTTACTATCAATTAAAATATCCGTAACGCGCAATCCCGGTTTAAAAACTATAAACAAGAGTGTAAAATCTCTCTCTGAAAAATACCAATTAAAAACTAATCTCCGATACCCGAAGCTCGCTTTACTCCGTTCAAAGAATAACATCGAACTCAATTAAGAAACAATCACTCGATTCCGCCCGGAAAAACAGGACAAACCCTGAATTCTAAAATCCACGAAACGATCATCGGTTTCTCTCGAAGATGCTTCACCACCATCCCCTGTAAGCTGAATAAAACCGAATCCACGTCAATCGACCGATAATTTCTCCGCGATTTAAGGAACGAAGGAAGAAGTAAGAAAGAAAAATAGACACAAGCGGGCGTGTTTTCATGTAAATGGCAGTGTCGCGGACGGTAATGATTTTCCCTGACGGCCGACAGGGCTGTATCAATGGCGGCTCGGGGAGAGGGAAAAAATTATGCCGCCGGAGAGTTTGAGAGGCTGTGAAACGAACTGAAAGCGTCCTCTCGTGCCGCGGCACAAAGAGTCTAATGATGTGAGCTTGTAAGCTCACCCACGCAAACCAACTGGAAATCACCCTTCGTTCTGCTTGCGCGTGGGGCTTCGTTAGAACCGGACCGCCGCACGGTGACCGCGTTCTCTGCCGAAAAAAGGACGGAAGGGAAAAGGTGTAGGGAATAAAGCCGCCATTGTACGATGGAATTGCTGAAAGGGACAGCGTGACGTGCAACCTTCCCGTGTAACCATGGTGGTAAACGACGCTGATACAAAGTTGCCGAGATCGCTGGATTAATTAGCGAGCATCCAGACGAAGATGTTTTATTAGTTCTTTCTCTTCTTTATCCTACTTTCGCGGTATTCTAACGTGTTTATGTACTCTGATCTGTGTAGTATATACGATGATGGAATGGAATTGGGGTGAGAAGGGATTTTCCTTGGAATTTAGGGGAACTTTTATACGTTCGACTGTTCCAACGGGGATGTAGGAAAGATAAAACTTCTTTGCGAGATAAAGCGATGTTCACTCGAGATTACTCGCGTCACCGTTTGTTTTAACACCTTGAAACTTAAGTAACGAATATCAGGCAATAGTTACATTAGAAGTTACTACGTGTGAAATATTGAAATTTATAGTAAGAACGCTTTATGTATTCTTGACTCTCTTTATTCAAGAATGTGTGCTAGTGGAGTTAGTGTACAGTTGTAGTATAAAGCATATGTAAAGAGAAAGTACATGGCAGGCAACAAAAGATGGGAAGACCCATGGGTCAGTCAGCCCAGGGACAAGGTTCGAGGTTCTCTTGAAATATAAAGGGTGCAAGGGAAAGTAAAAGAAAGTATGACCATATTTAATCATGGACGCAGCCGAAGAAAGTGTTAAAAAGAGATGTTTCTGTAAAAAGGAACACAGTCGTTATAAAGTTGCTGTTGTTTCAAATTGTTTAAATTGTTTCTAAGCTGTTTAGTTGTAAAGCTGCATTTATCGTTTAAAGTTAATCCACCGAATAGTTTTAGCACAATTACTATCTGAAATTCTACTGTTCAGTCTCGGTTCCGATACTAATTCATTCATCAATATTTATTAAAAAATAGTGGTTACTCAAAAGTTACTCATATTTAGCAATAAAGTAATTTACTCGTTTATATTCCTTACTCCAAAATTTCTAAACAGAAACGTCCGATCCTTTCACAGGATTTTCTCCATCCTAAATCACAGGGAAGAATATACGAAAATATATTCCTTATTCCAAAATCTTTAAACAGAAACCTCGGATCCTTTCACAGGATCTTCTCCACCTAAGAACACAGGAAAGAATATTCGAAAATATATTCCTTACTCCAAAAATTTCTAAACAGAAACCTGGGATATTCTCCATCTAAAAACACAGGGGAGAATATTCGAAATTACATTCCTTATTCCAAAATCTCTAAATGGAAACGTCCGATCCTATCACAGGATATTCTCCATCCTAAGACAAAGGGAAGAATACAAAATCTCTAAACGGAAACGTCCGATCCTTTCACAGGATTTTCTCAATCCTAAATCACAAGGAAGAATATTCGAAAATATAAACCTAACTCCAAAATTTTTAAACAGAAACGTCTGATCCTTTCACAGGATTTTCTCAATCCTAAAACACAGGGAAGAATATTCGAAACGAGGCACCCCGAGCCTAACAACTTTTTCGCTAAAATCGAGAACCCAAAGAATCCTGTCGGCCCTTGCGATAAATCACTGGTCCACGTCGACAGGTTAAAATAAATCTCCCATGCAGCACCCATAGCTGAATCTATATCTATTTATCTTACTCCCTATTACCCCCATCATGCACCGTGCCCCTCGGAAATTGCTGATATTATTAATATTCGCCGTTTCTCCGGCACATCACGGCGGCGACGCTGGAGAAAATTAATGACCACGGTCAAAATTTCTTGGAACATTTGTACCGTAGGAACGGACGGTAAATTACAGCGTTATTTATACAGGGAACGGTTCCGCGGGGCCGAGGCCGGGGCGCCCCTTAATAACGCTAAGGGCCGAATAATTTATTACCGTCGTCGCGGTGGAAATCCGCGAGATTCCTTCTCGTCCATCGATAAAAACCGCACGTACAGTATAATATACATCGATAACAGTTGGTAAATGACGTCAAACCACCACCGACCTACATACCGACCGAGAATTCGTTCTCAGTGACAGGCAGAAAATTTCCACTGGCCATCCTGGACCGGCTGCCATGAAAATTGGCCCAAATGAGTTACAGAAATTGCCTCGACGCTCGAACACCGCGATCTTCCAGCTACCGCGGCATTTTCCACTGACTCCTTCTGCTTTATTTTCCTGTTTCTCGCTTGGTTCGGGAATCGGGGTGAGTTTCTTCGTGAAGAATTCGGTGCTTGGCTTTGGACGCGTGATGAAATAGTCGACGTTCGAATTGCTCGGCTATTTCGTCGCTGGAATAGCGAAATTGAGAGTTCCTCGTGAAATTAAAGCATCGCTTGGAGGGTGGAAGATGTGTGAGACACTCGGGAATCATTGGACAGTAAAGAATAGAAAATTTGAAGCGCTCCGCGGAGGTCGAGTATCGGAAAGTAGAAAATAGAAAATGTTTAAGAGTCGTTCAGGTAAATTCTTCAAAATATTCCCACCGCAGAAGGTCAGAACGGGGAATTTTTTTAAGTAAATTCAAGGATAAAAGCTTCGTTCCAAAAATAAAAAATAAAAATACGGATTTAAACATACAAAACATACAAAAGTAACTCGTTAATTTTTAAACCTGTTATTCCCAAAGTGGACTCAAAGAAATATAACGAATCTTGCGAAAAAGAAAATTTTATCGCTTCTTTTCGCTGAAAACACAAATTTCCTTTTGAGAACGGGATATTTCGTTACAAAGGCGACAAACAGAACCATCGGGAACATCGGCGAGTGGCCGAAACGC
Source organism: Euglossa dilemma (assembly GCA_002201625.1). Lineage (NCBI taxonomy): Eukaryota > Metazoa > Arthropoda > Insecta > Hymenoptera > Apidae > Euglossa > Euglossa dilemma. Next base: position 1,234,013 of record NIJG01000193.1, read on the forward strand.
TTCGGAAAGTCGTTTAAACTCGAACAATCGAGCGATTCGCAAAGAATACGACTTCGCGTTCCTGTTTTTCCCGCGACTTCGAGTGAATTGCCCTGAGAAAATGCGTGTCTTACGGAAAAACGAACTTTTTCCCGGGGCAGAGGAGGTTCATTCATGTCAGACACACCGGTCGGCTTCGTGCTCGGCGTTATTTTAAGATTTTTAACGCTTCGCGAGCATCTTTTTCGAAAGAAGGCGACCGCACAAAAGGATCTGGATTTCCATGCAGAAGGGAGAAAACGCTCGGGAGAAAAATAGGCGAGAATACCGTGGAAGAATCCCTTATCTCGGATGGCGCTCTTTTAAAACGCTTATCTGCCGTTCATTCACGCCATCTGCTCGAAAAAGTAAAACTTGCTCCATCGCGGGGAAATATTGTTTCGAGATTTTCGACTGAAGATCGATTTCCTTTAAATTCACCGATCCTTTTATCTTCCGTTTATCTACTCCTCCATTTGGGGAACAGATTACCGAGATAAATCGAGTTTGAGACCGCAGAGGAGCGAGGAAGTATTAATTTTTTATCGGTAGTATTAAACAGTGCGATATTTTATTTTTTGAAAAAGCGAATCTACGTCTTTTATGAGAAAAATTAATTTTGATCAAATTTCTTTTATGGTTTAGTGTGGCTTATAAAGAATTCATATTTATTTTGATGCGAGAAATTTTTTAATTGGGAAATTAAAACTCGTGATATATTTTTCCAAAAAGATAAGACTTCGTTTCTTATTTTAGTAGATATTTCTTTAGTTTTCTTTGTGTTTTATTTCGCAGAATTTGCATGGATCGTAAGAATATTTAAGTACATTCTAATCCAGGGAATTTTTCATTCGGCAAACTAAAAGTCGTGATATTTTTTCCTCGGTGTATCGATGATGCATGGCTTTATGGCGTCGCGAAAAAAGGGCATTCGAGATTCTTCGCTGCTTGCTCGTAAATCAAGCCGAGAAACGCACGGTCGTCCACATAAATCTGCGGGAATTTTTAATCCATAGAAGAGTCGAATGGAATCGAAAAGTGTCCTGGAAGAGTAAGGAAACAGAATCTCTTAGAGTCAGAATAATTCTTCAAACTAAGTTCTTCCTTTAAATCATGGATTTATACGAATAAACTGTCGTCTCTTTATCGACTAAACAATCTTGTAATTTATTAACTCGTAAACTATAAGACCAGCCTACAATTAACCTAGAAAAGACTGAGAAAGTAGTACAGGTAAACGATTAAACAAGACAAGACAAGATAAAAAGAAAAAATCCTGCTAAAAATTTATTCAACGCACACCATATACCCCAAACTGAAATCTTCAACACGAATTTACTCAAAAATAATATAACTCGGCCCAAAATTTGAATTATCCTTCGCGTTAATAAGTTATGAACCCAGAGATCTAAGAAAAATCATCACAAAAGAATCACCTGGATTCCAAACTGAAAGTGTCTCATAACAAATATTTTGTTCCGTGACACGTTCGTCATATATTGTGTAATTTGTTGTTAATCGACCCAGAATCACCACGATGAAATTCATCAGCGACTTCCGGTTGCTCAGGCTCCGGTTGCGCTAAGGATCACGGGAGTCACTATGGCGAACTATGGCGAATCGAAGGGGGGTTAGGGATGAAGACCTGGGTAATACGTAGGAAATAAGGTCCCGGAAGTAACTTATAGCTCGAGCGCGGCTTTTAAAGGCCGGGGCGGTGAAGAAAGGGTGGTTAACTCGGAGTAAATTTCGCAGAATAATCTGAAAGGTCCACGGGATTAGCAACTTCGTTATCCGTTCCGATGGAATTATTTTAACGAGGGGAAGATATTCTTCGTTATTCTTCGTTTAACGCCCGAGATAACACCGTTGGAAATTCGTTTGGGACTCGTGGATTATTTGCCGATTTTTTCGGGAGAAATACCGTTCAGATAAGAGCGGAACGCGAGAGACCGATGAACCATAATTCAGTCCAAACATTTATTTAAACGTTGAAATAATTGGAAAGATTAACCGTGTTATTCGCGTTAAGTAACTTTCCAATAAAATATTTCCAATTACAGTTACTGCATTCGACAATTATCTAACTAATAGATAAATATCGAAGAACAGAAGTATCAACTAATCTAAATCGTCGTGATTTTTCACTCCAAATTATGAAAAAACTAGATTAAAATTATGCTTAAACCGCATAGATATAAAATTAAAATTGTAATTCAGCCGGAAACATAGTGTCGAATTAAAATTAAATTTTATTTTAATCCACGAATTTTTATTTGTTTTGAATTACTATGCAAGATGAGATGTTCAGGTATGTTTCTTCTGTTTGTACATACACGTACATACATGACTGTTCAACCAACTCTTATCTTTGTATAATCTCATTTTAATAATACATATAGCTGCTATACATATCTCAAATAACATCTCGAGCCCGAAGAGAAAATAGTACAGAGCGAGGTGTGCATCCCCTGAAAATTCCAACAAATCCTGGACCAGAGAGGAAGAAAGAAGATGTCCATTATGCGAAGAAGAGGAAGGGACGTTTGAATGCTGGAAACAATGCAGAGAAATAGGAGAAACTGACATAAGCTCGGGAAAGATCTTGGGGAAATGGGACAATCAGAAGCGATGGCCTGAGTCAGAAAAACGGAATAGGTAAAAAAGAAATGAAAAATCAGATAGCCAAATAGGGGGAGCCCCTGGAAATAAAGAAGAATCGTGGACCGAAGAGAAAACCTAGCTGTTCAGAGACTACCATGATCGTTCAATCTTTTATTTACGTTACCCTGGTTCATAGTAGAAACCTTATCTTAATTCATCCTCTCTTTTATTTTCATTTACGATGCAATACAGGTCTGTTAGAAACAACAGGCCACAAAAACAACTTTACCTTTTATTAATACAAACAACAATGTATATTCAGAAGGACGAACTATTGCTTATTACAGTTTTAACGCTAATCTAATTCTATTTAATTCTAAACACAACCCTGTTCCAATATTCTGTTCTACTCTGTCATAACACACTCTGATCACTGTCTATATTGTCTAACCCCAGCGAAAACACTGACTCACCTTATTTTAACCCTTTGCACTCCGCTGTCCCCTCTCAGGGGACATCAAAGTTTATTAGTGATTAAGGGATAATAACTTACTCCAGCACAACTTTTTAAGAAATGTATGTTTTCCTGAAGTTTTCTCTGGAAATGGCAGAAGAAATAAAGTCAAGATATAGTGAATTTACTAAAATATATAAAAGAAGTGATTTTCGACCATTCACATCTTCGGCGAATATTATTCGGAATACAAAGGGTTAACCTAAGATTCTCCGCATTGGAGTATTCACGCTTTGGAAGATTAAAAATAGGAAAGAATTCGAATAGCAGCGATGAAAATGGGGTCTATTCCAGGCCAGAAGGTTGAAATAAAGATATTCGTTCATTCGATATCTCCGACCCCCAATCATCGCATTCCTGGAACTCCCGGGAGAGCAAACATCGGCGCCGAATCGACCCTCCATCCATCTCCAGAACAAACTCGAGTATCACCCTCGACCAGTGATCGAACTCTGCTCGTCGGAACAGGCTAACCCGAGTATCAGGAGGAACGTCCCGTATCCGGCTGTCACGTCGGCCATTATTACGCGTTTTAGCCCGGTTTCGGCGCGGACAGGCGCTAAAAGGCTCACGCCGGCGAGCGGAAACGCCGGTGACAAGGGAAAGATTACGAGGAGCGTCTGGGAATTTCGCCGGAAGTCGCGACGTCCCGGAACACCGGCTGCCATTTTTTTTTTCAACGTTAGCAAGCTCGTTTTACGTCGATTCGAGCGATCAATCATCGTCCGACCGGCCTCGAAACTTCTGCGGGATATTTTCGGAATAAATTCGCCCTTTCTGGGTTAATAATGTTATTCCATGCCGCGTGCGAGCTAACGACGCCGGAGACCCGACGCTTTCGAGTTTCTTCTCTGTACTTTCCTCGATATTTTCATCCCTCTCCAACGAGGCAAGCACGTTTCACGCTCGCTTCACACGGCTGGGAATTATCGACTCGGCTGATGGAGGAGTCTTGGTGAGAAAATTGACGGGGAACTGTCAATTCTGACATATTTTTCCTCGATCGAGGCATTCTCATGATGTCTGACTAGATACAGACATGGTTCACTTGGAAGATTCTTGTTCTGTCGATTTCTCACGTGTTTGGTGATGTTATTGCAATTTATAATTACCGGTTTCTAGCTTCTGACACACGTGGATATTGAAATTAAAGCAACGTGATATATATCGAAATTGAAATCGAAGTAAAATAATATTTTATACATTAATAAACGATCAGTTTATTAATATCTCTGTTCTGTCGATTTGTCACGGGTTTAGTGATGTTATTGGAATTTATAATTACCGGTTACCAGCTTCTGAAACAGGTGTATTTTAAAATTAAAGCAACGCGATATATATCGAAATTGAAATCGAAGTAAAATAATATTTTGTACGTTAATAAACGTTCGGTTTATTAATATCTCTGTTCTGTCGATTTGTCACGTCTCGGTGTTGCTATTCGAATTGATAATTATCGGTTTCTAGCCTCTGAGACACGTGGATATTGAAATTAAAGCAACACGATATATATCAGAATTAAAATCGAAGCGAAATAATATTTTATACATTAATGAACGATCGAAAAGTTTATGAAATTAAATATTCCAGATCAATTTGAGAAGTTAACCAGAAAAATAAGATAAAATCACTCTCTCAAATTTGATAAGTTATAATATTCCTCACCCATAGATATAATAAGTAAATAATTAGACCAGAAATTCCTATCTTCTCTTACTGGAAACTGTCAATTCTGACAGATTTTTGCTCGATCGAGGCGTTCACGCGCTGTCTGACTAGCTAGAACTTGGTTCACTTGGAAGACCCTGTTTTGTTAATTTGTCACGTGTTTGGTGATGTTACTGGAATTTATAATTACCGGTTTCTAGCTTCTGAGACACATGTATGTTAAAATTAAACTAACACGATGTATATCGAAATTGGAAACAGAGATAAGTTTATAAAATTAAAGATTCCAGATTAATTTGAGAAATCAACAAGAAAAATAAGATAAAATCTTTCTCTGAATTTAATAAGTTATAATATCCCTCACCCGTATAAATAATAAGTAAATAATTAACCCAGAATTGCTAACTTCTCTTACAATTTAACGCCCAACAAACCGAGATCGATTCAGTGTCAATTAACCTCGTCAACAATCTTTAAATCCGCAGACGAAACGTTAAATTCTCTAAAAATAATATTTCCCGCTCGTTGCGCGCGCGTATCCGTAAATTAATCGCGCAAATTACTCCTACAAAAAGAAATCCAAAAAACCCAGAGAGAGAGAGACGAGACTAAAAAAATATCGCCCAGATGTCGCGTTAAATTAACCCAGATACCACCGGAAAATTCCGGTCCCGTACAGGCCGTCTGATCACGCACGAACCCGTACCACTGGCGTGGTGTCGTCTCGTAAAGCAAACCCATGGAATCACGGGATCCCGGGTACAGGGAAGCCAGGAGATAACCGGTGCCGTGAAAAGGACATGACTCATGGTACACGGCGACACATGGTGCCGGTGGGCCACGCAGCAGCGAAATACGGCTCATTATCCGGACATTATTAGCGCGGGTGTCCGGCATTAAAGGCTCGTTAAACGGAGGGCGAGCTCGAGGGGGCCGAAAGCTGCGAAATTAAACGGAAATTACTTTAAGCTAATAGGTCGGCGTATCGCGACGCCGGCGTCCCTGGCCGGCCATTTTCGAGCCTGCCGAGCCGATCGACCGATCGCTGCACCAGAAGAATCTGATAATCGAATTTCCAACGAAGCTCCACCGAGCCGACTTTCCATAGCCAGCTTGCGAAAGCGGAGAATCGTGCCAGGGATGATTCGTAAGGGTGATTTAATACCCCCGGCTGTTGGCCGATCGCGTCCATCTGGAGCCCGAGCAAGAGGAGGGGGTTAATTTATTCGCTCGTTCGATTCAATTTGATAAAATCTCCGCACGCCCGGATAAGAAATTCCCAAGAACTCGCGTCGCGACGAGGGGTTGCTCGTAAAGCAACCGAGACACCGACCGGGCTCGCAAACAAATTTATCATCCAGCCAGTCGCTGGGTCTGCAGGATATTTCGGTCCAGAAGGGACGCGGAATTGGTAGGCGTTCTACGTGGAAGCTATCCAACAGTGTTGCTCACTTTTTCCTGTTCTTCCGTTTTCTCGCCGGGAGATTGGAAATTTCGCAGCGTGGGTGAGGTGTCAAAGGACTGTGAGGGATGTTCCAACGCCTCGATGCGATTTAAGATCCGATGGTACGTTAATCCACGGCTGCGTTGTTCACAGGCCACGAGTCACGTCCGGACGTCGCGAAGAATAACACGCAACTGAGACACGAAGACTTGCACGGAAGTTAACCGCGAGCCGAGCTATCGGTGTTTACATTCCGTCCTGTCGACGAGACACGCCTCTCGCTCATGATACTCGTGTTTGGCTCGAATTCCTTAGAGCGAGAAAAATATCGTAGACAAACGGTTAAACGGGCAGGAGAGTAAATATTATTGCGCGGGTAATCTTTCCGTTTTGTGTTGTCAGCCAATCTTGATAGTAGACGTTCGTTTAACTGCTTCTCGTGTCATTTAGCTCGACAAAAGAGACTGATACTCGAGAACAGTTGCAATACGAGCCAAAATGTAAATACCTGTGATTGTAAATATTGACGATAGTCAGTTTTACGCGATACTGATGTTAAGGAAGTAAATTCTAAACCTAAATGGCGAAAAATTATTCAGTGTGCTGGGCTTTTTATGTTTATTTTTTGCCCGACTATGTATTCGCGAGCCTGCTTGTGATAATCGTGTTTGGGGCAAAATTTTCATCACGAGTCAGACTCGTTAAAGTACGGGAAGCGACTAAATATTTTGTCGCAGTTATAATTTACGTGAAATTGCGTTAAAGTATTAATTAAGAAATATTATTGTTTATTAGTATATTATATTGGGTAGTATAAAGGTATAGTAGTATACTAGTAGTAGTAAGTATAAAAGTCATTTCGTTTTTTTTTTCTTTTTTTTAATGCGGCTTAATTGTGAAGTTGGCTATGAAAAAATACAATTAAGTCCTCTGTTTGGAAAAAACGATATTACTTTCCGAACAACCTAATAACACATTATATTGTCAACCGATTGTGAAATAACGTAAACTTTTATTTGAGAAGATTTTATATAAGCGATTTTAATTTTTAATTAGCGTCGAGTTTAAAAAAATATTATTTGAATTCGAATGGAAAAATATTCAGACCACCGGTCGCTCTTCAATGTTCATCCCGATAGGAAGGAGCGTCCCGACGTCTGGGCCAGCCACGTAGCAGATAGTTCGGCTAATGAATTCACAAGTAGATCTCGAAGAAAATCTCTCGCTACGTCTGTCCTCTTATCAGAGTACCCATATCAAGATCTCCCATAAAGGGGATTAGGAGGTTCCGGTCGTTTAATCCAGGCAAATCTGACGCACAGCTGTCCAAGGATCTCGTTTTACGACGAATCTCCTTGCACGATGCTCGTAATAAAGCTCCAGCCATTAACGACATCGTTAGACCCCGTTCGATAAAATTTATGCCACCCTAACGAGATAAGGGACAGGCCTTAGGGCGCCTCTTCGATTGCGCTGACTAATTTCCAAAGAACTCCCATCTAACCCCTATTCGATAGCCAAATGATCGTAAAAACAGGTGCTTAAGCATGGGGACTATAATCATACGAGGATCGAGAAGTGGTCTAATGGAAATAATCTCGGTATCACTCCACGCGAAACAATCAGACTTGAAGAAACATAGAAACGTGGCTTGAGGCGAGACTAGTACACTCGGAGGAGATAAAAACAGATATAATCGTAACGCTAATAATCTAACAAAAGCAAGAGAAGGAAGGATGAAAATGCTGAGCCTAAAATCGAACGAAAGTACTCAGATTTCAAGGAAATTTGTATGGTAAATAATCTACGAGGTTATCACTGATAGAATGAATCCCTATTCATTTTTCTATCACCGAGAGTCTATGTTGAGGTAATGAAAACTAAACTAAAGTTTAAGTTTAGTTAAACTAAAAGTTTAGTTAAAACTAAACTAAAGTTTAAGTTTAGTTAAAATAAAAGTTTAGTTAAAACTAAACTAAAGTTTAAGTTTAGTTAAAATAAAAGTTTAGTTAAAACTAAACTAAACCCCCTTTAAGACACCATAGGTAAAGATCGTAGCCAAAAATTCGATATGTTGTCGATGGAATACGGTTAATAAATTAACTTTCACGTCTCAGGTGACAGTTGACACGCAGAAATCAGGGTGTAGTAATTACCTCATGGGCGCAGAAGGCCTGGGTTTCCATGGATATGGACTATCAGAGGCATCTGGAGACTCTATAGCGATAGATGCGTCGTAAATCCATGACACAGAGCAATTCAGAGGCAGGAGCTGTTCCCCTTGGGCCTAATTCCTTCGACGATCTGCACCAACGCCTTGATGGCCTCCCAGTTGTCACTCGAGGCCCAGAGAGAACTGACACCCCTTCGCGATATATTATATTCATCGGGCATATTAAGACGAAAATCGAGGATGAAAGCAGCCAAGTGCCAAGAGAAGCCACGAGAGAGCAGGAATCCTGATACGAGGATGCTAAATCGCGAGATCTCGAGGAGCCGGGTCGCGAATCCAGAAAAATTTCAAGGATTAACGAAGATGATCGCGTTTCAGACACCCGTGACGGGGCAAAGCCTGACGAATCGAAGTCGAAGCGAGACGTATTGCCGTCATTTGAGCGGAAATACGGGCTAGAGAAAACACGAGGCACCGATGTCGCGTGGTCCACGTGGGGAACTGGGTCGCGCTGGTTCCCCGAGAGATCCAACTTTTCTCTTTCGTCTCTTCGGAGCCTCGGCGTGAAGTTTCTGTGCCAACCAGAGGGACCTCCGACTACGTCTTCGGCCCTGGGACGAAACGTCTAACCGCGAGACACGTTCTCCTGGTTTTAATAAAAGAAATATCCTGCTTCGGAGAAGCCCATCTCTCAGCGTTTGAAGAAACCATTCCTCTCAAGGCTCGAAGAAAGTGATTCAATTTTGTAAAACAGAGAATCATTCTAGAAACGTCGCTGGTCATTTCACTGACTAATCTCTCGAATTTTAATTTCTCAAGCTTTCAACTCTGATACTTCCAATCGGAAGACTTCCTTCGAATCACGAGACTTTAATAAAAGAAATGTCATGCTTCGAAGAAGCCCATCTCTCAACGTTTGAAGAAATTATTCCATTGGGGGTTCGAAGAAAGTGATTCAATTTCGTGAAACAGAGGATGACTCTAGAAATATCATCAGTCATTTCACTAGCTAATCTCTCGAAGTTTAATTTCTCAAGCTTTCAACAATGATGATTCCAATCGGAAGACTACTTTCGAATCACGAGACTTGGACTTCAGGTGCAATCGACGTTATTAGGTATCGAAAGGTCGAGTCTAGGTTATTAACGACTCGGCCGGTGATTTTTAATCTCATTACCGCCGTTCATTTGCGGAACAGCATCGATTGGAAGCATCGGTGGAAGTAGGGAGCGCGTGGAAAGTTTGTAAATCGGGGTACTCGAGTGGCCACAGACACGAGACCGTCGACTTCTCGAAATCCAGCGGGCTGAGACCCGGTGCCTGGCCTTTTCCATGCTGAAGAGGTCTGAAAAGTTGCCGGTGTAGCTGAATTTCGAGGATCCGGTGTGTGCATACACGCACACACGTAACACAGGTAGCCTGTGGTCCAATTACTGAAAATCCGCCTTTCCACCTGGCGATGTTCAATGAAATCCGGGAATCTTCGGCCTCGGCTTTTCCTCGTTCGTTGCTTCGCGTGAATGCCTGCTAAGATTCCTCTCTCTGCTGTTTCTCCCGCCTCGACCGACGTTTTCGATCATTCCCGCGAGATAGAAAGCAGAGAAGCCAGTGGATGAAGGGTCGCCTTCGATCCCGGGGAATGCTTCTCCGTCGCTTCCAAGACGTTGGAGCATTTGTAACAGGCTCAATTTCACGCGACCCTCGTCTCCGGCAGTCGAAGAAAAGATCCCCGTGCCTCGCTGCGCCGATTTCACGTACGAATTCGCTCCTTTTCCCGTGGCAGCCTCGCGTACAAAGGAGTCCGGACCACGAAGACGGGAAAAAATTGCCGTAATTTCGAGCTTAACGCGGATTTCGAGCCGAGAAGCCGATCGACGCTTCCTGCCGACGCCGTTTCCGGCGCATTCTTCGCGGAGTACGTGGTCCAAGAAAGATCTACCACGAGGATTTTTCTCTTCTTCATCGACCAAATGTCCTCTCTTCGCGATCTTAGCGGTGTGAAATTGACGTATGACGATTCCGGGGGTGGATTCTTTTAAAGAACAGATAACTACCCTTTTCTCTTTCTTCTTGATTCTCCGTATTCTTGGATTAATTTATTGCACGCTTTATTTTCATTGGTGGTCTCGTTAAAAAAATATTGAAATACGCGACGGAGATTGTTAGGGACTCTGGTTGAATGTTTAAATAGGGCAGAAATTCCGCGTGTATCAATGGAGAAGAAATTTCTCCTCGTCTCTCGTCCACAATTTCCCGCGAGTTTGCCTCCACTGAAGCTCGTTCTTTTCATGAAGTGTCCAGCGACATGCCGGGAACGCACACACGCGTTCCCATTAAACTGAACACACGCTATTAAAAATTAAAGCTATGGACCGTGGCAGCTCACGCTTCAAGTTCCTTTTCTTGCAGCCCACGCCTTAGAGCACTCGAGAAACTTCACGATACCGCACTCGTCGGGTTCCACCCCGGCACGGCTTTATTACGCTACGGAAATGAAGACTGCTCGATCCTTTAATAAGACGATCCCCGCTTTTCCAAGATAAAAACCGGAAAAGCCTCGAATCCTCGCGAAAATCCACCGTCCTCCGTTGTTCGAAATTTTTTAATCGCTTTCTCTCCCCCCGTGAAATTTCGATAACAGTTTCCTTATTTTTTCTTTCGATAATCCCGAGACACCGGTTCTTTCAATTAAAAAGTTCGAACCGGGTCTAAATCTTCGGAGTCTCAAATAACAAAGTTATTATTCTTCGCGAGAACCTTGAGGAGAAATATAAAGGGCGATAACGCTTCCAGTGTTCTTCCAATAATACCAACACTTCCAGCCATTCGACTAAAATATTGCGTCCGACACAGAGAACTCGAATTTTCCACCCTACGAAACAAACACTCGAAGGTGCCCTAAATTTTCTACAAAGAAAATAGGAGAAAATATTATTTCTCTTTCGATATGTAATATCATTCGGCTAAGAAAATACGTTCGAAATAGTAACTTCGAATATTCAACCCTATCACAGAATTTCTACGATGAAATTTCTCGTTGCACCCTATGGAAGATCTCAAAGTTCAACCTCGAAGTTTCCATCCTACGAAACAAACACCCGAAGGTGCCCTAAATTTTCCGTGAAGGAAACAAGAAAATATTTTTCCTTCAATATGTAATATCATCCGACTAAGAAATTATTCGATACGCGAAGTAGTAACTTAAAATCTTCAACCCTACCCCAAAATTTCCACGATAAGACTTCCTATTACACCTTACAGAAGATTTCAAAGTCCAACCCTTTTCTTTTAGCAAAAATACTTCCAAGGAGTGAAATTTTCGTGAAAAATGAGCGTCGGTGATCGGAATGGGATTTTCAGGTGATAACAGGCGGGAATCCGAACAAAATAATTGACACATTGGGGGTGATTATCGACGTGAAGTTCTCTAAATTTTCTACAAAGAAAATAGAAGAAAATATTATTTCTCCTTCGATATGTAATATCATTCGTCTAATAAATTACACTAGAAATAGTAACTTCGAATCTTCAACCCTACCCCAGAATTTCCACGATGAAACTTCTTATTGCACCCTATGAAAGATCCTAAAGTCCAACCTCTTTCTTTCCGCAAAAAAACTTCCGAGGAGTGAAATTCTCGTGAAAAATGAGCGTCGGTGATCGGAATGGGATTTTCAGGTGATAACAAGCGGGAATTCGAACGAAATAATTGGCACATTGGGGAAGATTATCGACGCGCGCGCTATCGTCACGAGCAACTAGATCGGAACAATGCGGGGGTGGTTCGGGGGGCGGGAAACCACGAAACGCACGAAACACGCGTGCAGCTCGGACGCACCGACGTCCGGGCAGATTATGCCAGATTATGCGGCTGCTTGGCGCTATCGACGACCCGCTGATGTATAGGCGGACAGAGATTCACGGAATCCCCGTGAATTATAATTTCATGACTTCCACGGCCGAATCGCGATCAGCCAGAAGCGAATCTCGCCCCGCAAACCGGGGCTGGAAATCGTCCGCGGTTAGGAAATTGGTATTAAAGTTATGGTAAGTGATTTCGGCTCGGCGGGGTCTCGTGTTCGTGTGTGTGTGCGTCGGTGTGCGTGCGTACGTCGTTTGTGCTTCTTTTCGGCGTCGAAGGTCGAGAGAAGAGTATAAATCGGTATGAGGTCCCTTTTTTTGTGTTGTGTATATTAATAAATAAACTGCGTCCTGATTTACAGCGAGTATATTAAAATTTAGCAATTGTTTTTCTGGATTTGGTTCTCGAATTTATCGTGGAATATATATTATTATATTATATTATAATATAGTATCGTGGAATATATATTATTATATTATATTATAATATAGTATATTGTAATATATTATATTATACGGGTGCAATAAAACGAGTGTTATTATAAATAAGAATAGAGAACTAATGTTAACTGTAATAACAGGAATAATTGTTAAATATTTTTGAGAGTAATTTATTATATATACTTCATAGAAACCAGTTTTCAGCCATTTTCAATGTATAATTCTAGAATGTATCTATTCATTGCGTAGAATTTTAAAACGTATCACTTAAGAATATTGAACATATTTCAAGATAGTGAACATATGCACCTAATCGATTATTACATTTTGTGTAATACGATTAATCGAACCTACTGATTGGTTGATGAACTCCTTATAAGATCCAAAAACAGTAGCTGCATTTAAGCAATGTTTACAAATCGAAGATTTAATTAAAATTAGTAAGAGACTTGGGATTTCTTGCGATACTATTCTAGATATCTATTATTCTAGGTCTAGGTACACTTCTCGTATTACGTCACTCGAGCAATTTTAATCAAAAAGGAAACGGAAATCCACTGAAAATAATTCCAACAATCCTCGAGATAGGTTCGAATTACAGTTCTAAAAACAGCACCCTAAGACAACCTGGGATGAAAATAAGAATCCCAATAACCGCAGACTATCTTCGATCCTGCCCAATAAATAAGACAGAAATATACTAAATCAATCCTGTTGCCAGCCAATAATCGCAAGGTACCAGTAGCTAAATACTGCAACGAGAAACAAACAGGGGCACCCGTTCCAAGAACTCTGGCATCCCGCGTGCACCTTAAAAGCAACATTGTCACGTTCCAAGGATAGCGGTGGAACAACAGAACGACGGGAAATTTGCAACAAAGAGAAGTGGGTCAGACTATCTTCCGCTCGTGAACCCAAAGAACGACCCTTTTCCGAATTTTTACGGGCCCTTTGTGTGTGACGGAAAATTTGGAGCAAAGGAAAAAAAATCAATGATCTCCCGTTCCTAAATCTGAAGATTCCTGAAGAACGACCCTGTTCCGAATATTACAGGGTTCTTTATCTGTGACGGGAAATTTGGAGTAAAAGGAAATGAGTCGAATCGATTATCTTTCGCTCCTAAATCTAAAAAATTCCCAAAGCACGGCCCTTTGCCGAATTTTAACGGGCCCTTTGTGACGGAAAATAAGTCGAATCAGTGATCTTCCGTTTCTGAATTTCGAAGGTTCCCAAAGAATGACCTTTTCCCGAATTTTACCAGGCCCTTTGTGACGGAAAATAAGTCGAATAGATGATCTTTCATTTCTGAATTTCGAAGGTTCCCAAAGAATAACCCTTTTGCAAATTTTACGGGGCCCTTTGTGACGGAAAATTTGGAGTAAAGGGAATGAAGTCGAATCGATTATCTCCCACTTCTGAATCTGAAAGGTTCTCGAAGAACGACCTTTTCCCGAATTTTAACGAGTCCTTTGTCTGTGGCGGAAAATGTAGAGCAAAGGGAAAGAAATCAGTGATCTCCCGTCCCTAAATCTGAAAGATTTACGAAGAACAATCCTTTTCGGAATATTACTGGGTCCTTTATCTGTGACAGGAAATTTGGAGTAAAAGGAAATGAGTCGAATCGATTATCATTCGCTCATAAATCTAAAAAATTCCTAAATCACGGCCCTTTGGCGAATTTTAACGTGCCCTCTGTGACGGAAAATTTGGAGCAAAGGGAAATAAGTCAAATTGGTAATTTTCCACTTTTGAATCTCAACGATTTCCGAAGAACGACCCTTTTGAGAATTTTACTGAGCCCATAATGATGGAAAATTTGAAGCAAAGGGAAATGAGTCGTACCGATGAACTTCCGCTTCCGAACTTAAAGAATTCCCAAATTTTGCTGGGCCTTGACACGAAGTTTGCAACAAAGGTATGACGACTATCCTAATCTCGCTACCAGAGGGATTCGAGGTCGAAATCGCTCTCGAAAGTGCTCAATGAACCCTCTGCTTCCCACAAATAGGATTCCCTGACCTACCACTAATATCTCGTTGAAACACTGACTTTCTATCTATCCCTACTCCCCCTCTATATCAGTCCCAACATAAAACCCACCCCATTTTCTTCCCTTCTTCCATCCACTCTTTCACGCACAACGTTCAGCAGTATTATCTCAAAAGGAAGTGGGTCAGATCGACGATCTTCCGTTCCTAGACCCGAAGGATTCCCGAGGACGAACCCTTTCCCGAATTTCTCCCTACTCTCCGACCATGCACCCCTTCCTGGAAGCCCTGGCACCCCGGTGAGTCTACCTCTCATCGAAATTAACCGCGCCGAGGGTGCGCCAGCAAAAGGATATATCGAACGACCGACGCTGTGCATATTTCCACCCCCTCTGACAGTATCGACGTCGCGACACAGGCTTAAAAATATTATATCCCGCGCGAGTTACATATTGTAACCCCTTTGAACCGGGAATGGGACACGTGTAACCCGCCCCTCTGGCTTACGGCTTCCAGGGATGACTTTGCGTGATCGGAGATACCGATCTAGTGAAGCGTGTCGACGGGGTAGGGGTGATCGAAGATGCAAGGGACACCTGGGTGACTCGTGTCTTTCGGGGTTGCCGTTTTTACGCGGATTTTTTGGGTGGAATTGTTACAGAGAGTAAGGGTAGAAGGATTACTGGATTTCGTTATATTTCCTTCGAATATGGGAAAATTATGATGATATTTATTTAGTTGATACTCAAGAACAGTGTCTCTCGAGGAGGGTTATATGGGGTTCTAAGGGCGCAAAATCGAACTTTCGAACTTCGCGAAAATTTGTATAAATTCATATAAATTCGAAACTTTTTGGAATATAAAGAAATTAGAACGAATTGTTTGGGGTGGAATTCTTACAGAGAGTAAGGGTTGAAGTATTACTGGATTTCGTTATATTTCCTTGGAATGTGGAAAATTATGATATTTATTTAGTTGTTACTTTGTAATTAATAACAGTGTCTCTCGAAGGGGGTTCTATGGGGTTCCAAGGAGTCCAAGATGGAATTTTCAAAGCTTCGCGAAAATTTGTATAAATTTGTATAAATTCGAATCTTTTGGAAATATGAAGAAATTAGTACCAATTTTTTAGGGTTGAACTGCTACAGAGAGTAAGGGTTGAAGGATTACTGGATTTCGTTATATTTCCTTGAAATGTGGAAAAATTATGATATTTATATACTTGTTATTCAAGAGTAGTGTTTCTCGAAGGGGGTAACATGTGATTTTCCAAGGGGCCCAAGATCGAATTTTCTAACCTTCGCGCAAATTTGTATAAATTCGTATAAACTCGAACCTTTTGCGAATATGCGAAATTCGAGCGATAGCATATTCCTTAAAATTTCATTCTAATTTCGGAAATTATAATATTTCACACGAGGAATTTGCCAATAGAGGCTCTCCTACAATCTTCTCATCAATCTCTCCAATCTTAACCAACCAAGCTGATAATATTTCTAGTCCAAATTATACTACACGTATCATAGAACACACGAATGATCAGATACATACTACATACACAATATATTCGAAATGAAGCTGAATTCCTAAATCCTGGTAGCCTGGAAAGATAGCAGCGAAGATCCGTTTATCCAAACACACTCACCCCCTAGCCGCGTGGAATGAGAAAAAAGATTTCCCGGACAAGAAGCCGAGATTCTCCCTCCGTTGGCTTGCTGCATCCCTCAGGAGAAGGATATCCCGATTGGAAGCAGTGGATCCTCGGACAAAAGGTATCGATACGTGGAGGGTGGAAGGACGAAGACGCGCATCGGGTCGGCGCATCGGTTTTCCAGCAGGACGACCCTCGCGGGCCAAAGATGACGAGGGTAATAAAGTGATAAAGGACCGCGAGGGTGCAGCCCGTATATTTACGGCGCCATATCGCTTTATTACCCCTCTGAATGGAGGAATTCCGGGGTGAAGTGTCGGCGTGCGGCCTGGGATTAGAGGCTGCATATTCGTGCCCTTATTAGACGCGTGTCGGAGCGGAGACGAGAAAGAGGAGCTTGCGGAAGCACGAGGAGGGAGAAAAAAACGCGATGCCTTTCACCAGCCTCCATTACCTGATTGGCCGGGCATCGGGGCGAGGGAAAACGCCGGCGTTAAAGCGTCGCATTGTGCCGGGTCAGTCTGCGAAGATCTCGAACAAGAACTCAGGACCACCCTGTCGTCCTCCACTTCCGGTCCGAGCCACGGCTGCTGCTGAGAGCGCAAAAATCTGCGACCGTTCGCCCAAAGTCTGGATGAGATAGCCAAGCGTTCGCTCGAGTGGCCGAGATGCTTTGGGATTATTGATAACCGGTGCACAGGGGTGGAAGTTCGACGGAGTTACTTATCGGGGGTTGAAGGTCGCGGGAAATGGACTGCGAAAATTATATTTCTCAATGTCTTCCTTTTGCTTTCGGTTTCGCGTTGTATAGACTGCATGATCGTTAGAGTTAGGTGATCTATGGTTCTTTTTTTTTTTAGATGATAGTGTTAGATTATTTTGAATTCGAGGAATAAGTAGAATATCCATGTCTGATTCTCGAGTATCGAGATCCAAATCTTGGCAAGATTGTTCTATTTTCCTGGTGAAATTTCGGATTCACACTTGTTTGAAAAAATCCTATTGATTCAAATATTAATTAGAATTATTAATTGAATAACTTGGAAGATAAGATCGATGGAGTTACTTATCAGGGGTTGAAAGTCGCGGAAAATGGACTGCGAAAATTATATTTCTCAATATCTTCCTTTTGCTTTCGGTTTCATGTTGTATAAACTGCATGATCGTTAGGGTTAGGTGATCTATGGTTCTTTTTTTTTTTTTAGATGATAGTGTTAGATGGTTTTGAATTCGTGGAATAAGTGGAATATCCATGTCTGATTCTTGAGTATCGAGATCTAAGTGTTGACAAAATTTGTTCTATTTTTCTTGGTGAAATTTTGGATTGACACTTGTTTGAAGAAATCCTATTGATTAAAATACTAATTGGTATTATTATTTGGATAATATATAGAAGATAAATACTGCTATTGTAAGCGATACAAGTGACGCAGAAGATTATTCAAAATGGAAATTCGGAATTTTTTAAGGGTTGTTTTAGAGTCTCAGTATAGAGACAATAGATTTATCTTTTTGGGGCACAGTGGGACCATTTGAGTCCCATCCTATACCAACAAATTGAATTGAACTATTGTTATTTATTTATTAATAAAAAATACCAATTTTATCTAATTTAGAACGCACTAAAATTTCCGTGCAACATAGATCTATTTTATTTCCCGAATTCCTGACCTTCAAAGAGTTATAAACGAAGGTATCGTTCTGAATGTGATATATTGTAAATAATTCGTACACGAAATCTTGTATGGAATCTCGAAATGTAGGAAACTAAGGGTGGGAATGCAGGTGTGTTTAACAGCAAGTAGGTTCGCGAGATTCGAGCGTGTTTTAACGCGAATGGCTTCGAGAAATTCGCGCGGAGTACCCGGTGTAACCTATGACCGACGTGTGTGAGACAGTTTCGCTATTGACCCAAGTTCCTCTGAGTTTCAGGATGAAAAAAGAAATACCAGGCATTGTAGAAAATAGAAGAATGGGATACGAAGTTCTACGGGCGGTTGTTAGGGAGAAGAATACAAAGAGGGGTGAAATTGTTTCTATCTTTCTTCGGTTCAATTCAGATAACGAAGTAGAGACTATCCTTTATTCTCCATCGTTATTTGTTCGACAGAACATTAGAAGATATTTTGAAATATTCGAAGAAAACTCGTTCAAAATCTTACTCGAATTAATCAGAAACTAAAAAGAAATTTTTGCATTTTTTCTCCTCGCCTTAATCTGCAGCCATCAATTTTCGAAATTTATTATTCCAACTTACTTTCAAAATACGAACAAATTACCAACTATAAATATACCTAGAGATCGATCTAGTACATAAAAGAATAACTTATTGCCATAATTATTTCTCTAATTCTCACTGTTCTCGCCGTCGTTTCTCAGAAGAATTCCGAGAATTCTCCGGCCAAAGTTTTCTCCCGTTGTTATTATTCCTGCAACAGGGACCCACAGATCCATCATTCCAAGCTATTGCTGCAAGTTCCGCAATTTTAATAGCCCGTGGAGTTAGGCCCCTCTTAAGGGTTATTATTAACAACCGCAAACAGCCCATAAGGAGGTCTGTAGGGTGGAAGACAACGGAGGCGCTATTTCATCGCGAAATCTCGAGCCAGCACCACCCTCGATAATCCCACTTTGCAAATTGCCATACTTAGCGATGTCCCAGTCCCGAAAATCGCCACTTTAATCGCGTCGGTGTGGCTGCTGACCTTTTTCAACCGCCGCGCTCTCTTCGGCTAGCTGATGCGAGACGATTATTCAAGACGGAACAAAGACTAGACTGTATCGTCTCGGTAGCCAAACACGAAACGCTTATACGCGTCTATAAGACGGTGGAAAAGTTTCGTTTGATCGATGAGCGGCTCGGGAATCGTGAATCGAACGTTTTGGAAGAATCAGAGAACAATGGATGGCAATCGATGGCTCTGAGTCTGATAGATGAGATAATATCCAGTCTATCGTTGATGGATTTCTTTGGTAATTTCTGTACAATGTATACAAAATATCCAAACTGTATTTTATTTTGTGAAAAGGGAAGAAGGAGGAGGAGCGAAATTAACAGGAGTAATTAGGAGAAATTTAAGAAGTTCAAGCGTGTATATATATATAATCAACTTTGCTAACCAAGTCTACTTCGAGGTCGAAGAGCCGAAATAAACTGTTATTATTGTTGTCGTTATTACATATTTGTAAATTGTATTTTATTTTGTATAAAGGGAAGAAGAAAGAGAAGTAATTAGGAGAAATTTAAGGAGTGGAAGAATGAGTTCAAGCGTGCATAAACAACTTTGCGAACCAAGTCTATTTAGAGATCAAAAGGCCGAAATAAACTATTATTATTGTTATTACATATTTAATTTTCTGGGTAATAGTAAGATACATAATCGAATCATTTTTAAAGGAATAGAACCATACCTATTAACCATTTGCACTTGACTAATCCTCGTTTTTTCGTTTCAGAAAGATAGTGATTCAAAAAATTTCTGCCACAAAGCCAATGATATTTTTCAAAACGGTAAATAGAAGATCGTATGACAAGTAACTCGTAGAATTATTTAATTTCGATATCTCAGGCATTATTACTTGATCGTAAATTGAATATTTTAATCAATATGAATCTCGAAAATTTAACAAATGGCGACTGAAAGGGTTAAACCATAGTTTTTTTAAGACTTTTAAAGTAGGTCTCCGCAAAATTACTAATTACCGTTTATAAAATACAAATAATCCAAAATGGAACTTAAAGCCCTCGAAAATTAACAAATGGCGACTGAAGGGGTTAAACCATAGTTCTTTTAAGACTTTTAAACCATTTCTCTTCGAATTTACCAAGAAGAAATCTGAAGTATCAGCCCAGGAAGTAAACTACGAAGACTACGTGCGAAAATTCTCCGAAAACGTTTGTAAATTATACAGAACCGATAATCGGTGTAATACCCGTAATCTCGACACGTGTCCAGGAATATCTGCGATCACCGGGCCTATCCCGAAACCGAAATCCCGGCGATAAAAGGAGCCTTATCCTCAGGGCGGAGAACGCACGTCTCCTTCGATCTGCCAGCAGTAAACCCTGAATGAAAACCGTAAATACCCGGCAGCCTAGCTCGTTTCACTTTACGAGATCCAGTTGCGTACCGATCACTGGTAAACCGATCGTTCGGCGCGATTCGAGGCAACGGATCAGGTCTGCCCTCTTTTCCCTTCGATTTTCCTCCCGTTTTTTCCACCCTTTCGCCGTTACCCAGAAACGTCTGTTCGCCGAGATACCGGGCTCGATCGTTCGCCTAATTCCTTCCTGGTGCACCCCTGCCCGGCACCCCCACCCTGGCCTCGCAATGTGGGACAGCCGAAAATTCGGTTAGACCCGCCCCTATCCAGTCGTCGAGCCGCCGACTCGATTAAACCGTAAACTTCGCCTAGGAAATAATGCTATTCATTTGGAAGACGAGCATAGGGTGTTTCCGCGACGCGTACCGTCGCGGCGACGTTTCCATCCTGGTCTTCTGACCTGCTCTTATCCTCTGGAGCAATTATAGGACGCGTAGATAACCAACCGATCGCGTGAAATCGTATGAAATCGCGTAAAATCGCGTGAAACCGCGTAAAAAAAGTTTGAAATCACGTGAAATCGCGTGAAATCGTATGAAATCGCGTAAAATCGCGTGAAACCGCGTAAAAAAAGTTTGAAATCGCGTAAAAGCGCGTGAAAACGCGAAGGGTTGCAAAATGGGGATGATCAAAGAATGCGAAGGGTTGGCCGCGTTTCGGGCCCCGGTTTTCGTGGCAAGTGGATAATCGGTGGTTGAATGACGATAGGCCGATGGAAATAATTAATGGAGCGTGGTGGATTTCGGGGGTGGGTTAATCGGGGATGAAGAGTGGGATATCGCGTGGCCGACGATTGTTATCGGGGATCGTTAACGTTGACGTTTAACGAGTGCCGGGTGAAACGATTGTGACGGTGCGTGACAGGGGTGGAAATTATTACAATGAATATTAAATATGAGAGAAATGGGGTGCGTAGCTGAACAAGTGCGGGTTGGTCCTGCGTTCGAGGGTTGCCGCGTGATATAAACGACTTTTCTTAACGAGATCTAGGCTATTTTAGGTAAAAAGTGAATTATAGTTTCGCGAATTATAATAGAGGATGAAATGTTCGTAATTTCTTTATCAGAATCAGGAAACAATTTTTCGAATAAGGATTAGTAAAATTATTTCTAGAGTCTCGAGTAACATCTTTATAACGGAAAATTGCATAATCGATTATATCGTTTGCTGGGATTTGAAACACGAAGACACCGAGTGACTTTTATTCGAAAAATGGCCTGTACTTTCGTGGCTCTGGAGACCTATGTATATATGTCGAAGAAGATGGATGGAACGTCCATGACATTTTTTACCACGCCAGATAGACCAACCAAGATTACCATCTTGTACACCTCCGAAGTTTTAAATGTTTGAATAAAACCGACAGGAAAAATATTTTTTCGAATAAAAATTGTAAATCGCGTATCGTTCTAAAAATTCTAATTCTAAAAATTGTTGAATATTTTCATCGCGTTAATGGATGAATATAAAAGACGAATTTCTATAATTCTAAATATTTCCAGATCCATGGAAGTAAAGGAAGATTTGCGAATCGAAGAATTGTTTGACAAACGAGCACCACGCGGTTGTGATAATTTTATTTTCAAACGAGGTTGAGAGGAGGGAACCACACGGTATATTTCTTAAATCGTTAACCACATTTCCGAGTAACATGGAGACTGTGTTTAATGATAAAGATACGCCAGTGGGGAAAATATTAACGAGGCCTCCGTAGATTTTCGGAGGCTAAGCAAACACGGGGATGAAAGGAGCACTGTGCATATTTAACACGTACGATTTCCGGCCAGTATTTACTTTTCATGTCGAGAGTGGCTATCAAAATATTGGTCATCCCGCTGGAGAGTCCGATCCTCTAATTATTTTGAACAGCGTCGCTGGTATTGAATTACTGCGGAGGGTTCTTCGAGTACCATACTTGATATTAACAGGGAACACCTAGCACCCTTCAAAATAAATCGCGGCCATTGAATTTTCACCCTATTACATCACCACATGCAAATTTCCCTTTAAACCCTCGCGAGTCGCTGTTTTTCACCCTCTCCGAAATTCCGCCACCCCGCACCGACATTTAAACAATCCAAAAGGTTCGAATCCGAATCCGAACCACCCTTCAACCACCCTGTAAGTTACAAATTATTTCGCGCGTAGAATCGACTGGAATTTAAAAAAGAAAGAATTATAATTCTCCGACACGTCGAGAAATTTTCCACGTTCTTTATTTTCGAAAATTCCTCTACGCCGCAACGACGTTAAAACGATCCTAAAAGTTCGAATCCAAACCTGAACCACCCTTCAACCACCCTGTAAGCTACAAATTATTTCACGCGTAGTACCGGCTGGAATTTAAAAAAGAATAAAATATAATTCTCCGGTACGTCGAGGAATTTTCAATGACAAAGAACGTAGAAAATTCGTCGGCGGAGTAAATCAGAATGGACACCGGAAGTTGCTGGTTTATCCGCGAGGAAGAGGTTCGCGAACGTGGCAAACGATCTCGAATCGCGTTAATTGGCCACTTGGCTCGATACTCGATTAGAAGCTACTCCAGGTTCGAGCTCGTTACCGGCCGCTGAGACTGGTGCCTTCCTCTGTCGGCCGTTCTAGATCCAAAAAATTCGATCTCTAAACGATCCGCGAGAAAATCTCGCTCGAAAAAAATAATTCGCGCAGGATAAACCAAAATGAACACGAACGGTGGATCGTTTCGTTAGACACCAGTTTGGAACGCACTCGAATCGGCCCGCGTCGCGACTTCCGGCCCGCAAATACGAAGAGGAAACACTCACCGATGCAGACGAAGAGCGCGGCGAAGAAAATCGGCGGGAAAGCTCTGGAGGACGAAAACATCCTGCTGGTTTGGCTAGGTGGTACTGCGAGAAGAGGTCCGCGAGTTCGGGCCGAGGGTACTTCCGGGAGCCAGGAGCCGCCCAGAGGGGCGGGACCAACGCAGCCCCGCGAAACGGAAAGAAAAAGGCACTTGGTACACCGACTTCCTTTCGAAATCTTTCCCTCGATCGGCAATCTCTTTGTCCTCGATCACCTTCCTCGATCCTGCGAAACTTTTCCGGACGATCGAGGATCCAACGCTCGACGATCCTCTATCTCGATGTCTTCTTATCCAAGATTTTCTTCCCTTTTTTTTTTTTACGTTTCTTCAGTGTTTTCGTTAATTATCCGCGCGGTACTCGTCGTTGGAAATCGGAGTTTCCGTTGGTGATGTACGTTTACGGAAATCCGGAGACACTGAAATCGCGAGCGGCCGATGTTTGATCGCTGGACCACGAAAAGGCGCGTCCTAACCGCGTACGACTGGTGCAGCGCCGCCGTCGGACTGACTTTCTACGTTACGCTGCAGCAGTGGCGACGCGCCGCTCCGCGTCGCGACGCGTCGTCGCGCGCGCTTATCGCACCCGCACCTGTGTGCCCCCCCGATTTTCGGCCGTGTGTGTGTGCGCGCGGTTTCCCGCGCGTGTGTGCGTCCCTCGTGCATGCGCCCGCTACGAAATTCGGCCTGTTCCCCTTCGCTGCACGTTATTATTATAGTTGATATTTGTTATTAATATTATCGGGAATTTTAATACATTGGGTTGTCTGAAAAATCATTTCATTTTTTTTAGTGGAAATGACACTTTTCACGTCATCATGAACGGTCGAATTCGACAAATTTTTTTGTTGGCAAGAAACGAAATTACTTTCGGAAGAATTTATTATTTGTATACCTGTAATATGTATTATATATTGTATGAACTACTGAATATATATTATATATTATAGGTATCGTTACAATATTAATAACATATTAAAACATATTAAATTATATTAAAGAATAATATATAATATATA
>NIJG01000193.1:1258523-1320028 GCA_002201625.1 Euglossa dilemma
AAGAATAATATATAATATATAATAATAATATTCCGTTATCGTTATTTAATATACTAATATTATAATTTAATAGTGAAGGAATATTGTTATTATTTAGTATTAATTATTAGTGTATAAAGAAATATTATACGTAACTATTTCGTGATCCTTGATTTTATAAATTATATATGCTAGAATTTAATGGTATCGCTATTAATAAGATTTTGCCTAGATTTCGTGTAGTAGATTGTAACATGGTTGTGTACCAGATTGTGTACCAGATATACTATAATATATCACATTATCATACATTATTATACTATCACGTATAAGAAAGTGGAGCGAAGAATTTAATAATAATCCCTGGTCTTAGAATTTTTTCACTGGCAATTAATATATAACTATTTCGTGATTCTAGATAATTTAAATTAAACAGAGTAGAATTGCTTACACAATTTTGACACGAACTTAACGCGAAATCCTAATTAATTGTATGAAATAATCAGTTATGAAATAATTTATTATGGAATAATTATATGATATAATAAATTTTTAATAAATTTGGCGAAATCTTAGACCAGGCGATGCATTATTTCGAACAACGAATAATGATTTAACAACAAGTAATAATCCGTACGTTTTAATCGGCTTGAATTTAATACCGCTTAATAATTAATCGCGCACTGTGAAACGGGAATATTGTGCATGAAATAGTTCGGAAATTAATGTTTATAATTATAAGATAAATAATTGCGCACTTATTGTTTCAGTTTCGTGGTAGATCGATCCTTCGGAAATTTCGTATCGTTTAAAGTTTGACCGAATAATTACCATATATTACATTATCGTGCGTAACGTCTTGCCATGACCATAAGTTCCTATATGTACACCATCCTACACTGACCACCCATAGGTTACCGTAAATTATTATACTTTATTCTACGCTAATATACTAACAGGAAGTATCTTACGCCATTCTACAGCACCATATGGTATAGTACACAAGCCTAAACTATTCCACACTCGGGGTAAACTGTCGCAATCTGCCATGTATTAGTCGGCTGCGACCCAACATTATCATACGCTATTATAAATTAACCCGTGATATTTTACACGGCTGTACATTATCTTGCAGCATCCCACGTCATTCTACCACCGTCTACCACTTAGCATTTAACATAAATCGTCGACTAATAAACACCTCATCCTGTAATACGCAACCCCATCGATCATCCCTCGAAAGAAAAATAAACCGCTTTAACCCTTTCGCTACGGTGATTTTTTTCTAAAAAATGTGATCATTGTCTTATTTATTATAATAAAAAGTCTTATTTTATTCTTACAAAATTCTTATTCTTATTCTTATTCTTATAAAAAACAAAGCTAAAATCTTTTTATATAGTTTTCTATCTTTCCCTTATGTACAAAGAATAACACAAATGACAAATGTTATAACACACCGTCATAATTCTTTTTCGCTATCACAAATACAAAATTTCTAAGCGCCTATAGGCGCCCACAGTAGCCAAAGGGTTAATTATCAATTCATAAACGCAAATGTAACGAAATACGTGCACGAATCATTCTAACAACACAATAATTATCTGGAATAACGTACCAAAAAATACATAAATTAACAGTATGGATAATTGGAAGATGGTTGGAAAATCAACCGATATCAATTTGCGTTTTGATTAAAAATTGAAACAATATCGCGCATAATACGTATCTTAAGTATCAGTTTTCTCTGCAGCGCGAATATTTTCGTTTACTGAATAATTTGCATAGCGGACGCTGTCTCGCGTTCTTTTTGTCCGCTTTTTAGCCGAAATTTTAATCGCCCGGCATAACTCCGGCCAGCAAAAGCTACCCCCGCGTGATCCGGTTGCGCCATATGCTCGCCGGTTTTATATTTACGTAATAATTGCTAACAAATCGATATCCGCTGGCGGCGTAATATTTTCGCGTCAGTTCTGTAACGCTTTATCCGGTGAAGTTTTTTAATTATCATTTTATCGGTCAGGCGCCGGGTCCCGGGTTATCAGTTTTGCTCAGCGCCGCGTTAAAGCTCGCCGCTTTATCCGTCGCGAGAATTTTGCGAAATAATCGGCGCCGTTTTCGCGGATAACAAACTACGAAACCCGAGACTCGGAATTTATCATATCGCCGTCGCAACAGACCAATTACAAACGGGCCATCGATCAGATATCCTCCGAGGCAAGCAGTCGAAATTTCCAACAGATTTCCGTTTTATTATTTACACGCTGTTGTTTATCGGCGTTTCAGTCAAGTCAACAGACAGGGCTCGATGACGGGAGAAATTTCGGAGACGATTAGAGACTTTCAACCGTTTCCGGGGTGGAATTGTTCGAACTTAAACGCCAAGGCGAATAGTATAATCTTCGTATCGAGCTATGCGGAGTTTCGTGCTCGAAACTTTATGGCAACCGCAAAAAGTCTGTTCGAGATAGTCGATGCGGAGACAGTGAAAACTCGTCTCTTTACAAGTTTGTTAGTAAAATATGCAGTGGAACAAAAAGCATTCTCCTCGTCAACCCTTGCTACTCCATATATTTTTCAAACGTTACAGTTGAATCGTAAATATTGTCAAAGGACTCCATAAGCTAATAAATATTCAAGAGAAATAAATAAAAATATTTTCCCCAATTCCCTAAATTCCCCAAAATTCTACGAAAATCACCTAACCCACTGTGACACAACGTGACTCGTAACGCAATCGTAAAAAAGAGAGTAAAATATAAAAATAGTATTCCCATACACCAAAACCTGCTTCCAGAATAATTTCAATCCTCTGTTCTCGCGGCATGAAAAATCGCAGAGCTTTTTGCATCAAATCGAAGAAGAAACGAGGGGAAAAACGAGAGGATCATTTCCGGTCGAGAAGCTAAATCACTTTCGACGGTGCATGTTTCTTCAGCGACGATGGGAGGAACGCTGGTTGAATTTCCCTGGCCATTCCCGCGGATACTCAGCGTTTACATATCGAGTTGCATCAACGTTATTGCAGTATGCATTCACGCGGCAGTTATCGGCGGCCGTGTATGCAGCGCGAGCCTATGCATTATACGCAGGCAACATTGTGCCGTCCGGCATCAATCATGGGATTTCCTGCAGGTGAACGGGGCCCAGAGATTTCTGCGTTCGACGCGCATCCATCGATTCACGCCGATATCCTCGATTCTCAAGGAAATGTAACGAGTCATCGGTGCAATTAATCTCCGACCACCAAAAAGCACGGGAAAAATGGTTATCCCGATAGAAATGATCTACAAAATCGACGAATGCATTTATTCCATCTCCATGTCACCCGATATCCCCAAATAGCGCGAAATATCAGTGAAATTCGCACTCTGAGAGAGGTTAGCGGGTCTAAGTGGCGCTGCGTTCGCTTCGAGCGCCATTTTGCGTGACTGTGGACAAAATGGCCGGCGGAAACGGATTCATCGGTGCAATTAATCTTCGACTACTAAAAAGCACGGGAAAAATGATTATCTCGATCGAAATGATCTATGAAATCGAATGATCTGCATTATTCCTACTTCATATGATCCAATTTCTCAAAAGAATGCGAAATATCGGTGAGATTCGCTCTCTGATAGAAGTTAGAAAATCTAAGTGGCTCTGTAACTCACTTTGAGCGCCATTTGGCGTAGCTGTGAACGAAATGCCCATCAAAGAACGGATTCCACTGAGCTTCTGAAATTTTAAAAGCTCTAAGAGTAGTTTTTACATTTTTACTGACTATCCTGCAAATATTTCAACAATTCGTAGGTGTTATCAAACGGCATGGTAATTCTTTATACCGATATTTGGTCTCTTTCAACATGCGCGTTGTACAGTTTCTACAATTTCTCTGTGACGAATATACACTCGCTTTGAACAACGGTTTGTCGGAATACGTTCGCGGCAACGTTCCGGAAGCCGTAGCGTAATTTAGTTTCGCCTATAACGCGGACAATTAATAAGTGTCAACACGGTTCTACGACTAGCTGGTTAATTTATCATTCGTCCAAACGTATAAACTATCGGATGACTTATGAACGACGGTACAAACGAAGAAGTTGGCGTGAGAAATGTCAAAGTGCAAAGGGTTAGCAATTCGCGAGAAGCGAAATGCCACGTTGTCGGTGATTGAAAATTTCATCGCTACCAACGTAATGTATTTTTCTTATTTTCCCGGCGTGTACACGCGTTACTTCGCTGCCGGTAATTCTCTCCTCGAATCGACAATCGAAACAATGGTTGAGAGGAACGAAGAGGGTAGAAAAACACGCGGTACAGGGTGGATAATGCAACTTCCTCTTGCTTCCATCCACCGTCGTGGCGAATCGATGGCCAGAAATCGAGTTCTACGCGGAAAGAGGCTCGTTAACGATGGAACGATAGATCGGCGTATTAATGGAAGTTCAACTTTCTCCGACGGCTAATTAACGGAACCGTCCGTTCGCAGGCCATGAATATTCCGGCGGATGAAAAATATTTTTGTAACGCGGCCACGGTAACGAAACCTCGGCCAATATTTGCGTACGGGCCTGTTTGATCAGGCAAATTCGCCCGATTCCGTTAATATAATTAATTCGCGAGAAATCGCAGATACCCAGCCGCGAAAATTCTACGCCTATTTTTGTTTCATCGACGCTCCAGTGTCCAGCGGATTAAAAATTTCACTGATATATTTGCAGATAACGGAGGAACTGAGCCGGGACGCCATGTTGTTTTGTTATACGTCCATTTGCTTCTCGTTTGAAAAGTATCTGTGTTACTTCTCAAATATTGCAGCTGTTGTTGCGAAATTTAAATTGTATATATTGGGGTGAATAAATTATGTAAATAACACCGTTTTTCCTTTTTAATTTAATGAGGTCCGTCACAGTAAAGCGAAAATAAAGACGTATAGCGTAGAAGTAATAAGAAAGAGTAGATTAAACCATATCATGGTTCAATTTTATTTGAAAACACCATGTACGTATAATCTTTAGCTCCTCCATTATTCATTACCGATCTATCAAAACCTCGTTGCGTGAAATCTCTCGTATTTCCGGAAGAGTACCAAAAAATCCACGTTTAACCCTGAGAAGGAAGAAATAAGAAAATATTCGACACTCATTGACCGTGTTCTCCCCTTTCTGGAACGTTTCCACCCTCGATTTGCTATCAATCACGACAAGCCCATAAAAATATTGCCTCCGATAGACATCTAAAATAGATCGTAAATTTGATACAAAATTCCCGTCGAACGTAACGTATCGACAAAATCTCGCATGAATTATTCGCAATTTTTCACCGATCGATTCAAATTTTACAAACGAACCTCTATAACGATAGATTAAAACGAATTGAAATAAAATAAAATAGGAAAAATATCGTTGTTTTCTAGAATAATCTTCTCTTCGCTTCGTTCACCTTATTTTATGCACTTTTGAATAAACCTGTACGAATTATCGCAAACTCGAGCTCGGTTATTAATTATGTCGTGCGAAGTGGCAGTTTGTTGCGACGAGCGGACGCGTGGAAAAAAAGCCAAGGCAGCTTTTATGTTTCTTGGACAGCGAGATATTTCTATTTGATTGGCACGCGCTTGTATCGTGGCAAATAAAAACGGGGCGAAACGGAACTTCTTTATGGTTTGTCGCGGTTGAAACTCGCGCACCAAGTGGCGACCATGTGTTGCGCGACACACCCTCGCGATAATATCGAATAATTGTTCGACGCGGTGCTGCAAAATTTCCCGATCGTCTGGCTGTTCAAGGAGAGAGGCAATTGCCACCCTCGCGTGCCTTAGATTTATTCCAGCTCTGCCTTCCTGTGTTATTAAATTTCTACGGACACCATTGCGCGATGCCTACGCAAATCGCGAAACAACTCGCGGTGGAAGTTTATGCGAATTTCGTTAAGAATTCGGGAGAAGATAATTCAGCAAATATTGCTGAATATAAGCTAATATAAAGCGAGTGCTCGGAATTAATTCCAAATAATAATATTATTTAAATATTATTATAAAATATTTAAATAAATTAAACTAATGTGAACTAAAGTAAACTAAAGCGAAGAGATAATTTTTTAATTTTCAGAAAACTCCTCTTTCGAAGTCTCCTTCGATCGTTTAAAGAAATAATTTTTAATTACCGCTTATTATTACGAAATACCGCAGAATTTTTCATCTCCGAAAGTTTAAAGCTTTTTCGATCCAGCAAAATCGTTTCGGAATATCCGAGGTTGATCTAGGAAAACCCATTCGCGCAAGGAGACGTAGAATTTCCCAACTTTCCTACCGCCGAGCACCTGACCTATGCCAAAGTCGTGGCGAAATAATCTCTTGTCATCTCTGAATCATTTATCTATCTAGAATAGATGCAGCCAGGAGATTCGCGGCAAACTGCTCCGACCAAACTTCTGATCGTTGTATACAGCCATTAACCCATTTACATCCAAGCGCAGAATAGTCCGCGAGCTTACGACTGTCAACTATCACCGAGCGCGGAATATTCCGCGAGCCTACGTTGCTTTCTTTTACCAGTTGCAAAATATCCTTCAATCGCGACAGACAACGTTTAACCACTTGTTTCTCCTTTAGTGTAAAAAAGTGTAAAATGCGATATTTGCGATATAACACTGTGTACCAATCGTTTAAAAAGTACATTCTTAATAAACTCGATGAATAATTTCTATGCCCGTTACTGCACATACGATCGACCGCGCGTGGTGATATGAGTCAGTCGTCAGTTGAACGTCGCTGATGTTTCGATGCGAAAGCTTAAGTAGAGCGATGATGCAAATAGGTTAATTCGGTCTCCATTGGACAAACACGAACATCGTGACCGCTTTATCGGCGATACACGCTGACTAGCTTGCTATTAAAATAACAACTGTGTCATTTGGCTGTTCGACACCTAGCAACCAGCGGAACCAAAACAAAAGGGAGGACGACGAGGAGGCATCGATCAAAATTCTCTGCTAATTACCCTCCAAACTCCGCGACAGAGGCCAAAGATTCGGACGCCATTCGGAGAGGGAAAAAATGGAGAGGAGAGACGATGGAATGAGAGAATGAAACGAGACACGATCGATTGGAAGACACGGTAGAAAAGGTGGATCGCGAGAATGGTAACGGCACGCTCGATGCCACTTTGAGCCTGCTATAGAATTCCACGGCGAAATGCCTCGCAGCATTCCGACAAACAGCAACAGCCCTCGGCCCTTTCTGTCGCTGAACTTATCACCACCGACCCTCTCAGCGCCGGTTTTGTCCCTTTATTTACAACCCCCGTGCTGACCCACATGGACGCCGACTTATATCTGCTTCCAATTAAAAGAGCGGAATTGGATCGCGTTAAAAAAAGCCGAAAGGAAGCGCGACTGACCCCTTGCACCCTCTCCGCGGACGAAGAAGAAGCTGGCCGTCTACAGGGCTCCAAGGGGTGAGAGTTCTTTCAGCAACGGCAACCCTCGCGATTAACCTCGCGACGTTCAACTTTCTCTTTCTTTCCCTCCATCTTTCTGCCTATGGTACTTTCTCGTCGATCGATGATGGATCGAGAATCAATGGGGTCGCGTTTCGAAATGATGTTTCGAGGATGAAACGGTTAAAGGAGTTAGCTAGCTTTACTTGTAGAATTCTTTCGGAGATTTGAATCAGAAGCTAGGTGTAGAAACTAGCGGGTTGTTCGGAATGTAATTTCGTTTTTCTTTTATACGGTTTAAGTGTGAAGTTAGCTGTGAAAAAATAAAATTAGATCCTCTGTTTGGAAAAAACGAAAATACTTTCTGAACAACCTAATACAATTAGGTCCTCTGTTGGGAAAAAACGAATAAAGATATCTGATGAAACGGATAAAGGAGTTAGCTAGCTTCGCTAGTAGAATTCTTTCGGAGATTTGAATCAGAAGCTGGATGTAGAAACTATTGGGTTGTTCGGAATGTAATTTCGTTTTTCTTTTATGCGGCTTAAGTGTGAAATTAGCTATGAAAAAATACAATTAGGTCCTCTGTTGGGAAAAAACGAAATTATTTTCTGAACAACCTAATAGAATTCTAATCGCTAGTAGAGCCCGATAAATTGAAAATGATCGTTCTTTAGATTTTGAGTAGAAATACGAATCTTCTTGTGGAATTTTTTTAATGGAATAATATAGAAACACATGATCGTAAAGTTCTTCGATGTATAATTTTATTACATTTCTCTTCTTTGTAGATTTAGTGACACTAATTCGTGTATTTTCATAATATATTTAATTGATATGATCTGGATATAATAGAAAGTCTTGCTGATTAGGTTCGTACATGACGATATATAATTGACGGTGAAAGAAGTTTGTAAAAAACCAGAATGTCTTCGTCGAAGTTGAATTGAATTACTTAATCTCCGAGTCTCGATTATTAATACCTCGCGTGACCAACGAGAGAAGAACGTGACCAGCAAGAGAAGAAAGGACAACTCCCTAAATTTGATCAACCATGCGAAGGTTCGATATCACAGAACTCTTCTGTAAAATAATTCAACCCTTTTTCATCCTAAAACTCACGCGATGTAACTTCTGCAAAACGAGTAACAGCCGGCTAAATTTTCCTAAATAATAACGAAAAATAAATCCACGAGACCTAACATCGTTATAGTCACGGAAGAAAAAACAATATTCTTCGTGATACCATCCCGGATCGACCGTGGATTATCCCGTTTATTCCCAGGCAGACGACGATTTTTTTCAAGAAAATCCCTCGACCCCACGAGGGGGAACGAAAAGAGAAAAGAAGATGGAAAAGCAACGAGCTAAGCGTAAGCAATAACACGCAAGTACCTATAAAAGTTCCTCTCTTTTTTCCACTCGGAGAATCCCTTCGAAGCGATAAATAGCGCGAAACTAAGCATGAAATAATCCCTCTCGACGGATATATCCGCTTAATAACGAGAGGACTGGATACGATCGGATATTAAAGTCTAGTCCACTTCATCGAAATGGCCGGTTTACAAACTGCGCCACCGGTGTAACTCCTCCTCCTGGCAACAGTAAAACACCAGGATAATAAAAACCGGACTTCCATGAATTAAAGACGTTTTATTTAATCACTGATATCAATTATATATAAGTTTAGAATTTAATCGATTATATGGAATCATTATAGCAGATCACGAAGGAGAATTCTGCATGAAATGGCAAAAGAAGAATTATTCGGTGATGAAGTCCGGGATATCTAGGTTACTCGAAGCTTTTTAAGCTTCTGTCGACGATCGTTAAATATTCTTGTATTGTACTTGGTGAATAGAGTGCAACAATGTGACGAGCTAAGTAGTATGACTCGTCATTTATTCGTCTATGAAACTCGGCAGCCATGTTTACCGTTTCAAGAATCCATCTAAGCACTTTTATCGTGTCGTGTAACTGTATTTCAATCTTTAACACTAAACGTACCGGTTTTTAGCACCTACTAATCCTTACCGTGAATATAATTACCAGTAGGTAAAGAATTTTTTGCAATAAAAAGTAAGCTGGGAGAAAAACGAGAAATTGAATAATCAAATAATACAAGAATTTACAAAAAGTCTAATGAGCGAGAGAAATAACAATAAATGTACAATTTTAAAGTAAATTTTGGTATGTTTAGTGTTAAAATAGCCTTGTACATATGATTCAAAATTTTCCTTACAGCTTTTGTCGATTAAAACGTCGAATAATCTATATAAACGAAATTAAAATTTCAAAGAATCGAAAGTTAACAAGGAAACTGTTTTTGCAAATATGATCACGAGAATGTATCGAATAAACGTCTAATAAGTTATCGATTCTAATATATTAACCCTTAACGAACGCCGCCATATTTGCGGCATTATATATATAAATTCTAAAAACGAATCTCAGGTATACCGATTGAACTATTTTTTTTTAATCTTATTTGTATACACAACGATTTAAGACATCAATCTTTTCATTTCCACATACTTCGTACGTAAAGCATTGGAATTTCTTAAACTCTGATAATATGTTGATTATTGTACCAAAAAAAAAACAATCTTCGTTGTTTAAGAGTTAATAACGGCGAGTTAACGCATGTTTTGTAAATAACAGGTTGGTAATGACTATTACAAGCACAGTCGGTTTAACCAACATCAGCACCATGTCGCATAGTTCGACGCGTTGCATCTGCAGACGCAATTTCACGCGCCGTTAGTATCGCAAGGAGAAAGAAAAAGAAATGGGAAAAGAATGGCGTGGGACGAGACGGGGTGCGAAAATTTAATTACTAGGCTGCAATTACGGACAGCACGCTCGTTTCGCGTTGCACCATAAACAACGAGTCATAGTTAAGTTCTTACACGACCAACAGCTCGGACTTGCAAATCTATCGCGGCCATTTTTCATTAACCCAGCGACAGCCTTCCGAGGAAGCTTTTTTCACCATGAAAAGTCGGCAGGAAACTTCGTCATCTATCCGTCCTCGTCCCTGTTGGTTGGTTAGAATTTTTTCTCCGTCTTAATCGCTTGTCCGAAATTGATTATCGGATTATTCTTAATCTTCGTCTCGTTGCGAATTCAATAGAACTTCCGGGAGGAAAAACTTTCCCTTCTTCGTCCGTTGCTGCAGGCCTTGAAAACGCGACATTTGCATTTTTACATCGACAAAGTGGAAACTCTTTCGTAAACCTCGCCTTGGCTGAACGAGCTTCGTGTAATACACGTTACGCTCCTTTCTACACGCGTGTGTTTTCGCCAAACAAAAGGTAGGAAGTTGCAAAAGGGTACAGGAGTTGCCTCCGAGCTACACCGAGTTCCTGACGGGGAGCCATGTTTCACCTGTTGTGAGTGGAACATCGTCTAAGAACGATACTAGAACCAGGAAATTTTCGTAAATAATTCCGATGTGTTCCTTGGAATACGACACGAGTAATCTTACTCTTAATTTCCTATTTTTTTTATTATATAGAATAGTCGAAGGACGAATAGATCATGAGTGGAACATCGTTTCAGAACGATACTAAATTCAGGAAATTTTCGTAAATAATTCCGACGTGTTCCTTGGAATATGACAACACTAGTAATCCAACTCTTAGTTTCCTATTTTCTCCTCTTTTTTTTTGCTACAAAGAATAGTCGAAGGACGAATAGATCATGAGTGGAACATCACCTAAGAACGATGGTAGGGCCAGGAAATTTTCGTAAATAATTTCGACGTGTTCCTTGGAATGCGACAACACTAGTAATCTTACTCTTAGTTTCCTAATTTTCTTCTTTCTTCTATTATATAGAATAGTCGAAGGACGAATAGATCTACGAGCGAAAAAATTTTTTAATTTCGTTTATTAACAACGTGTTGGTAATAGAAAATGAATTATATCAATTGATAAATTTTTGCGAGAAAGAAACAGAAGTTGGAAATTGGGTCAATTTTACGTACCAACATACAATGGTAAATCAAAGGAAACAAATCTCGGAATTTATACCTGTAAAGACAACATAAGATTCCTAAAGAAATTTTTCCTTTTCTGAATAATATTTTCTTATAGATTGAAAAATGAGGGGATGGTCACGTTACTTAAAAAATGCAGGAGAATTATTATATTTTTTAAAATTGATGCTTCAATTCGCATAACCGGAAGTAGTGTAGGCCTGTATCGCTAACAGGATATTTAATACCACCGAGGTCATATCAACGAGGTTGAATCCATAGAAAAATCGCGAGTGACCGACCGAGTATGTAAATCGATATAATAAATAATCCATATACTTGTCTGTAAATTGTTATCTTAAATAATTATCGAATTGTTGAGTGGTAATTTAATTATATAAGAAGAAATTGGCATGTTAAATAATTTTTACCATCATAATGATGGCAGCACCGTCTTGACCGAGTACAGCTATCGAAACGCCACCTAAGTGGAGGATAAACCTCACGTTACAGTATCGACACAAAATACAATGTCTGCCTAATACTTCACAATGCCCTTCGTATACGTATATATTTAATGGAAGTGTGTACTTGTGTTTGACTACTTCGTAGTACACATCGTCTGGTGTCGCGTCATTATTTTCGAAAAAAAATGGAGAATGTAGGGAAGATCATTATAGTATGGGGCAGAAAAAAAATCGAAATTCCAGACGTAAACCTGGGCGATACCGTTCGCGGTCTGAAAGAACGAATACACAAGGAAACTGGCATCCTTCCGCAACGTCAAAAACTTTTGAACCTTCGAACCAAAGGTTATGTTTTGAATTGTTTTCACGAACTTCTCTCCCTTTATTTTCCCCCGTATAGTCACGTGTAATGCTTGATTCGCTGTTAATTTTCAAATAAACTTTGTTCAAATGATTTCTGCTTTGATTTCAAACTATCCTTTTGTTCTATTAGATTTGACATGTTTTGACAGTGTTATCTAAAACTCCGTTAAGTGTCTATAGAATCTTTCTTTTCACCAGACAAAGCATCTAAAGATGAGGAGATTCTAAGGAACTTGGGTATGAAGCCT
This sequence comes from Euglossa dilemma, assembly GCA_002201625.1. Taxonomy (NCBI): domain Eukaryota; kingdom Metazoa; phylum Arthropoda; class Insecta; order Hymenoptera; family Apidae; genus Euglossa; species Euglossa dilemma. The sequence goes on from NIJG01000193.1 coordinate 1,270,981, forward strand.
GGATTTAAGCTAGTGCTGATGGGATCTCGCGAAGAAGACATTGCAAAAGCATGTCACGCGCCAAAAGACTTACCTGATGTAATTAATGACTTTAAGACTGAAGAGGAAGAGATAGAGATAGAAAATATTAAAACATGTTTATTTCAAATCCAATGTAAAATCGACTACTACAGGTTTGTAGAATTAAATCCCTTCAGAGAAGGAAAGAAACTACTGGTGCTCGATATAGACTACACCATTTTCGATCACAAATCAACAGCAGGAAGTGGTGTGGAATTGATGCGTCCTTTCCTTCATCAATTTTTAACCCTGGCTTATCTAAATTATGACATAGTAATTTGGTCTGCAACTAGTATGAAATGGATCAATGAAAAGATGAAAGTGCTCGGAGTTTCCAATAATCCTTATTACAAGATAGCATTTTATCTTGACTCGAATGCTATGATCAATGTTTATACATCAAAACATGGTACTATCACGGTAAAACCTCTTGCTATCATTTGGGGAAAGTACAAACAGTTTTCTGCAAAGAACACTATTATGTTTGATGATATTAGAAGGAACTTTATTATGAATCCACAATCTGGATTAAAAATAAAACCATTCAGACATGCACACATCACCAGAAAGAAAGATAAGGAACTGTTAAGATTATCTCAGTATCTGAAACTAATAGCCAAAGTGGATGATTTTCAGACACTTAATCATAGAAAATGGCAGGAATATATAAACGAGAAAACCAAAGAGGAAAGGAAAAATAAAGAAGGAAATGAAGGAAGGAGCGAATAAACATCTTTTTCTTTTGAAGATGTTAAATGCTTGTGAAATTTTATGAATTTTTTCATTATTCAAGAGAATAAATTTCAAGTAAATGCATCGACTATCGCGGATTCACCTGCAACGATTTAAATTTTTTTTGGAAGAAGAACACGTGTATAGAAAGGACATCTTTTAAATATTCTTCCACGAACGACATACGATGGTATCGATGATGAACGTTAACTAATCGTTATTCGCATATTTTCACACGCTTCTTTGTATTTATGATGTACTTATCAGTTATTGTGAAACATATACGAAATATGTAATCACAGATTACCTAAATAAATCTTGTGTATTTCAAATAATGACACGCTCGTTATTTTCCCTCCCATTGAAGTTTAAAAGTATTACAAATAATTTAAATAAATTTGTTATATATTAAACTCTGTAAAATATATTTAAGAAATTCAAAATTACGTTAATATTAGATCGTAATCTTTGATATCCTATTTAATATCAGTAATGTTTATTGGTCAAAGTTTTACCGATAATGAAATATTATATATAATTAATTCTCTATGCGATCGCCATCTATTCTTTCATCGAAAATATAGTTAATGAAACAAGCTCGAAGTTAGCCTAATGTACGAGCAAGATGGCGAATTGTCCGTCATAGGCGGACTTTCGATCAGACAGTTAACGTTCCACATGCTGCGTAGAAATTGTTGTTCAGTGAAAAAGTCGGAAGCATGGAATTGTTCCGTACCGACACGCATTTCATTTTCGTGAAAGAGAGGCACAGTTTATGGTGTGACAAGAACACAGGAGAGTTTTCCGCTAAATCGGGTGGGTACACGGCTCTTGTTTGACAGAAATATATATACATTCGTGTCAAGTACGATACACAGTGTGTTTCTCGGTTCATTGTTCTTATTTAGAACACCTTCGATTTTTCGTGAAACGCGAACAGAATGATTCTATGCAGTGTTAATTTATAAATTTAATTTAATTTCGCAACGATACCCGTCAAAACGAGAATTTTACATTAAATTATAATTAAATTATTAAACTAATACAAAACGAAAGAATGCCTTAAAAGGCTGTTGTATGAGTGTGATTTTGCAATAGCTACAGTTTATGAATTATGTAAATATGTGAGAGTTGTGGTCTAGCTGTTGCAATTAGTTGATACATAATATCAGATGACTGAAAGTTAAACATTTTATACTTAAATAAAATTTTATATTTACTTGAAAATTTTTCATAGATTGGGAATGGGCCTCTCCAAAGGATTTGGAATGTCTTGGAATATTTTATGGAATTGTTGGGAAAATAGAACAGCCATGTGTATTAGAACCTCGTTTAATGCTGATCAAAGAAGTTTTACCAGCTGGAGAGTTATATGGAGGTCATGTTATATATAAAATCAAATCAATTACATTTTTGCATCTTGGCAGTGAAAATAATGACATTGGACTTTTGCCATGTAAGAAGCATCAGAATTTGCCAAAGAAAAAAAGCCAAGGTGGCTTATTTGATGTACCACAAAAAGCAGCATTTGCCAAAACATGGGGAACTATTAAAAGTGCTACAAACACCATAAAAAATACCACACAACAGGCAGCTGCACTTGCTACATCTCAGGTAAATTTCTTACATTTAACCAGAAATAAAAAATTGTATCACACAAAATAGATGTTTTTATACTGGCAAGAATATTTATAGGTAAAATCTACAGTAAGCAAAAGGAATATTGTTAAAGACAAAGAAAGATTTGAGAAGAGAATTTTGGAAGAATTGAACAAAATTTTTACTGAAACTGATTCATTTTATTTCTGTCAAACTGGTGATATTACTAACAGCTTGCAAAGGCTTTGTGTTGCAGATTTGCAACAGAATGAGCAAGGAATAAACAAACCACTGTGGCAAAGGGTGGATGATAGATTCTTTTGGAACAAACATATGTTACAGGACATAATTAATTTAAAAGTTAGGATCATTTTAAACTTAAATCCTTTTTTAAATATTTATTATTAAGAAAGTATTTTATTTTTGTAGACAGATGAAGCAAACTGGTGGATACTGCCAGTTATACAGGGATATGTGCAAATAGAAAAGTGTAAAGTAGAAGTAGGCATTGACGAACAACCTTGTCATGAAACTTTCAATTTAGCAATTATATCAAGAAGAAGTAGATTTCGTGCAGGTACAAGGTAATTATTATTTTTTTTATTATTTTATATAATTGCGATTGCTAATTTTTTTTTTTTTAATCTACTATACCATGTTCAAGATATAAACGTCGCGGTGTCGATGATGAAGGGAAATGTGCAAACTATGTGGAAACAGAACAAATAGTTTGGTACCATGATCACCAGGTATCTTTTGTTCAAGTACGTGGCAGTGTTCCCGTATATTGGTCGCAACCCGGCTATAAGTACAAACCACCACCACGTATAGATAAAGGTAAATAAAAAATAAAATTCACTCGAGTTTTAATAACAATAACTTTCAATCCTTCAGATGAAGCAGAAACGCAAGTTGCATTTGAGAAACATTTTACCGAAGAACTCGGTTTGTACGGTCCAATTTGCATCGTGAATCTCGTAGAGCAAACCGGCAAGGAAAAAATTATTTGGGAAGCTTACAGTAATCATGTTTTAAATTATAACAATCCCAATATAACGTACACGACTTTCGATTTTCACGAATACTGGTAAGCTGTTACAATGGTTTGAACTAATAGAGTATCTCGAATTATTGCTAAATGTTCTTTTATACCTAACACAGTCGAGGAATGCATTTTGAAAATGTGTCTATCCTGGTCAATGCATTAGCTACAGTATTGACTGATATGGGGTACTGTTGGCGCGATAAGCAAGGCACAATTTGCATGCAGAAGGGAGTGTTTCGGGTGAATTGCATAGACTGTTTAGATAGAACGAACGTGGTGCAAACTGCTTTAGGTAAAGCTGTAATGGAAATGCAGTTTTCAAAGCTAGGACTAATACCGCCGGACGGAACGTTACCGACAAATATCAGACAAACATTTCAATTGCTTTGGGCGAATAATGGCGACATTATCAGTAAACAATATGCTGGTACAAATGCTCTGAAGGTTCGTACCTCGTAGAACACGTTAGTTTTGCTCTAACCGTTACGAATTAACCGTAAGCAAAACTTCGATGAAAACATGACTGAATTTCGATGATAGTAGTTTATTTTATTGCTTGTAGGGAGATTATACAAGAACAGGGGAAAGAAAATTTACCGGTTTAATGAAAGATGGCATGAATTCTGCAAACAGGTACAATTGGATCACAATTATGACACACGACCCGCATTGCAGTAGAACACCATTTTCATTCACACAACCTACACGATACGTCATTTTTCGATTATCTTTCAATATTCAAGATATTTCGCGAATATACGATCTGATAGGTGTTGTAACTTTCCTAGAACGAATAAAGCGTTACACACCATTCGTATCATCATTAGATATCAATGGCATTCGATAATTTCTTTTTTTTTTCATTTTTTCTTCGTGTTTTCTTGTCGTTAAGTCATGATCACTGCTTAAATACTGACATACTTTATACATACACAGATCCTTGACACTATCCTTTCATTTTCCTATAGATATTTTCAGCAACACTTTATGGATGATATACGTCAAGCGGCGATAGATACCTTGCTAGGGAATCCCATCGACGTTAATCAACTGAATACCGATTGGTCGCACTATTTAGACATCCTTGATAATTGCTGCCTTGAGCTAATACCCGCGAAACCACCAAATATAGAGCTTCAACTTGCCACCTATCCTGACTTTCTTTATGCCAGTGCTATGTATCGTTTGGCAAGGTTCGTTCTCGGTTTTGGGTTGAAAATTTTTCACTCGAGGAAACAATAAATAAAGTGTGTTATTTTGAAACCTCAAAGCAGTTGTTACTTTATCATAATAAGAAACGAGACGACATTTAAACTGTGACTCCAACACGTTATAATTAATTTGACATTGCGTTGCACGTAATTTTTATTGCATGATGGTTGCTTGACTTTCAGTTTGATTTTAACAATCCTGAAAGAAGCAATTGCTCTAACTCCTTTCTAACAGTATCCTATTTTCATTCTTTTCTTTTCCTTTCTTTTTCTTTTTATTTCATTTTTGTTTCTACTTATAGTTTCAGCACAAACATTTAGGAGAGCCGTATATTTTCAGATACTATTTAAATCGCTTCAAGGATGTTTATAGACAGGCCACGATTGATATGATGTTAGGGAACTCGGTAAACGAGGAAGTTTTTCAAGAACGTACCGAAGAGGAAGACAATGCTGCTACAGCAATTCATGTAAAATTGCTGATAGAGGATTGCAAGAAACTACTTATACCTGACCCAGAAGTTATTTTAGGAAGTTGGGGTCTTATTGACGCTGATCCCGTGTATGTTAGACATTCGTCCTTTTTTTCTCTTTTTTTTTTTAATTTATGCAATGCACAAAAATAATTTTCTCTTACAATTTTTTTTTTTATTTTAACAGAACTGGTGACTTAACAGAGACAGAAATGGACACTATTCTAATATTAACACGCGATAGCTATTATGTAGCTGATTATGATGATCAAATTGACAAAGTTACAAATTACCAAAGAGTTTCACTCGAAAATATTATATTGATCGAGTTCGGCCAGCCGGAGAGTTCGGTCTCCCTTTTTAAAAATAAGCATTTCTACTGCATTAGAATAAATTATAAAATGGCCAACGAGTACGGTTATTTTCACATGTTCCGCAGTACAAATTTAAGATTTTTTAATAATATGGCGGTTGTTATAAAGACAGAGGAAGAAAGTATAGGTAGACATTAATTATCTATTGAAGTATTAAAATTCTCTATCTTCGATTTAAGGTAATCGATTCGTACATTTCAGAGTCTTTAAAGTCAATTTGTGAGGCTATCTCTGTGGCCATGGAGATAGCAGGTTTACCAAAGATTCCTATAGCAATGAATGTCACTTTAGATAGGCGAAAGAGTAAATTAGTGAACAGCAAAGGATCCACAGGTTTGCTGGATATTTCATCATTTCCGGAATTGACCAGAAATGTCTCAGAAACGCAGTTACTAGCTCTTAAAAGTGCAGGTATATTTTCAACAAAAGAATCTACTTCTCCAATAATTAATAACTTCCAAAATATCTTGTTATTGCAGGAACAAAAGCTTTAAGCAACATGTCTGAACAATTTAGCAAGTTAAATAAGTTAAGTCACAGCTTTAGTGCTAGGAAACCAATTGACATAGCAAAAAGTATAGGCAGAAAGTCTGAAACATCTTCCAAACCCACTTTCACTGTTGGTGGCAGGGATATCTCAGGAAATGTGCAAGGAAAACATGATAGCAGTAGTAGTAGCGACGATGAAGACATTAACATCCCTCCTGTTCCTTTAGAAAAACCAGAGAACTTTAGTCATGATAAGAATCTGATGGAAGCATATACTCCATCAATTGGTATTATAATGGGTGTTAAAAATGCAGATGTAGTAGACCCTGAGAACAACGAAGACCAAACTTTGTCGATGCGACCTAACAAACTGTCTGAACAGGGTTCTAATAGGGAAGCCTTAAATATACCACACTCTGGTTCTGGATCCAGTACTGCAAATACATCTCCTCAAAGGACGCCAGAAATAACTATACAAAACGTGACAGACGAGAAGGAAAGAATACTTCCGCCATCGACATTGAATCTGTCGAGAAACATCAGTCATTCAACTGGAGAAGTTGATAGCAAGCTTATGCTTAGTAATATAAATGGAAATAAATTGCAAACGGAAAGCAGGTTGCAAGATAAGAAAAGGTCCACGTCTGAGCAAGATTTAACTTTGAATATTACATCTTCTCAGAGTGAATCTGCTTTAAAATCGATAAAAACTAATATAACGAATGTGGCAAGTCCTGTGGCATCTACTGCCAAAGATATTTTATCACCTTTTTCGAAGTTTGCCAAAGGTGTGCAAACTTTAGGAGCAAATTTAGATCCTAGGAAACTAAAACCAGGACAAGTAGGATTATCGAGAAACCTCTCCGATCATCACGTGAGACAACGTCAGAAATTGCAAGAAAGCTGGGATTTATGTCAATCTAAGCTAATAGCTTTATAACTTTTTCAAAATAGTTTGAAGTCTGAATGTCTAGTAGCAGATAAACAATTTAAAATTATACAATTTAGAGACACTTTTGCATACAAAATTTTGAAATCATTCTTTTATTACTTTTAGTATTTTTTTAGTTAGGAGAATCACGTTGAACATTTCAGTGCACGTGTCTACCATGTTTAATTTTTTTTTTTTTATTTTTTTTAAATTTCAATTACTGCCATCTTGCTAACAAAAATTATATGCAAAAGAAACAAAAGATAATTAATTGATAAGATACTATCTACAATATATATTCTTTCACATAAACAAAAATTACTTCCCAAAGTACAATGTGGTCAATATTTAATCTGCAGCAAGTCCATTTGTGTATGTCTACTTAGAAAATTTTCTATTACTCTACATCGATGAGAACGATTGCTCTTGATGCCTACATGAACTGATTACGTATTCGCAAAATGCTTTCGGCATATTTATACGAAATTTTCATCGCGACAGCCTTTTTATAGATTTTACCAAACAAATCCTAGCATTGCATTTAGTCGTTAGATATGTGAAATTATGAATTGACCAAAAAAAGAAAAAAAGACAAAAAAAATAAAAAAAAAAAGAAAAAAGAAAGAAAGAAAAAAAAACATAATGCTTACATAATGAAATTTAATCTCAGCATTCTTTGAAATTCCAGTGCTTGCTGCGTAATCAAATTTTTTTAATTTTTTATGATTTTATTTATTTGTAACATATGTTATAACTGTTCCTTTTGTAAATTTCTAGATTCGCGTGTACACTGGATATTTGTATATTTGTAGACATTAACAAAATTAAAAATTTGTTTATGCAGCAAGCTGAATAAAGAAGCTTTGTAGTCAATTATGTATATATGAAGAATTACTTAAAATTAGTAGTCTAATGAATAACGTTATTGCTGATTAAGACAAGAATATAAAAGCAAAGTGAATCTAACACAGGAAACGATCTCTTAAATGATATGTATAATGGGTAAACTAGTAATTATTGTAAAGTCTAGACATTCGACGGTAATGTACTAGTAAGTAAATTTTTAGACTTATTATGAGAAACAGTATCAAATTCGAGAATTATTTTGAATATACGAAAAGAGAGAAAGTGCTTTGTTCACGATATTGTCGTATTCTTTTCCGTATAAAATTCCAATTGAAACATACAAATGGTTCCAGAGAAAAAGAACAATCACAGTATTCGTACACTTGCACAGTCGCAGTATTATGTATTTTAGATGTAATCAATTATAGAAAAAAAAATTTTGCATATGTATTGATATATAGATTATGAAAAAAAATTGATATAAGATACAGTATCGATACTGATTTTTATCGACTTATGAAAAAAAAAAAAAAGTACACGTTGTTATTTCATATTCTATGTATAATGATTTAGACCAAATGATACGAGTTATGACTCTAGATGGCTAATCTCTTGTACAGACCAGTACTTTAATTATGATATTATTCTGTAAACATATGCATAGTTGCACTGATATGTTGATCAAAGTATTGCAAGATAAGAATTTTTCTAGTAAATGTTTTTCCCAACTGCAAATGGATAGCCTGTGATATATAATCTAGCAGAATGAACACAACCTACAATAATAAAAAAAAGAAGAAAAAAAAAAAACAAAAAAATATAGAAAAAAAAAACGGGAATAAAGGATGTGTCGATTCTGTAGATGATTTAGAGATGCTTTAAAAAGTACACAAAAGACAGAACTGTTTTCACTCGTTCTAGTAAGATTCAGCGCGAGATTTTATGCTTATTTATTCGTTCTCGATAGACCAGTTTATTTTTAATATAATTTTAACGATTCCCGAGATATTTATTTATCGATACAGTATTACAAAAATTACTGAAGAAGATGAAAATTATATATTTTGTGTTCGTTTTAATGTATACCCATGGTCCAATTAAAGTTGAACATTCAAATATTGTAACATAATATATTATTATCTGTATTTTTATGATAGAACATTACAAACAATCATGAAAAAACAACGCACGAAGATGTTTATAGCCTGTAGAGGCTTAAATTGCCTTATATATGTAATATATATATATACTAACAGTTACGTTTTCGAAAACATATATATATATATACATACATATACATATATACATGTGATACCGCAAACAACATAGTGATTGTAGGAAAACCGTTATAATAAAATGCAAATAATTCTAACTACTGACTTTTTATTACATTCAAAGTGAAATTCTTCAAATAGTACCAATAAAGTGAATAAATATATATATCATTATAGATAGATTGTACATACGTGTAAATTTTCTTTTTAATGTTAATTTCAAATTTGTGAAATTGCAAACGATTTATTTATTAAATTATACATTTATACGCGATAGCAAATGGTACTCTGGAGTGTATTTCACTTTGAATGAAATGATTTTCAAAAAATGAAATATTTTTTCTTAAATTTCAATACCTTGAGAGAATATTGGATCAGCTTTGACTTTCAATCGATTCAGTAATGCGTCCAATTATCTCACTCAATTATTTCACTTAATTCACTAAAAAATGATTCACCACTCGCGACCGAAATTCAAATTCGTTTAAACTGTTAGAGGAGGGAAACGGTTCGTTAACGTACTTTCGATAATCGCAAGCGATACTCGAATCGCATCTATAATCGATTAATTTTATGTTACTACGCAAACCACGTGGTGTATTTCGTTTTTGTGTGAACGAGTATTTCGTACAAAGTGCATAGACGACATATTTCACGAATAAATATTGAGTTACACAGTGAATAAAGTATTTATACAAGCATGTTTAATTCTTTACCTGTAGCTAATATTGGTATAAATAATTGTTCTTGAATCGTTGGATAATTTTGTTTTCAGTAATTCTTAAACATGGAATGCTTTTGGTCTGACCTGAGTAAACATCCTCAATGTCCACATGGTAGCTTTGCGTTAAAACTTTTTATATTTCGAATTAATTGCCTATATATGTGTAAAAATATTTATGATATTATTATATTCGTATAGGACCAACTTTATTATTTGGAACATATGAAAATGGTAAATTGGAAAAATTTTATGTATGTGCTGCTTGCCGCGAGAGGAAGATGTGCAAGTTTTATTTAAAAGAAAATGAAAAATTAACAAAACAACAAGCAGCTAAATGGGAACAACAGAAGAAGCAATTTGTTAATCGTTATCATCATAGGCCATTATATGTACGTTTCAATGAGATAATGAATGCAACACCAGAAAATAGATGCTATTGCTACACTTGTGAACAATTAATATCCAAAACTGAGAAGGATATGATGATCAACCATAAAAATCATGACATAAAAGAAGGTCTTACAGATTATGAAATGAAACATCCAACAGAAATCTTAAAACCTTTAGAAAATTCTAGACAAGAAGCTCAATATTTCTTCACAAAACAATCTACTGAAGATCTAGTGAATATACTTGTAAAATTGAAAGCAAAACAAATTCTTTGTATCGGTACTCCAAAAATTCATGAATATATTTTAGAGCATCATGAAGATACATTATCTTCACTCCTATTAGATTTTGATGGAAGATTTGTAAGTTTGTTTAAAAATTCAATTAATTTTATTTATTAATAATCATATTGAAGTAAACTATGTAAATGTAGTATAATTCTGTGTTTCTTTATTTATAGCACAATTTTTTTGGACCATTAAATTTTTGTTGGTATAATTTACTGAATAATCATTTTTTTAATGAAAGTGCAGCTCATGTATTTAAAGATTTTCTTATGCAAAATGGAGGAAAGGACACATATATAGTATGTGATCCACCATTTGGTAGTAGAGTGGAACCAATATCTTGGAGTATAAAGAAGATTTCTGAACTGCATAAGAAATGGAATAATATAGAAGATGAAAATGATAATTTAAAAATCATGTTTATATTTCCATATTTTATGGAATCTATAATGAAACAAAAAAGTAATCCACCTGGTATATCAGGAGGTTTGAAAGACCTAAATATGACTGATTACAAAGTATCTTATAATAATCATCCATTATTTATAACAGACTCAAAGGATACCAAGTTATCATCACCTATTAGACTTTTTACAAATGTATCATTAAACTTAGTTGAACTTCCAAAAGCTTATGGTTATAGATTTTGTAAAATATGTCAAAAGTGGGTTGCTAAAGAAAATAAGCATTGTAAAAAATGCCAAGAATGTACTTCGAAAAATGGTCTTACATATAAACATTGTGATATATGCAAAAGATGCGTGAAACCTTATTGGAAGCATTGTGAAACTTGCACAAGGTGTGTCGTAATGAAACATTTATGCGGTCAAAAGCCTAAAGTTGTTGGAAAATGTTTTAAGTGTAATGAACCTGGTATATAACTTTTATATTTTTGATGTAATATAATTTTATACAAAACTTACAATATAACATTTTTCATTATTTATAGGGCATACTGAAAAAGAATGCGACGTTGATGCAGAAACTCAGATAAATACAATAAAGACTAAAGTAGTTAAAAAACGCAAAACTAATAATGAAAAAGCCAATAATAACAATGTCAAAAAACGGAAAACAGGTGATTCTGGCGTATCTGAAGAAGAGGAGAAAAACATTACTAAAGAAAACAAAATTACTAAAGTATCCAAAAAATTAGAGAAGAAAGGAAAAAAACCGAAGATATCACCAGAACACAGGGTAAAAACATTGAGAAAATCTAAACTTCTGAAAATTCCAAGAAAGATAAAAGTACATCAGTCTAATGGAATTGTAAATACAAAGAAAAAACTAAGAAAACAACAAATGTAATACAACTATTATAACTGAAAATTTTTAATCATTTTCTTTGTATTGTACATAAAATTTCTTATTGATATANTTGTATGATTTTTTAAGTAAGTCAGATACATTATTATGATATTGTAAATATAACTACTCTAACTGATACATGCTTTTAAAATAAATACTTACCAAATTTTATTTCTAATAACAAAAATTTTATTTCTGCCAATTTATTATTGTTTACTATTATTATTAGAATTTTTAGAAAATAAATTTTCATGCAGAATTCGATTCTCGCGCGGTTCATATTTGAGAATACTACTGGAAGGATTCATATCTGATTGGGTTTCAAAAAATGGCTGCCCCCTTGACACGTCTATCTTGGTCTATTTTAAAAAGAAATCAGTTCCAGTATAAACAAATCTTAACAATTTCAGATGTGAATCGTTTTACACAATACAAATGTTCATATAGCCAACAACGAAAGTCACATATTTCAAATAAAACAATTAGGAATGCTTTAATTTGCGCTGTCTTTTTCTCTGGTTTTGGTTATATTTGGTATAGACGAAAGGATGATTACCAGCACTGGTTCAAGAACTCAATGAATCCTAAGTTTGCAGTATATGCTAAACAACCTCCTTGGAATGAAAGTAATAATAGAAATAAATATAATTTTATAGCAGATGTAGTGGAAAAATCAGCTCCCGCAGTAGTATATATTGAAATTAAAAACAGCAGAAAGTAAATACAGATTTATATCTACAAAATAAATATTATTTAACATAATTATAATCTTCTAGCAATCATTAATGAGAAAATAGATATGATTTTTCTACAGGTAAACCATTGAACATCAGCAATGGATCTGGTTTTATTGTAGAATCAGATGGTCTTATATTGACAAATGCTCATGTTGTTACTGCTAGACCTAATACTACTGTTAAGGTAGCTTTTATATTACAGGATGTAGATGTTTTTATATTATAGGAATTAATATGTGAACATGTTTTTTCATGTTTATGCAATTTGTTTCATAGGTACGTCTTTATGATGGAAGTACTTATACTGGTGTCGTAGAAGATATTGATATGCTCAATGATCTTGCAACTGTGAGAATTGATAAGGTTCGTATCTATTGTATGTAATAACATAGTCACATTTTTAGATTATTATTATTATTAACAATTCTTTTTTACAGAAAAATTTACCAGTAATGAAACTTGGTACCTCTGCAAATCTTAGGCCAGGAGAATTTGTAGTTGCTATTGGATCTCCATTATCTTTAAGTAATACAATTACAAGTGGTGTAATAAGCAGTGTAAATAGGCATAGTCAAGAACTTGGTCTTGATAAACAGATGGCTTATATCCAAACAGATGCTGCCATCACTGTCAGTGTATCACTATCAGTATCTTGTTTATATCAAATACTTTTGTATTAAATATTGTTCTTTTATAGTTTGGAAATTCAGGTGGTCCATTGGTTAATTTGGATGCTGAAGCAATTGGTATAAATGCAATGAAAGTAACATCTGGTATTTCTTTTGCAATACCCATAGATTATGCAAAAGAATTTTTGAGAAAAGCAGAACTGCGTAGAAAAAGCAAAGGTATAGTATTTAAGGAAAAAAGGATAATGAAAAATGTTTAATATATGATCTGTTAAATAAAATAACATTGTACTAGGTACGAAATACGTATCGGAAAAGATAAAAACTCAATATATCGGAGTTACAATGCTCACTCTCACACCCAATCTCTTTTACGAATTGCAAAAGAAATTGAAAGGAATTTCACATAACATTACACACGGTGTTTTGATTTATAAAGTAAATATAGGATCGCCAGCCCACATGTATGTTTCAACAAACAACGCTGTTATATCGTATTATTAAATATTAATATGTACTAATTAATAAAAAATATATTTTTACGTATAAATTTCAGAGGAGGTTTACGAGCTGGTGATATTGTAACGCATGTCAACGACGAAGCAGTAGTATCTTCTGCTACTATCTACAAAGCTATAGAATCATCGAAAACCTTGAGATTAGTCGTGATCAGAGAAATGCAAGTATTGCACATTCGAATCGAGCCAGAAGAAATTTAAATCGCGCAACCAGTAGTATAATTTATTTCAACATTGAAAATAGAACTTAAACAAATCTCCTACCTCTTTAAAATATTTAATTCATATTCTATCATCATCTATATCTCGTTTTTATTTTCTTCAATTTTGTAATACTCTGATTCTATACTGTGTTAATACTTAATTGTAATACCGCTTAATCGTTCCTACAACAAAAAATTCATACTATCTGATGAGGTATATTTCAATTATCGGAAAGTAGAATTCCTTTGGATCTTTTTTTTTATTTCGCTTCTTCTCTGGCCGCCACGAAGACTGATGTTGCGTCGGGGCCCTTGTTACGATAGGGAACTTTCTTCTGCATACGTGCATGTGCGTATGTACGTCGGGTGTGGTCCATTGGCATGACTGCATTATGTTTATGTTGTTTACGACATAAGGCGACCTCCGCAAATATGTGGCCGGATCTCGGGGAGCGTAGGCGTGGTCCGAGTGGCTTCCAGCATTTTTTCCGAAAACGCTTTACTGGCCGCGGCATCTTGTTGGAATTCTAAGCTACGTTTGCACTACCGCAATAAGTTATACAAATATTACAACAGTCACAGCAATCTTTCTCCATTTTTAACGGATCGTTTTAAATAATTTTCATTAAACCTATCATTTAAATAGAACCGTTTGTTAGTAATTTTGAAAATTGGCGAGGTATGCACCAGTTTGTAGGTAGACAAGAAGAAAATGATCCTCAACCCCGTATCTTTGTGTATAAACTTATTATATTGTACAAATTATAAATATATTTATAACAACAATTATTCCGCTTTTATTACAAACTATCTATTACTGATCCAATACTTCATATCAAATATCCTTTTTATTAAGCGATTAAAATATCATTAACAAGAAGAAAAGAAAAAATTGTAAAATCAAGTGTCTTTCATGGCTGTAAAAGTGTACATTACATCATGAATAAAGTTAATAATGAATGAGCCTATGTAGCAAGGTAGTTCGTATCCCGTTTTGTCTATTCACGTTGTTTCATGGTTCTTTCTTCTACAATTACCATGCCTGTAACATCATTCCATTCGTTTTCCCCCATTTATCTCCTTTTCCCTTCTTGCTTCTAGTTTCTCGGCGTAGACAGCCATCTATTCCCTGATTATCCACGCTTTTGCCGTGTGAAGCTCGCCTACGAGGGAGCGTTGTCACTTCCTACGTACGTGCTCGGCAATTCTCGGTAGCTGGAGAACAAACGGCCATCAAGGCGATCGAGCCTCGATATCTCGGGACCACAGAGCGGCCAGCATCGCCTACACGAAGTTACACGCTGACTTTCCACCGGACGATGACCAGCAGCGAGAAATCTCCTTAAGAGACCATGTACGCTCGCGCAAGGGGACGTGCTCTGTTTTCCAATACATGTACGACTGTTGTTCTTCGATGGCTATATCGAACGGAGGATTGCCGAGAAATGGCGGGGATTGAAGAATGCGTAAAAGAAGTCGGTTACACGCAGCCTAATTGGTCCAAGCGTTCGTTCCTTAATGAACGTTATCTCTTATCTTTTTGGGTCGAATAATTTATTTATTTGGATAAAATTCCGAAAGGTCGTAATGGGTGGAGTGGGAGAATCATCGACCATTTTAAGTTTGTCATTATTATCTCAGGAACCATGAAATTATCGTTGAAATTTTAGATTTACGATTCGTTTTTTCTCAAAGACGTTCAGGCCCCAAGTTTTAATTGCGTCTTGAAACGAAGTTAACATATAAGAAATTACTTAATAAATAAAAAGTAATATGCTACGATGATTGAAAATTTCAGAAAGACTCTTTTGCGCGCAAATAGATCCCTAATAAATGCTCCAAAGAGATCGGAAAAATCTGAAGAAATCTACGAGTCATGGTTACACGTATCTTCTCCGTATACGATCAATCATCTCATCAGCCTTCCTATAAATAAACCGTACACGTATTCGCGACTGTGTACTCGAAACTATCTATCTCCAAACTCGAAGCGAGACCAAGAAGACATGCCACCCAGGAACCGAGGACTGGAGGAATCCATTCGACCAATCAACCAGACGAAAAGCATCGCGAGGGTGCTTCGCTCGGCTTTCCAGCGTGTCTCCGTTGACACTGACAAATAATTCCACCGGTGCCCCGTCGCCATTACGCCCCGGGACCGTGGCTGGCCCCCGCGCGAACTCGTGTCGCCGCGTGGCATTGATTCGAAAAAGAACAAAGGAACGATCCGGGACGGGTTTAACGACGTTGATCATCTCAATGGCGCAATTACTCGGGTTGTTCTACCGGGAATGGATTTATGAGTGGCTGTAAGAAGCTTAAACGCCGGGCAATTACCCTCTGCCGGGTGGAGGGACTCCTGGGCGCAATCGTTCGCCGGGAATTTCATTGCGGTTTCTTTTCGGGTTCCTTTCTCCACTGGAGGAACTGGATCGTCGAGAATTTTTTCTCCTCCTTGTGATAACCGTTGATTGGATAGATCAGACGTTAGAAAGGGAACGAAGAACTGGCTATAGGCCTGGAGTCAGCGAACCGCTTTCATCGTACTTATAGCTTAATTTAGCTTTACTTCGTATCACTGAATAAGTTCTGATCATGGAAAATTCTGATTCCGATGGATCTTAATTATAATTCGTGTAATTGGAGTTATAGGGAATTACGTGTGTTTTCTTTTTTGCTCGAACCTGCAACAGAATAGACGACCTATTAACTTTTGATCGTAGGCTGAGATAAGACTCTCATAAATAAATATATTCTTTACCACGACCTTGGACTAACTCGAATTCAAAATCGGATTAAAGATTTGAAGAAACGCAGTTCAGCGTGACTTTCTCGCTCGAATTTAGATACGAGTCAGAACGACTCTTTCTCACAGTCTTCTTCTACCTTTTATCTATTAGATCCCACTTTTTCGAAGTATTCTAACCAACATTCTTCCTCGAATTTACGATAGGTATATTGGATGAACACCGCCTCGTCTTCTCAGCCTTGCTTCTGAAAGAAGCTCAAGCAAATTCCGTTGTCCACGGTAACCAATTCCATTCTTCCCGCCGTGTCCAAGTACAGCCTCCGGTATCTCATTACAGAAAACGCGAAAAGGATCTAGTTCCTGAGCGAGGCGGCGAGAAAACACGAGGCGAGCAAATAAACAGCCTGCGAAGAAGAAGAAGCGGAGGGCGTGGCGAAGGATGCCGGATCCCGGATCGAGGGATCGCGTCTCCAAGTATTCGGTGAACGGATCCGCCTGTCCTTCGACGATTCCGCTGGTTCCTGGTTCGAAGACACCGCCACCAGCTTGCTCGACCCCTCCGCCATGTATATAAGTCAAAACCAGATCGGAAGCAAGGTGCACAGGCCGAACAGTCCTTCGTCGAGAAAGGAGGTTCGCGGGAACACACTGACCGATCTCACGATGCAGACTCTGGTAAGTGACACTATGCCTCGATCTTCTATCTTTCTATTCGCGGATAGCTAGTTACGTTCATTTGTTAGATTAGCCTGATTAGGCTCCTCCGAGAGTCGGGTTTAGACCCTGTCGAGACAGAAAATATTTGAGTTAATACAAAAGTTGAGTTGATTTATTATTGGTGACATCTGATTAGAAGTTTTTTTAGAAGAAATGATAGGATTTTACCTATTTATTTACTCAGCAGAGAATAGAGATCATCTTGTTTCAATTTTTCTTCCTTCCTTCTTTTGATTTGGAAATTGACTGTTTCGAGTGTTCTTGTTTAATCGTTCTTCATCAATAACCGAGTAGCTTGTATTTGAATTTCTAAAATGTAAGGAATCTTTTCCTTTGTTTTCTTAAGTGGAGATTACAGTTCGTTTGGATTTCATACGTTTTGTATTTTAATCAAATTCGAGTCCTCGAAAAGGAGGGAAAAATTGCCCCCTCCGGTGACTCGCACGTGGTGCGACATTCTTGAAAGTCAAACGACCGTCACCGTGGTGTGCGACAATTCGAAATCAATGCCACGGAGAACGCAGAGGGTCTAAGAGCAGCCTTTTCGTTTTCACGGGCTGCTCGATCGCCTCTGTGGGCCCCTGGCTGTCGTGGTGGCCACTCGTTCGCCTCTTATTGGATCGTAAAGAGAGCAGGATCCCTGGCCTCATGCAAGTATAAACTCACCCCTTCTGACGCCACGAGAATATCTCGTTCGTAAAAATTCTACCGATCCGTCGAATCGTCAACCTTGAGTGGTTTCCAGAGTCACGAGCCGTCCCGTTCACGATCGCCTTGGGAGAGATTTGTCCTGCCTCTGCTTTTCTTCCAATCCAAACTGTCACATCTTTTCCGCGGCTGTTTATAAGCCGTGCACCACGAGCTCTCGAGCTTTCTAGAATTGTCCTTCTGATTTTTATCGAAATTTCCAACCGATCCACCGTCGTATAACCGCTTATCCAGTCCTTTTATATCTTCGCTTTTAAGCTTCGAAGTAACTCGTTGTTGGAAGAATTTCGAAAGTTGATAAATTCTCAGTGTCATCCAAAGCTTTTCTTCCTGATGTTTTACACACGGTGCGTCTAATAGCTCCCCTGAAAGAGTCATTTTGTTTTTAGATTCCACTGATCTTGGCTCTTAGCCTAGCCTCAGGCACGCAGCTGAACCTGATCCCGTACGCGTACCTGTCGAACCCGCTTCCGGTGTTCCACCAGTTCCAGAACACGAGGACAGGAGAGCACGCGTACAGCTACGCTGGCGGACCATCGGCCAAGGAGGAGATCAAAGACGCCGACGGGGTGCTGCGTGGCTCGTACAGCTACGTGGACGCGAACGGAATTCTCCAGTCGGCCTTTTACGTCGCTGACGAGAACGGTTTCCGTGTAGCCGCGACGAACATTCCCTCGGACGAGAACGTCGAAGCCGCGTCTCACATCATCCTCGCTAGAAACGCGGAGGGTTCGACGCCCAGTCGCAAAAGGCGCAGCATAGAGTCGATCCCTAGCTTGAACGACAATAAGCAAGGGCAAGAGGAGGTACAGAATCTGCAAAAGGACGAGACTGCGTCGAAGGGTATATTGTCACCTCTGCTGTTGGCCAACGACATCCCTCTGGCGACGTCGCATCAGAGTCAAGTTCAAGTGCACAGCAATACGCAGTTGGACGTGACGGAAGGCGAGGCCAAGGAGAAACCGGTCGACCTGCAACCGATCCTGCCAGTACAGACCATATTGGGAGGCTTACCAGTGCTCGCGAGAGCGCCTACCTACCACGAGAACCGCATAGAATTGCACAAGGAGCTTGGTATCGAGGGGCCCAGGCCCAAAGACGCGGTTAAGATAGACGCCGAGCCGTTGACGATCCTTCGTTCTTCACCGCTGGTTGTTCCACTTACTCGGTGCTCTATGCACTATCCTGCTTCACCTGCTTCGGAGACCATCGACAAAGCCGAAGGGATCGCTGATATTTCCTGCATCATTCTTAAGGACGGTATACCTTTAGCCTTGGAGAAAAAGGATATTCCAATTGTAACCGCCGGGATCGTGAAAGAGGCACTTCCACTGGTACCGATCGTGAAGGATGCGCCTCAGCTGGCCACAGCCACGACGACCACGACCATCACCAGCCACGGGGTCAGTCAGATCCATGGGAACTCGAAGGTGAACGTCGAACCAACGCTGTTACTCAAAACTGCACCGATCGCTCAGCTACATCCGATCGTCAATGTCCCGGTCTATCTTCATTAGGCTGTTAGGATTTTGAAAGATTTCGGATGCGATATTTTGGGAAACGAACTGATCCGTGAGGCGAGCAGGAGCTTGGAGTTATACGCGACCTCTGATCCAGGTAGAAACGCTTTTGTTCGAAGCGTGTTCTTCGGGATGATCGGTCGCTAGCGAGCAGTCAGCGAGAGTGTCGATCGGAGATGGGTCGATAGCTCGTTCTACTGGCGCGCGCCGTTCTTTTATATTTCGTCACTTCATTCTCTGCATCGGGAATCGCTTTAACGATCGATCTATCGTTAAATTATTGCTCATTGTTCATTGCTCGACAATAAAAATGATTTCTCGTGTCTAAACGCCGTTCTTTGCTTCCTGGTTCTTCGCGTCCCTTGCCATCCCTTCTTCGTTCAATCGAATTTACACACCCATTTACGTTATAAGTTAGAAAGCTTCGCTTTGGGACATTTAACGTTAGAAACACCAGGCGGGAAGTGGTGTCAAGTGACCCGCCATCGAACCGAGTGGGTCGAAATCACCCTATAGGATGTTAAGGTTACCAAACGCAATTGGGATTCTTCGATTTCAATCGACTGTTGCGCAAAGCCCGATAAACGTAAATTCGAAGAGGAACAAAACCTCTGGCAGGAATCTAATTACAATCTTCAGAGACGGCTAGTAAATCAGGCAAAAGGAAGAACAGAAAGCAGCCGGTGCCCAATTAATAAGAGCCATAAAAGTTCTCCAATTCCGCGAACTCGACTCGAATTTCTTAGAAGCAACCTAACCCAAGCAACGTAAACGAGAAACTCAAGCCATCCCGGTGCTTTCATCGGCAAAACCTAATGCCAGTCACAATTACGCCTGTAGCCCCTAGAACGGCCATTTTCTTCAGAGCTGGTCTCGGCGAGGCGGGTTCGTCGACCTGCCAGGAAAATGGCGGCGAATCATCGCGTGTCCAGTCCTCGTATTTACGCGACACGCGTGTCCGGTTTGCTTGTTTTTGGCGTATCGAAGCAGGAAGGATTCCCTGGACGGCGATCGAACGCGGTGGCGCGTTTGTCACGGCCGCTTGGTTCCCGTGGGAAATGCGCTGCACACCCTTGACCTTGAACGCCATTCAGCTTCCCATTATCCGGAATATATTACAGCATTAAAGCGGCGCGCGTGTCCAATGAAACGTCGGATTAGCGTCGGCTCTCCATGACCGTACACTTTCCGTCGTTTTCTTCCCGGGTTCTCCACGAATTCCGTGGATCGTTTTCCATCTCTACCCGTTGCCGCAGACTCTCCGCGATCCGGCACCCTGGTAAAGTGAATCTGCGGTTTAATGGTTATGTTCGAGAATCTACAGGTTGCCTCAACATTATATTTTCTACGCTCTATAGATTGCTAAGGGGCTAGAGGAATTGTGGAACTTTGGTGTTGGGTTTAACTTACTGCGTGAGATGTCTTCGAGGGTTCTCCAGGCATGGGAAATAAATTCAAACGGGGAGAAAGGTTGTGTTAAGGATTAGGCGAAGAGGAAGCCGTTGATTCGCGAAATAAAATATCGGGAATTTTTTCAAATGGATAGCTACGTTGATAAGGAAACATACCGTTCGTGTTGATGAAATTTGTCACAACTGTAGAACAGTTAAAAATTGTCTATCCCTATCTTTTTCTATGTGCCATTGTCCATGTTGCGAGATAGGTTATATCACACTATACTCGGGCTATACTGAAGTTATACCGAGGATTCCTTTCTTATACGAGGCTTCATATAAGGAAATAGTACTTTAGATTAGAACTTGTTGATATATAGGATGTATCAAAGTTGGAGTCGGAGTTTTGAAATCCTTGTTACTGATAGAGGCTGGTATGTTAGTTCCCTCGGGAAAGGAGCGAGCTGTAAATTATATAAAATAATAATAATCGCGACGGGAAATATACGTATGTACGTATAATCGTTTGTATACAAAGACGTTGCGCCACAGGCTACGGAAACTCAGTTACAAAATAAAGGGGCGTACACGTAAGATCTATTTATGGAAGCTATTCGGATTATCCTTCGTTTATGTGCACACTAAGACCATGTTTTCTTTCACGATCATAAAATTTTCTTAGCCGTTAAGAAGTCTTATCTATAAGTGATTTTCAGGAACCTTTGTACAGAGAGCTCTAGAGGTGGAAAAAGAAATATATCCTTAGCAAGCATGCTAGAAAATTATACCTCCCTTCGTGAAATTCCCGAAACTGGGACAAAATCCACGAATCCCTTTTCTCAAACTTCATCGAAAACATATCAGAGTTCAACGAATAATCAAATCGGGACACCGTGTACCCTCGCTGGAAAATCAGAGCTCCCGAAATAAGAAGCTTAACTTCAAACTACTTCCAAGTCAATTTTCCCAAACGAGGTTTCCAGGACATCAGTTGTATGCTCATGGCTACCAATATACAACACGCCTTAACCATTTTTCAAATCCTCGCTCGACAATGATAAAAGCCTAAAGAATATAATGCATCGCCGTGGAACATACGTATATACGATTAATAAAATAATTATAACGAACTTCATACAAATATCGTTCAATTTTTATAAAGATCTATCGTCCGATAAAATTGATATAAATATAATAATCATTAAAGAAGAATTGCAAACCAATTGTTAACACTAAACCTACCACGGTCAAAGTGATGGAAAAAAATAGAAGCTTCGAAAAATAGAATAACACGAGGCATCGCGAAAATGACTATACATATATTAAAAAAAAATTCGCGAAGAATGATTAAGATTGTAATGTTGAACGTTGAGTTTTTAACACTTTGCACTCGAGAGGCAAGCTTCGTTCGCCATTTAATCAGATTCTAAAGATGGATGTTAATTAATATATCGAATTTAAATTTGTCCAACGATGGGGGAACGTCGAGGTAAATTAATTCCATATTTCAACTTTTATTCGCGAAAAAGTTGAGCGCAAAATTTGTAATAAAAATTTGGAAAATAGCGATTTAAACCATGGTAGGTTTAGTGTTAATTCTAAAAATCCAAATTAAGCTAAACCACAGTAACGTACTGTGATTCTCACCCCTAGCATGCAAGCGACAACCGTATCACGCAGAGTTAGCTTCGACGCGAAGAAATATCGGTCGCTGTTATTGCGCATGTAGCGACGCCGAAAAGTTACGAAACGGTGTCGGCGTCGATTTTCTGACAAACAGCGATCATGAAAGCGGTGGAAGGAGGCGGCGGCGGGAGAAAAAGGCCGAAGAATCCGGATCACCTTCCAGCCAAGTCAAGTGCACGGCCAGGGTGAAGGAACTCGGGCCAGATGAGCGGCGCGATTAGAAGCAGCCGAGCGTATCTCGCGCGTATCTCTTAATACGCGTCGAAGCTCGCGGTCGCGCTTGTCCGCGAGCGCGTGGGCGTGCCGTGACGAACGAGCCGCGGAAAGCCGGGTAGATTATACGCGCGGGATTGCAGAAAATCGCCTCATTATCGAGCGGCTCGTCTTCGACTCCAATCGCTTCTTTACTCCTCCATTTTCTTCCTGTCTTGCGAATAGAAGTTTTTTCTCCATTCCTAAAAATAGAAGTTCAGCTAAAGATAGATCAGGATGGATCCTCTCAAGATAGATTTTCTATTTATATATCTGTTAATAATGATTCTAAAATTTGTCGCAATATTTGGGAATTTTTTACGAATCGCATGGTAATTACCTTTTGAAGAAGTTGAGCTAAAGATAGATCAGGATGGATTCTCTTAAAATAGATTTTCTATTTATATATCTCTTAATAATGATTCTAAAATTTGTCGCAGTATTTGGGAATTTTTTACGAATCACATGGTAATTGCCTTTCGAAGAATATTTCGAGAGATTTTGGATATCGAATTTGTTAAATTGTTCCAAGTAATTTTATATATCACTTTAACAGTAATAATGATTGTAGAATTTCAGTTGCCTCGAATAATTCCAATTATATTCGTTACATTCCAATAATTCCAATTACATTATTTCAACATGGACAATCATTTCGATTTTAGCAATTTAAATTTCAATCTCCACCTTTTGTAAAAGTGATACATATTCTCTTCATAACCTCTAAACGTCCATATAGAAATCGGAATTTCGGAAAGTGATTTAATAAATTTAAGACATCCTGGAGTTATATATAGAAACATAATTGACACGTTGCTCGTTTTTATCCGTGCAGAATGCAATTCGTATTTGACGCAGGTTTATGGGTCTGCCGAGTTTTTGCGAGATTCAGAATCGGGTCCGGTAGACGTCTTTACGATATGTCGTCGAGGTTAATTGACGTTTGGGGGTCTACTTTCGACATTGAGATCTTTGTTTCTCGAATCTACTTTCGTTTCTCTGCCTAACCAAAAGTTATTTTAATATAACGAACGTTCAAAGAATTTCAACTTTTATATCCTTATCTTAATGAACGTTGAACGCCGCTAGTTAATTTAGTGGTCTACTTTCGATAATGAGCTCTTCGCTTCAAAAATGCACTCTCTCGTTTGTACCTACATACATAAAAACCGTCAGCATATAATGAGCATTTAAAAGATGACAACTATGATATACTTATCTTAATAAATGTTAGGTACAGGCTCGTTAATTTAACGGCCTGTCTTCGACGTTAAAATCATAGTCATATACCTTGAAAAACTATCAGCTATAGTATTCTTATTGTGATATTAATTCGATAAATACAACGAGTCGATTAATCGATAAATAATTAGTTTGTCCAACCTCGAAACTTTTTCAAGAGTACGCTCCTGATCCGGTTCAGCATAATTTAACTTTTCGTCCTTCAATTCTGATATTTTATTAAATAGATAAAGCTAACCTTCTTTGTACGCATAAAATAACGTTTATTCATATATATATATAGACAGTGTTCGTGTTTAATTTGTCTCACGTGTGGACGATTGCGATTGGTCGCACAGGTGGGTGCGAGGGGGGTGGTTTGGCGAACTCAATGGCCATGCCGTATTTGCAATGAAAACATTTGATGCCGCGATGGAAATGCTCCCCACGGAGTTGCCGGTAAAGAAACAATTGGCTCGTCCTGTTGTAACGCGCAAGATTGGATATAGTTCTTCGAATATACACAAGATTATTGTATAGTACTTTCTGGAACGTGCTATAAGGCTCGCGAGTCTGTCATTGAAATCTGATGTGCGGAATTCGAGTTGTGAAGAAAATGAGGAAATCAAGAACGAGTTATTGCGCGCAGCGAGATCGTAAAGGATGATAATGGTTAATAACGTCCACAAATGAGACTCGCAGCTATGTTTTGTGGTAATTGTCGGTCCTGTACGGAGAAATGATCTTTGCAATATCTTGCGTCGTTATCCCGCGGTGAAATAAAATTACGCCTAATTGCGCGCCGTACACGTAATGTACAGGGTGCTTCACTCTTCGTGGATACTGGGTAATTTCATATTTAACAAAAAATTTTCTTTAATATTCCATTACTTCGACAGACATTTAGCGATATCGAAAAGAGAATTTTATGGAAAATTATTTCGATTGCTTCGATTTATTTATATTTCAAAATTTCAGATATTCTTAAGATATTAAGATCTTTGGTAAAAATCTTCTGTTTTATTACAATTATTACAATTGCCTCTACAATTTTGAAAGCATCGAATAATACTCAATTTTTTTCTTTCTTCAAAAATTATTTAATATTCCATTACTTCGACAGACATTTAGCGACATCGAAAGCAGAATTTTATGAAAAATTATTTCCATCATTTCGATTCACTTATACTACCAAATTTCAGATATTCTTTAGGATGTTAGGACCTTTGGTAAAATTCTTCTGTTTTATTACAATTATTACAATTGTCTCTACAATTTTGAAAGCATCGAATAATACTCAAATTTTTCTTTCTTTAAGAATTATCAAATGTATGCAAGTACGTACAATTTATTCCACTTTCAAGATTTCTACAATACCTACAATCACGAATGTTCTATGACTCGCTAGTTTTGAGTGGCGCTGTAGTGCAGCCTCTGAAATTGGCGTGGAGAGGAGCGTGGCATTGAGAAGGTTGGCGCGCGTGTCTCCACGGCTGTCATTTTTCTCTGACCGGTTACTGTTACTTTACGGGGCCGCGAATGATACTGGGCCGGCCAAGACGAAGGCGGAAAGGAACGACGATTCGCACTCGCGATAATAGAAACGTCCAGCCGGCTATGCTGATAAAAGGACCAGTATACGTTATGCGAGCGCGACCAAATAACTCATCGCTCGATAACAGCCAGCGCAATAACGATTTCGGTGTGACTCGCGGTTGGACATTCCGCCAAGCGAGTTTCATTTATGAAAAATTCCAAGTCGAACATGTTGACTGAAATATAAGACCTTTTAAACTGTGTTATTTGCTTTTAAATTGATTTATATGGAGATTCCGTAGGTACTTAATAGAGGATAGCTTAGAATGAACTTATGTATTGAAATTGAGGTTAAACATGGAACTTTAAGATGTTACATATCTGTTTTTTCAAATGTTCTTGTATGGAGTTAAATTATATAATGTCTTCCTTGACTATGTTTAAGGGTAGTTCATAATTTTAAATATTTGAGAGAACATTGATGATGAAGTGGAATTACAAGGTATCAATTTATAATAGAGGTTAGCAAACATCATTCTTGCAATTTATTTAAAACAGTAGATAGTTTTTCAATTGGTTTTTTCTTTTTATTTATTTCAGGGAGTTTCCAAATTTGTTATGTTTCAAACATGATTCACAAGTCAAGTTTCAGAATAAAAATGCATTTACAAGGTATGAATTAATATGTGATCTTCCTCAAAATTGTTCTAAAAATCAATCACTTCTCATTTTTCCAATATTATTTAATAACATTTCTGAATTTTATTCATTTATCTGAGAACTGTGATTATTTTAACAGCTTCATTTTCTGCCCTTTCTGCTGTAGTCTGCATTAGAACTTTTCAGCAAGTAATTCCACATTTATCTACTGCTATTTAACTTTATCTAAGCGAGCCTTGTCACACGATTACGAGCAGTCTTCAGGTTCTATTTTCGCCGGGAGATAGCACGAAGCAGGAAGCTGATCCTGGGTTGTTCTTGCAATTAATCCATTATCGGGGAACGAATATTAGCTTTAAAGTCGTGTTCGAGCCCTTTCCGCCTGATAACAACGCCCACTCAACTTGTGGAGGCGCTACGTGAACTGTTTTGTCAATCATGCTTCCTCCAAGTTTCCTGGGAACGACGTAGGACAGGAAGATCAATTGCTTCATTAGCAGATCGCGAAACCAATCCATCTCTCCGCTCCTAACCTATACTTCTGCTCTTGATTCAATTATATCAACAACTTCTTCATTTTAACCTCTGTGGCACTTGTACTGCTGTACACGCCATAGGAATTTAAATGGTAAGGCAAGGAATTAACATAAAAATACATAAAAGTATACGAATACGTAAAGATTCATAAAATGAAACTGTATATTTTTCTTTTTAAAGAGATAAAGAAGAACGTGTGCGTTTGAAAAAGGCAATTAGACGAGTCAGATAGTTCCAGATTAATAGACGGAACGAAGCAATATTAAATATCTTTATCTTATCAAGCATTCTTGTTTAAATCGACAAGCGAAAAAGATAGTATTCCAATTTCAAAACAAGATTAATTTCGTCGATTGATATTAATACATCTCAATCAAACATTTTCAAACATCCTAGAACATCTTCAAACATCTATACCAGGTATAATGAAACATAAAAATCCAATGTTCGACTATTTCCTTCAACGTTCGTCCAAATTCAACTTGTCCATCGATCTTTCACAGAAATCATCGGCGTGAATCGGTGAAATAATCCTAAACAATCCGCTAATTAGGTCTATGGGAGCCCAAGAACGATAAACAGCGGGAATCCACGACTCTCGTGAACCCGATCGTGATTCACGATTGTTCCTCAGCCTCGTGTTCGATCGTGTGTACTACAAGGAAGAGCTAACGTCCGAACCGAGATCACCAACGGCTAACTAACGATTCCATTTGCTGATTGGCCGGCTGTCCGGGCAAACTTTTCTCCGCTGCCGCCCACGAGAGGTCTCTAAACGCGATAAACCGCAAGGTTGCCTAGCCTGCTGGCCGATCAATTAAGATCAATCGGTTTCGCGGTCACTTTTTTTCTCCTTTCAACCCGAGTTTCTTGCTAGAAAGAGGAAGAAGACTCGCCACGGTCGCTTTGAAGGATCTTTTCTGGTTTCATTTTTTCGCCCTTTCTTCTCCCTCCTCCTTTGATATCGGAGGCATCGCGGAGAGACGGGGATCGCGTTTCAGTGGCGATAAATTCGATGAGGTTTGTGGATACCGTTTAGCCTTCTACATGGCTCGTGAACCGATTTTACAGCGGATATTCCCAACGCAATTATGATATTTGTTATTATACATTCATTGAAATTAACTATGTAATCAGCGATCATTCATTGAATACATATTGAAAGCTGGAAAGTTCAAAGGGCAAATATTCGCAAAGTGGAGAACGGATTCGTAATAAATATAAACAGTTAGAGAATTATCCTTTCAATTAATTAGTAATTTTACTTTCTTCGATTCGAATGTGAAATAGGTCTTAACACAGTTATTTCAGAATTATTTAATCTAATTCATCTGACTCTGTATCAATGAATCAAAAGCAATCACAAAATGAGTTCTAGAAGCAATTAAAACGTGGCGCAATCAGAAATTAATTGGTAAGTTATCTTAACCGGTACGTAAACTCAATAAACTGCATACAGCTCTGCAAATCAAAGACAATAATATGGTAATTTTTTTTAAATTTCAGAATGTATCAACCACAGCTAAATTAATCGGAAAAGATTTATAGATCTCTCCGTGGATCGAACCATCCGCATTCCCACCCGCTGCATTCACCCCAAAATTAAAAAGCACGCGAAAGAGATCAATAATCCGCTAAACAGCGCGATGATCGATCCCCCTATCATTTTCGTACACGTTCACGGCCCTTATCGAGCGGGAACGCTGGAATTTATGGCGTATTATTCGAAATAATCGTAAATCATCGCGCGAGCGCGAACGACCGGCCGGGACGGCGGAGGGAGAGGGTCGTCGAAAAATGTTCGTACGACGAGCGTTGCCGGTCTCCCCGTAAATCAGCCAGTTTTTCGACGATGTCCGGCTTCTGTGCACGGAAAGCAGTGATCGATTCGTATTCAATGGGCCGAACGTTCAACGAAATCGTCCTTGTTCCGCCATTGAAACCTGGACGCAAGAAAAATTCGCCCTGCCTTAAAAGGACTCGTCACGCAAGCAAGACTCTTCCGATTATACAACGTACAATGGTACTTGCCTGTGTTTCTTTTCCGTAAGTATGTTTATCCTTTTTTTGTTTTTACCCCTTTTTCCTCTTTTTTTTTTGTAATGGGGAATAATTCGTTCGCAGAAGGAGGACGAGTTGAACAGCAGCGGTGTGGAAGAAATTTTTTGGTGGGCCTGAATTATTTGTTAGGGTTGCACTGGTATTGCTTGGCCCATTGTTTCAAATCGCCCGGAGGGAGAAGAGGAATCGAAGAAACCGAAGATACGTGTCTGAAATGCGACGATGGGGTTTTTGACCCACCTTTGAAGCCATGTGACCGGCTTGTCAGTTTTAAAAATCGTTTCGAACAGCGTGTTATTTTGTTAACGAATAATTTATTACACCGGTCATGGATATTTAGACCTTTTATAAATTTTATAAAAATATTAAAAGGTTTTCATTCTTTTCAAGTAAACAGACTTGCGTTTATTTTGGAGAATATATAAGATAATCGTGATTGATAAATAGATTATTAGAAGAAATATGTAACAGAAATTTTGCGTTAATTTCTGGAACAATTCAGTAGATAGAAAACATCGTGTTTTTCGCGAGATTTTAGAATAGGAATAAGAGGAAATCCGAGGTTTGCCAGTCTCGAAAGTAAAGGGAGAAAATATTCCCACGTTTTACACGCAGTTCCGAAGTTAGGACGTTCTGAAATGAAATCGTGTTACGTAGTTGCAAAGAAAGTATTATTTCCTTTGCTATATTCCAACAGGTTTCAAGCCAGGAGAATGTGGCCTAGATTTTTCGTAATCCCTCCGTGTATTTTACGATATTCCACGAGCATTCTGCTAAACCTTTAAACAAAATTTTCTACGTGCAGGTATCGCGAAGCTCCCTTATTTCACACAAGTAACTATATCCATTTCATAATTTAAGCATCAAAAAACTAGACGTGTATGAGACGACGTGTACTAAAGATAAGTTTAAAAAAATAATTTCAACTTAACCAAATCTTATTTATCAATAAATATGGAAGACATCCCAGTTACACCACAAAATAATATCGTTCTGACTCAAGACCAATTCGAGATAAAGATATAGCCGCAACAAACGCGATAAAGGCATAAAATTATAATTCGGACGTTGCGCGTGTTAATAATTTATTTTCGAGAATAAAAAACAGCCTCGTTCCGCGAAATCGGTGTTCGTTTAGAGAGAAAACCACGCGGCGGAATCGTATCGAGATCGGACAGCAATGGCGGACCGGTGTGCATTTAAAGAGACGAGCTACCGCTATTCTCGTACTTTTCCCTTTTGTTCGCGGCTTGAACCACGCGCTTGCCCTTACGTCACGATCCCCCACGTTATTTATGCCGAGCTTTTACGAGGGCCGCTCGTAATTTTCACCTGGCGAATTTTTCTTTACGATACCCGGTGTCGATTCGACCAACAGGTCGGCCGCAGCAGTTGTGTATACAGTAACGCTCAAAAGTTGCGCATTATTTCGATAACAGAGATTATTTGCGGTTTAATACGCTCTTGGAAATTTTTGTTATCGATATTTTATTTAGCAAACTATGTTATTAATATTTACCATTAATTTAAATTGTAATTTTTCAATGAAACTTTTTAAATTAAAGCTGGCCCTTGGTATTATACGATTTCTTTTTTTTTGCCGACATTTTATTTAACAAACTATGTTATTAATCTTTACCATTAATTTAAATTGTAATTTTTCAATGAAACTTTTGAAATTAAAGGTAGCCTTTGGTATTGTACGATTTCTTCTTTTTAAGTATTTTTATTGTTTCGAAATTTATGTTGCCGACATTTTATTTAACAAACTATGTTATTAATCTTTACCATTAATTTAAATTGTAATTTTTCAATGAAACTTTTGAAATTAAAGGTAGCCTTTGGTATTGTACGATTTCTTCTTTTTAAGTATTTTTATTGTTTCGAAATTTATGTTATATTGCATTACTAATTTTTGTTTAATTTTGGATTTCTAATTTTTTTGGTTTGGTTGGAGTATCGTAGATGTATCAACGCGCAATGTTAGGGTTTGTATTCCTTTAGTTACCTTTTTAGTAATTGATATTACACGATTCTAGTCTGAAAGCGTTTTTATGCAAAACACGGTTTATGAATAATTTCAGGTGACTCGGAAAGTATGATAAACGAGAATAAATAATACATCTTCCCTCGGATTTTATCTTAATCGTATCGTTACTAAAAGATTCCCTGCTGTATTAAAATAAATGAGGGACTCAGAGGAAAGTGGATCAAATGATAAAATCTTCAATTTGGAGGGAACCACGAACAAAGTGAAACTTTCATAAACGTAAACAAGTCAACGTGTTCTCAAACATTAAAACATCTTATTACCCGCACGCATAAAACCCTAGAAATTCACAATGAAATTCCCTGGACTCCTCTTCTAAACTTATCTCTCTCCCAAGGCGAGAAAAGCAAACGAAAACAAAAGAAAACGTCACTTTTATATCAAGAAACATCACGTTTCTAAAAAACACCTCAAAAGCTAAACCAGGAAAGAAATAATTACTAAATTCGTTATATTCTACACTTCGAACAGAAAATTATTAAATTTGCTACACCTGCACCACTTGCACACTTAAAAAAAAAAAGAAAAAATTGCTAAATTTACTGCACTGGTAGAATTAACAAAAGAAGAAAGATTCCTGGAAAATTCCACACCTGAGAATCTTCGGAATCGCGCTCGTACCACGTCCGAAGCATCAAAGAGGGAACAGTCCACGGTACCCTATTATTACTAAGCACAATAACAGTCACACAGAAACGGCCGGGCGAAAATATACGTCCCTTTCCTTCCGATTGTAAGCAAATGGGAAATTCTCTCAGCCATCGGGCCTGAGGATCGTCAGAGACTTTTGCGCAACGTTGTATGCACGCGTGCCCACGTGCGTTCACCAGAGGAACGTGCATCACGAGGAGCAACAGATAGGCCGGGGACGGTGGAAAAAATGATCGTTAAAAGGCACGCAGCGGCGGGATTATTTCTGGTGGAAAGTTTTACGAGCGAAACGCGCACCGTCGCGCAATAAAGACGTCGGCCCGACCTCTGCAAGCTCGTAATTTCGAAAGCCGCTTAGAAAGGCCAGTTCGGCCGATCGCTTTGGTACCTGGGGACTAATTGAGATCGCGCTGCGGACGAAGGATTCGCGGAAGTCGGGGGAGTCCCGGCCCCCTTTTTTCCCGTGCCCCTTGGGTAATTGCAACAGTTTAATTACCGGTTACGCCGCAAGTAGCCCTCGGTTAATTACATCTGTGTAACTCTTCGATGCTCGTCGGAGCAATCCGTTAGGTTTGTTAACGAGAAATACACGTTTGATACCGATACCGATTACTTATTCTTAATTCGTATCGCGAGGCTGGTTTATAGCTTTTTGTGTCTCACGAACACCCGGAGGACTATCTGAACCCTCGATATAATTTTGAGCAAATGTTACAAGAATTTAAACCAAATTCCTTGTAAGTAAACGTTTCTATTTTTGTTTCTGAGCAGAAGAGATAATACCTGACGAATTCTGAAAAGTTTTGGTTTGGTTTTAGGAAGAAAGCTTCTAATCTAAGGACTCGTGCTTCAGGATTCACGATAATTTTTCAAAAATTAGATTGGCTAACTTCGAAGGATTTATCCATCCAAAATCGCAAACGTTTCACGGAAGCATCCTTCAACGAGTATCAGCTTTTAAAAGAGAAGAGCGACGAGGACCGAAAAAGACCAGCCGAAATTTGGTTTCAGAAGAAAAGCTTCTAATCTAAGAACTCGTACTTCAGGATTCACGATAATTTTTCAAGAATTAAATTGTCTAGCTTCGAAGAAATTATCGGACGGAGATCACAAACGTCTCACGGAAGCATTCTTCTATCTGCGTTTAAAAGAGAAGAGCGACGAGGACCGAAAGAAACCGGCCGAAACGAGGAAGGAAAGAAGAGTGAGGGCAAAAATTCGCGGATAAAGGAAAAACCAGTCCTCATAATCTGCGAACATACACGCTACCCCACGCACACGTGCGTGGCGAGATAAGGCCGGACTTAAACCCTCACGTGGCGGGAAATTTATGCGCGGCACGGCTAATGCGACGAGCGTAAAGCGAGCGTAACGAGTTCATCAATTCCATCGGCGTTACTCACGGCTCTCGGCCGCGCAACAAGTCGCCGAGGAGGATTTTTCACCGCGGGGCCACGTGGGCGGCTCGCGTCGCTTTTGACATTGCCACTAAACGCGTTGTCCCCGGCCGTCGAATGGCCGTCGCATGGTCGTTCACGATGGAACGCGCAGCTGCGCGTGCAAACCTGAGGAACGGCCGTTTCCACGCGAGCTAGAAGCAGAGACTCGGAGGATCGCGGCTGGTGCCCGTCGTCGTTACACCACCGGACGCTCCAGCTGTGACCCGCGGGTCGCTTAATAAAGTTGGTCCGTTTGATGCCGGATGGCCGTTCCTAGCGAGGTATGGCCAGCTAGACGTCCGGTATTTTTGGAATTGATCGAGGTACACGTTGGAGGAACATGTGGTTTGAGAGGTGTAAGGAATGACTGGTTGTTTGGTGGAGTTCTCTGGTCGGTGTCTGATGGAATATATGGAAGTATATGTGGAGTATGTTCAGGGAATAGTTGGTTCGATGAGGATTTTTGAGTGGTTCCTTTAGATACTGTCTGATAAAACTGACGTGACGAGTAGGTTTAGGGAATAGTTAATTTTTGAGGGAGGTCTTTTGCTATTGTCACATGATAGAGAAAGAATTTTTGGAATAGATGGAGGTACACGTTGGAGGAATTGTGGTTTGAGAGGTGTAAGGAATGACTGGTTGTTTGGTCGAGTCTTCTAGTCGGTGTCTGATAGAATATATGGAACGAGTATGTTTAGGGAATAGTTGGTTCGATCAGGATTTTTGAGTGGTTCCTTTAGATACTGTCTGATAAAACTGATGGGACGAGTAGATTTAGGGAATAGCTGATTTTTGAATGAGGTCTTCTGCTATTGTCACATGGATAAGTATAATAATCTGTAATAACGGAGAAAAAATTTTTGGAATAGATGGAGGTACATGTCGGAAGAATATGTGATTTGCGAGGTGTAAGGAATGACTAGTTGTTTGGCGAAGTAATCTTGTTGGTGTTTGATGGAATATGTGGAACGAATATGTTTAGGAAATTGTTGTTTGGATGAAGATTTTTGAGCGGTTCCTTTAACTATTGTCTGATGAAACTGATGGGATGAGTAGGTGTAGGGAATTGCTGCTTTTTGAGTGAAGTCTTTTGCTGTTGTCATATGGATGACCATGATAATTTGTAATGACAGAAAAAGAATTTAGGGTTCGAAGCTTTGGATACGGAGTCTTCTTAGGATATTGTTGAATTGCACAAAGAATTTGAGCCGAGAGAAAAATTAAAATTATAGTAGAATTAGGGAATTTGTAAATTTTTGAATTATTAGAAGCGTTCGCTAATGTAATTAAGTCAAAGTGATTCCTAATGGAAAGAGAGTAGCGGAGCCAGTGTTTCTTTGAACGGGGTCTGACAAGTAATGACATACTCCACTAGCAGAGGGAGAGAACCGATTCGGGAATAACGGAAGTCGCTGCTCCGCCAAGGATAAAACCGTCTGATCGATTTTTCTAATTAGAACAAGCTACTGTTTAAATTACCTAGCATAGGATTCACATATTCAAATGAGCAAGATCCACTTTAAACTAAGGATCTCAGCTTAACGATCACGTCAGTCGAATGCTGCGCCTCGGCAAAGGTAATCGATGCAAATGTTGGAAAAAAGAATTTCAACCTCCCATTGGCTGTTGCAAAATACTTGTAGGTGTTCAATACCGAGAGACTTTGAGCGTCAGCCTCGCAAAGAGACACGGACTCGCGGATGCTAATATCGGCATTGCATATTACCTCTTAAAAATCAATTTCACCGCGTTTCAATATTCCACGAGATACACTGGCAATAAAATTACGCTGTACAAAGGAATCAATCATCGTCCGTCTCTTAATTTACAATTCCAACTGTGTCCCGCATATCCACGAATATTCGCGATACTCCTCTGCGAGAGTATAAAAAGAAGATGACAACAACAACGACAAGAGAAGGAAGGAGCTTGTACAAAGGCACCGAGGAAGAGGTGAACAGTCAAGCACGATCTTTTAACAACTGCCAGCCAAAAAAGAGGAGGCACTAAACTCGACCGAAAACGTGCCAACCGTCCACACGTGTCATTGTCCATCCTCGACGTTGCCTACGTACGTCGTTCCGTGTCATAAACGATCACCGAAAACGCGATTCCCTCCGTAACCGAGCGGAACGACTGTCGGGGCCCAGCCTCTCTCGCCATTGTCCAACGACAGCCTTTCCTCCACCTACCGTCGAGCCGAGACGATCCAGCGCGGATTAACGACGCCGCTCCCTCGCGGTCGAAGGAAACTCGAGTCGACTCGGGTTCAAAAGGTGGCGTCGGAATGGCATCCGGTCCAGAAAACGAGCATCCCCGGGCTGGAATGCGCGCGAGATCGACGCCTCGTACCATGGCCAATAAACATTGATTTATCGGCCTGGAAATCGAACTCGGGGTGATTTGTGATGCTGCGATGCTCCGAGGTGGCTCGCGGTGCCCCACAGGGCCCGCGTAGGGCCCCGTAGGGCCCGCACGGCCGCGACTGAGACGTGGTGGGGGGCAACGGCGTACGCCGCGCTATATAAGAGGACCCTCGCGAGAGCTCACACTCTTGTAACCGTTAGCCGTGGCACGCTGGGATTATCCGGCGGGAGGAAGGCAAAAGTCGCGCGGGAAACACGGGAACATTCAAGATCCACGGTGCCTGGACGCCCCGGCCTGCATACCACGAACATGATACTCGTGAGTGGATTATGGAAATATGTTTTGTGCGGTTCGTCTATGGCTTGCCTCTCGTGTTATTTCTTACCGGTCCGTCGGGTTTCCATCCGTTCGATCCGATGTATTCTTTTCGCTGCACGTGATAGGGGAAATTTGCCGGGGGTGGGTAGATTGTTTTCGAGGTTGCGGATTGTCAATAGTAGGGGAGAACATGAAGGATCTTGGGATTAGCGATATGTTAATGATCAGACGAATAAATATATTTATATATTTAATAGGTTATGCGATAAATAAATATATTTATTGTATATTATATATATATATTGAAATGTATTTATTATGTTTAAGGGTAATTGTTGTAGTAGAATTTGTATCTTTTTAGTAATTGGGAATTACCATTGTTTAAAAATATTTTTGGAAAAATTTAGAATTATTATTCTGATAATTAGTGGCACTTGTTTGCCATTGAAACTAAAATTCTTTAGGTGATATATGTAATTTATTATTTTTGTATATAGGTTTCTTTTTGAGAAACGTTCTCAATTGCCAAAACACCACAATTTGACAAAATTCATTATGTTGGTTGATGAAATAAATTATATATGAATCTTAGAAGAGGTAAAATAAGAAAATCGATTAATATCACTTAAATAATACTTTTACGCTATAGTTGCTAAAAAGAATTATACGTGTATATTATTTTATAAGTATTTTTTTATAAAACGTGTGAAAATATTCTTGTAAGTCGCGGTAGGTTTAATTCTCTTCCCATATTTGTATTTCTCGTATTTCTACCTCTGAGAAATTATCCGGCTGACTAGGGGACGGGATGTGACATTTGTTAAATTTATAAGCGGATTTTGAGTTAGGCTCGTGGCTTTTGCGTTAGGAGTAGTATAAAGTTACGCAACGCGGCGTGTAAACGTGATTACAGGGATCCGACAATCCTATGGAACAGAATGTAACATTCGTCGATGCTGAGCCAATTTTACGCGAGCTGGAGCTGGAATCCAAGGGGTGAATTACGCGATTCGAAAGTAGTTTAGAACACGACGCGCGCGACGAAGCTGTGCACACGCTTCGCGATACGCAGCGCGACGAGGCGTAACTAAAGCAAGTTTAATCCAGGCTCGTCACGGTTGTTATTTAATTTCCAAGTTTCACGAAGCTTCTCGCAGGCTACAGTCACGATTAGTCCGCGTGAATCGGCCTTCGAACTTGAGGTAACTCCAAAAGCAGCTCGGCTCCGAGCTTCCTCGAAAAACTGAAATTTTAAGTCTCCCAAAGTCCATCAATTTTCTATTTCACGTCTCTTTCGTGTATTTTTTTTTATCCCGATTATTTTGTGAAATTTTGTAAACATCGAGATAGAATTAGGGAATATTTGAAAATTTCGTATCGCTACTTTGAATATTACAATTTTTAACTTTGTTTTAGTTGTAAGTGATATTTTAAACTGCAAGTATATTTGATCTATTTCCAAATTTTTCTACAAATTTTAGTCTGATATTATTCATGTCACAATTATCATTCTAGGCAATGGATCTCACATATTGCAATTTTCTATAAATTTATGCATACTATTATTACAGAGGACAATTTATGTCCCATTAATTTTCAATATTCTAAATATTAAAACCGTATTATAACTATCTCTCCAAAATTCATCACGAGCTCTTCTATGTCACATCAGCTCACGAAACTTTCATATAAAATTTCAAATAATCTATTTATTCCCCCAAAAAGAAATAAAACAAAACAAGTTGAAAAAACATTATTTTCGCTATTAATTCTCTTCTTGCGAGCAGACGTAACTAAAAATTATAAAATTCGAGTTTCCCAAGACTCTGTGGGTTCTAGACCGGAAGTGGAGGGCTTCGAAGCGTTTGATACCGAAGAAACAATTTCGAGTTCCATCCTACACCCTATCCTATCCATCTCATTACACTTTAGAAGATGAAAAATCCTTCGAATCAAAATAAGACCAGTAATAGATTAAATAACGGTTGAACCGTCGCGATGACAACAAATTTTCTTTTTCGGCGAATTAATTCTCAGTATCCTGTTTCATTTCACAACGAAAAGGATGAACTAATCGTTCTCGAAGGTACGTGTCTTTGAAAGGTACGTTGACGGTTTTCGTGGAAGTTCGGCAGTGATGTCGATCTCGACATGATCGGGAAAAGCTCGCAACGGAGTCGGAAGTTCCTCGATGAAGCGGAAGTCCCACGCGAGACGCCCTATTAATGCTGCTAAACGCTTCCGTGGAATGCTGCTGCCCCATTCAACGTCGCGTTGCTCGGCTAACTATCGGTAATCGAATCCCTTGTTAACCGATTATCCGTGGTTCCTTTTGATCGAGCGGAAACACACGCTCCGTGGTTTCTCCTGACCAATTTTTCACCGAATCCGTCATTGGCAACTGTCTCGTACTGCGGTTAATTCGCGGTCTAGTTTTTCAGCTGATGAGAGGAAATTTTATTTTTTCAAACGGTTCGGAAAAGCATAATCGACGTTCTAAATATGGTAGATCGAATCGTTTGGTCGAAAGTTAGTCAATTGTCTACGAAAGTTTATTAGTCAATTGATTTTTCATGACTAGTTTCCTTGAATTAATTTCGTTTTGGTATTTTTAATAATTTAAGTTCCTTCCTAGATGTAAAATTCCTCTTTGTCGGGTAATTAATTTCGTTGAGTTACTATTCGAGTTCTGGTCGTTTAATAATTCATAATTTGCGGTCTAATTTTCTACCTGATAGGAGGAAATTCTATTTTTTCAAACGGTTCAGAAAAGTATCATCGAGGTTTCAAATATGATAGATTGAATCATTTGGTCGAAAGTTGGTCAATTGTCTACGAAATTTTATTAGTCAAAATTGATTTTTCACGACTAGTTTCCTTGAATTAATTTCATTTTGGTATTTTTAATAACTTAAGTTCCTTTCTAGATGTAAAATTCCTCTTCTCGGGTAATTAATTTCATCGAGTTACTGTTGGAGTTCCAATTTTATATCTTTCTCGATTGTTACTACTGGTTAAATCTTGTTTTCGAAAATTGGTTCGAGTTTTGATCAATTTGTAACCGAAAACTTGTAAATTTTATTCGCGAATTTCAATTTGAAGAATTAATAGCGAAGGGATTTAGACAGTTTTTGGAGCCCGATGCGATTAATATTCGCATCCAAGCATCGTTCAGGGTGTCGAATATATATGCAGATAATCCGAAATTGTTCCGCGCAGGAAGATAAACTGATAACGATTACACATCTCTGCTATTATTCTACGCGTAGGGCAAATAAACCGATGCGATTGCAGATCTCTATCCGTGTTCTACATAGACAGCAATGAATTTATAGTAATCACTGCTCGCCACCGCTATTCTATATGCACTGGAAACACGTTAATGTCGATCGAGAAATTCTGTCATTATTCTACGTGGACTAGAGGTGAAATATGAGTAGAGATTATTCGCGAAGAAGAGACGGCTGTTACCTCGTTTCTTAAAATATTACAACTATTAACACAAAACTTTATTCAATTACAATCCATTTCCGAGTTCAGTTATACTTAACAACTGGTAACCATATAAAAAAAAAAAAGAAAAAAATACCCAAACATACCCAAAAATAAGTTTCCAAGTTTAGCTATACTTAACAACTGGTAAACATATAAAAAAAAGAAAAAAATACCCAAACATACCCAAAAATAAGTAAACAGAATATCATAGCTCGTTTAAATCGTTTATCCTTCAGATAAATTTTCCAGCGGTGTAGAAATAAGAAGGAAATAAATAAATTTGAAGGAAAGGCAACTCGAAATTCGTAGATTTCTATTTCGACGAATGTTGCACCCAGGACACGTATTTTTCCAATTCTTTCTGTAATGGCTTGCGAACGAACCAGGCATTTCCGAAACGTCGAAAGGTCGAGCAAGGGTGAAATTACGCATGTTAAACATCGGCGAGGAATCTACACGTGTCCGCACACGGGACAAGCTTTATCGTGCATGGAAATTTCGAATTCTACCACGGATCCTCTGGTTCGATCCGAAAAGCAACTCCTGCGAGATTTTCATCTCGGGCTTTCGTCTTCGTGACGCGTTATTTCGACGGAGATTCGATATCTCCTCGAGCTGCCATATCGCGGAAGTTGACGAGAAAGTTGAATTAAATTTACGAGCGACCTGACAGGGCCTGGAAGTGTTCGAGACACGGGAAATTTAATTTGAAAAAGGAAATTATATTTAAAGATACGAGGAATTTGATGCCGGAGACGTTAAACTCGGGGCGAGCAGTTATTCCATATCTGCGAAGGAAATGCACTTGTACCGGAGATATTGGAAATACAATTCAAGAGAAATTGGATTTAAAGAGAATAGAGGAGATATATTTTACCCTGCAGATATATCAGATGATCCAGCCAATTACAGCAATATATATCTCATAGGTGTAATTCGTATTCAAAGCAGGTTTAATTTATCACACTTTACGACAATGGTCGATTTCCTAAAAATTTATATAATTCTCAACCCATACTTTGTATTTTACGCTATATTTAATAAATATAAAATATCAAATACAAATTAGTAGCGAATAAAACCTGATAAATAAAAATGAAAGAAAATAAAACTCACGTTTATTGTTAGACTTCGTTTTAACAATTCGTCCATCATTCTTATGGAGTTCTTCATACACATGCTATATTTAGAAAATATAAATTAGTGGCGAATAAAGTGAGTAATAAAAAAGAAAATAAAACACTCACGATTATTGTTGGACCTCTTCTAAATAATTCTTCAATCGCATATACGTTGCTACTTCTATATCTATACGAAACACGCAAGAAATTTATTTGTATATTCGCGTTATAAAATAAAAATATTGTTTTCGTTTTTTTCAGATAATCCTCTTAAGCAGCTTCTTCGGTCGAGGCACAACGACGCCGATCGCGAACGTTTGGCTCAGTCCAGTTGGATCGTTGACGCCATTGAGACAATATCACATCCAGGATGGCTCCGGCGGATACCATTACTCATTCACGGGGCCCCATCACGCGAAATCGGAATCTAGTTTAAACGGAATCACGCAGGGTGGTAAGTTGTTGAAATTATCCTCGCTGAACGCCTGAATTCTTCTTGATAAGCCCGTTACCACCACCTCGCTTATCTTCCTCTTTTGTGTCTCTTACGAACCATCATCCTGGGCCATTCATCACGCCTCGTTTCGGTTTAAACTACAGTCGCTATTCGTGAAAAAATAACGCGAAGAGAAATTAGATAAACGATACAAGTAGTAACATTAACAAATTCCTTTTCGATATCGCGTTTCCCTTTCGAGCGTTTAATAAAATCCGATCTATATTCAAGGAAGAACGAGATCGACAGGATATATCCGACTCGATCTCTGTACAAATGTGCGAATAAAAGGAAAATCGGCAAGTTTGTCCGCATATCTGCCGGATGACTCGTGAAACCTCGCGAATGACACACATTTCATTCACGATCGTTTCGAGAAAGACAAATTATTAGATTGTTCGGAAAGTCATTTCGTTTTTTTCCCAACACAGGACCTAATTGTATATTTTCACAGCCAATTTCACAATTAATCCGTATAAAAAGAAAAAAACAAAATGACTTTCCGAACAACGAAATAATTTCTCTTTCTCGAAAATTCTTTTTCTCTATCACATTTCCTTCTCATGCGTCTAACAAAATCCGATCTATATCCGAGGAAGAACATGATCAACATGGTATATCTGACTCAATTTCTGTACAAATGTGCGAATAAAAGGAAAATCGGCAAGTTCGTCCGCATATCTACCGGATGACTCGTGAAACCTCGCGAATGACACACATTCCTTTCACGATCGTTTTGAAAAAGAGAAATTATTAGGTTGTTCGGAAAGTCAATTCGTTTTTTCTCAACAGAGAATCTAATTCCATTTTTTCACAGCCAATTTCACAATTAAGCCATGTGAAAAAAAAAAAGCAAAGTGACTTTCCGAACAACGTAATAATTTCTCTTTCTCGATATCGCATTTCCTTCTCGCGCGTCTAACAAAATCCGATCTATATCCGAGGAAGAACGAGATCGACAGGGTATA
The DNA here is from genome assembly GCA_002201625.1 of Euglossa dilemma. NCBI lineage: Eukaryota > Metazoa > Arthropoda > Insecta > Hymenoptera > Apidae > Euglossa > Euglossa dilemma. The sequence continues at coordinate 1,312,757 of NIJG01000193.1, forward strand.
TCCGACTGGATCTCTGCACAGACGAGGGAATAAAAGGAAAATCGGCAAGTTCGTCCGCATATCTGCCGGATGACTCGTGAAACCTCGCGAATGGCACACATTCCTTTCACGATCGTTTCGAGATAGACAGCACGGCCCACGTCCGCGTGCGACCACTTTAGAAAACGATGATCGATGTGACGCAACGAACGCCCCTGCGATAGATCCATCTTCGCCGGGCCCGAGTCTCTTAGGCAATCCACGGCTCCCTTTCCTACCTCTTGCTTCTCCGAACGTATATACACGTTCCATAAACCGAGTACACCGCGTCTGATCGATCCTCGATTCCTTCTCCGACCAACGGAGAATCGCATAACGCCAATCCATAGATTACCGTGCCTTGGTACCAGAGTTTTATTCAATAGCCTGGAATTTTATTGCAACCACTTCACCTCACTATTCCCTGTGATCTGAAATAAAGAAACACGCGTTACACCGTGATACTTCAATCGGTGAAATTTTTTAGGTAATTTTCGCGATATTTATCTGGCAGGAAGCAAATCGTAAATATATTTGTCGATAAATTTTATTTTATAGGTGGAATTTTTATAGTATCGAATTAATTTTTTATTTTGGAGTTCGTGGATGATATTTTTCTTGTTTTCAATTGGTTTTAGGGAGATTTTCACGTTTCGTTGCAGGATATTCGTACATCGACGCGAACGGGATACTGCAAACAGTGACTTACACTGCAGACGATCAGAACGGGTTCAGAGTGAGTGCCAGTAACTTGCCACAGCCGCCGAAGAACGATCTTCAGACGATGCAGGACACGCCGGAAGTGGCGGCGGCGAAGAAGAGCCACCTGGAGGAGCTGCAGAAGTCGCAGCTGAGGGACCCGTCGAATTATCAGTCGAATATCCTCTCTTACAAGATCCTGCCCTCCTACTTCAGCTTCGCGCAATTGAGGAAAGACGACGAGAAGAATTTGGCTGTTCGAGAAATCGCGGTAAGTGAATTTAAAAAAAAAAAAACATCGCGAGAATTAGAAATTATTCAAAAATCCAACTTCAATTTCGACAATTTTTCCATGGAAAAAATTCTTAGAAAAGCTCAATGCGAATAGCAATTAAATAATATAAAAATAAATTGCCGAAGTGAAAGAATTTTGCGAAAATTCTTAAATCTCTTATTTCTCGACTAAAAATTATTTTACAAATTATCTTGCAAAGTGAATGTTATTCCGAATTAAGGAAGAAAAATTTATGTTTCTTTTAACCAACCAGTTGAGGGTACTAAAGCTATCGAATATTTTTCGCGTTTTATTTTCGCATTTCGCCAGGGGGAAATTGCGGTATGGCTGAAATTGAGGTATAGCTCGTTTCAAAGCCAGCCAGTCGAACGAAATTCGAGTTTATTAACGCGAAACCACTTGCAGGAAACAGCAGTCGCGTTAATATGTATTTGCTGCGGAATCGGCCCGCGGAGCGGTTTCCGGCCGCGGCCGCAACTTCGTATCGCGCGTTAGACATTTTATCAACATCGCGGTGAACAGAGAAATCTCGTCGCGTGTCTCGTTTTTCGGAAAACGAGCTCACCGCGATTGACTTACGAAGCTCGAGAAATTCCGCGGAAAAGTGAAATTCGCCGCGGAATTATTCCGGACGAGATTCGCTTTCCTTGGTTTTATTTTATTTTCAGGGAATTATTCGAGATTATCGAATAGAACGGAACAAAATTCGCGGCAGAGGATATTGGAATATATATCTTCGGAATTTTTGAGGTATTAGAGAGTCAATTAATTCATCGAATATGCAACGCGATATCCAGTTGATTAATTTTGCGATTGATATGAATATGAATTTTGCGATGAATTTGATCTTTGGCAAACTAATATTGTTACTGCATAAATTATCCGCGAAAACGAAGATTCAACCCAACGAGATATAAAATAAAATTTCTTTTATCTATATCTGGAAGATCACGTTTCCGTAACGAAGATTCAACCTAAAGAAGTATAAAATAAAATTTCTCTTATATATTATGAAAAATTACGTATTTGGAAGATTCAGCTTTTTCAGAGAGTCAAAATTGTGGAAGCATCGTAGAATCATCGGATCTAATTCTCTGCGAAAATTTTCTTTTCCTCGAATTGCATCGTAAAAACGAACAACCTTCTCCGATTATCCCAGGAACTTCAAGAAACGAGAAAAAGAATAAGTTTCCTAGAATACAGTCGACTCTTTTCACTCCAAAGATTACATTTGAACAGGATATTTAAACACATCACCTGGAAATGCTCCTCTCGTAAACCATTTCACCAACACAGTAAAGAACGAACCTAATCTTCTTCCTGCCAAGAGAGCAAATAAAATCTCCCGGACAACCTGCTTACAAAAATACAAATTTCTTTCATCTAATTCAGAAAAATTTTCTCCATCCAACTCGGAAACCCTTCGATCTCTCTTTGAATAAATAACAATTTTCTTTTTAACACTTAGCCGACCGCACGCGTCACAGAGAGTGAGGTATTTTTTCTGAGGTAGCACGGACTGACATTCGCTATTTAAAATCAAAAACGTCCGAAAATTATTTATCTGATCAATTATATCTTACGGTAACAATTTCGTTCGACGATTTCACGCATTGCTTATACAAAATTCGAAATCAAAAGTTTATAATAATTAATTTTTAACGGTTATTCAAAAAGTATAAGGTAATAGAGAAAATTAAGGACAGTAAAGATGACGGATAAATAACATAAGCTAAGTGTTCTAATGAAATAATTTTATTGCTAGTAGAGGCATCCGGAAATTCCGAATATAAAGAGCCGTAATAATGGGCAATAAAAGACTTCAAAAATTAGTGCATGTTATTATAATTATGTTGTACTCTATAGAAATAAGGAGATCTATAGAGAAAAAAGCGTTCCTCAGGTCAAAATGGTGGATCTACCTATCGGTCAGCCACCGACTAGCTTGGAAATGGGTAGCTCTACCCGATTGGTCGGCTCTACCCTTTGCACTCGACGATTTTTTAGCGAAAGAAGAGTAGAAATTTACAAATTTTCTGCTACAAAACTGACGTTATTTTTTTGAGTGGTGAACAAAGAATCGTATAATAATTAACGCGTAAAATTATTCGATTTCGATATCTCGCATGTTGTTATGTTATCTTAAACTTTATATATTAATTAACCCTTTGCACTCGACGATCTTTTGATCAGAGAAAAATGGTAACCCGAAGACTTTCTGCCACTGAGTCGACGATATTCTTGGAATGGTAAATAAGAGATTGAATAAAAATTCAAACGTAGAATTATTTTATCTCGACGTTCCTCCATCATTGGATAAATTTAAATTCGATATATTAATTAACATCGATATTTAGAATCTGATTAAATGGCGACTGAGACTCGCCTCTCGAGTGCAAAGGGTTAACATGGGCTTTTAAAATTTGATGATGACTGACAGTCGACTCTCGAAGTGCAAAGGGTTAAAATACAGAGTCTAGAAAAGGCACGAGTACCATAATCATTCTGGAAACTGCGAAACAATTGAAACGGTCGCTTTCTTTCAGCAAACCACGAAGAATCCCTTCCTCCTCTCGAATTCCGAGGCGGAGAGGATCGAGGTGCCGAAACCGGACCCCAGTCTCTCGAAGATACTACCCCCCACTGCAGCTTCTCCTCTGTCACTGTCAACACGACCTGGCCAACAGCAAGACCAGAAGAACGAGGAACAGCCGAGCCAAGGGAATTCCGTGGAAATTGGCAAACTCGTGTCGCTCGGCAGCGTCCAGAGGCCTGTCAGCGTGCCTGCACCTTACGTACTTCCGGTTCTGCCTTACAGGCTGCTACACAGCGCCCTTCATCACACCCAGGACTCTCTAGGCCAATACGATTACAGTTACACCGGAGATTCCAGTGCCAAGACAGAGTCCAGGTCGTTAGACGGGACGACCAGAGGTGCTTACAGCTACATCGATCCAAACGGGGTCTTACAGCAGGTTCATTATGTCGCGGATCACAATGGGTTCAGGGTCATGGCCACCAATCTCCCGGAGGCCAAGTAATAAACCGACGAAAGTCCATTCGGTCGCGACAAGAAATGCTTTCCAATTATCGGGCTTGTTTTGTCGCCGTTCCTTCGGAGATCGATCGTTTCTTGGTGAATCTTGGATTTCTCTTGGAACGTAGAGCATAGGTGTGGTATGATGAGCTGAGGATTTTATTTTGGGGAGGATCGTGTGGAGAGAGTGATAATTTTTTGACTCTTTTCCTTTTTATTCGTGGATAGAGACTTGAAAATTGAGGTGGTATTTTTGTGATAGAGGTAACAGATATTTTATGAATTTTTTTAATCTGGATGATTTAAATAGAATGGAGGATCTTATTCTGAAGAAGACACCAAACAATTTTTTGATTCTTTTCCTTTTTTATTTGTGGATAGATAGTTGAGAGACTCGAAAATTAGGGCCCTAACTTGGAGTGGTATTTTTGTGACAGATAACAAGTATTTTGAGAATTTTTAAAATTTGGATGATTTAGATAAAATGCAAGATCATATTCTGGAGAAGACTTCTGACAATTTTTTGACTCTTTTTCTTTTTTATTATTCCTATTTTATATCTATCTATAGTTGAGAGATTCGAAAATTAGGGTCTTATCTTTCTTGGTATTTTTGTGACAGAGATAGCAAATATTTTGAGAATTCAGATAGAATGGAGGATCTTATCTTTAAGAAGACCGCTAACAAAGATGACATTGAAAAAAACAATACAAATTTGTTCCCGTTTATCTGAAACGAATCTTCCTTAAAAAATATTCACATATCCAAGAGAATCGAGCCACTCCTTCGAGTTACAAAAATAATCTTAAAATTCGGAATTTATAAGTCTCTGGTTAAATCGTGCTTTCCATCGAATCCTAGCAATTTCCGGAATTTTCGCGTCACGCGATTCGGGCCACGAAGGAACTTCGCGAGATCACAGATCTCTCGAGCAGATCGCAGAGAAATGTATGTCCGAAACCAGCGACAATTTGCAGCTTCCACGAATTATCGTCCTCGGATCGAAAACCGTCGAATATAAAAATAACGCGTCCACGGAAGAAAAGTTTCCTCGTTCGTTTCCCGATGATCGGTGGCTTCTCTCTTCCGTTCTTCGTCGTGGAAACGATCAAAGAGGCAGGATAATCTTCGTTTCGCGCGGTTCGATCGGGGATTTCCCGCGGAACGCGTTTCTTACCGCTCTGGTCTAGCCGGTGTGGGGGTAATCAAACTTTTCTGAATGCCTTTCGAGTTCGTTCCAGGCGATCCAGGCCCGTCACACGAACAGGAACGGACTTAATTCGCATTCGTTTCCCTACTCTTCTCTCCATGGTTTGTTTTTTCTCCGTTAATCGGCGCGAGTAAGCTGATTTACACGGTGAATAAATTATTTCATCCACGAAACCAGTGTATACACCCTTCACTCTCCTGTCTGCGTTGGATTATTATATAAATTTATATATCTAAAGTGTATGTATATAAAATAAAATTTTTATACGCGGAATTCCCATTAGAAAAGTTCCTCCTTTGTCTCTGTTTCATAGGGATAAACAAAATTTTGGTGAGCAATGTTATTTTCTTCTTTTATCTGGTGAACTATACCATTGTATAATTATCAGTTTCAACCCTGTAATTCTCTTCCAAAAATTTCAATCTCTGAATTCTTGTTTAAAAAATTATTCTTCCGTTCCTATTCTATAAGAATGACACAAAAAAATCAACATTCTATTTATTCTAATTCTTTCAAAAAATATCACTCATTGAATTCCTATTTATAAAATCATTCTATCTATTTAAGATTCTTAAGTATTATTAAAAAGAATAATTTCCCTTATTACAAAGAAGACCATGTTATTTTGCAATAATTAATTTCAACCCTTCAAGAATCTTTCCAAAAATGTAATATTTAATTCTCCGCACAAACGTTCCCCTTCGAACGTCTATTTATAAAATCATTCTTTCACCTAACAATTTCTTCAAAAAACAATTTCTCTCATCACAAAAAGAGTCATTCAACCCTGGAATAACCAACTTCAACCCTTAAAGAATCTCTCCAAAAATATACTTAATTCTACCCATAATTGTTTCCCTTCGAACGTCTAATTATAAAAGCATTCTCCCATTTAACAATTTCTTCGAAAAACAATTTCCCTCGTCACAAAAAGAGTCATACAACCCGATGCTAATAATAACCAACGTCGACCGTCAAAAAACCTTTTCATAAAGCTCCTCCTGCCACAGCGTAACCTTACAGACCGTGCGATCCCAAAGGAAATGCCTATCCTGGTAATCAAAAATAAATCCCATCGTGGCGCAGTCAAAAACACGAGCTCCGTTCCCCGCCCCCGCGAAGACGGCAGGAGATCGTGTGCCCCGGCTGGCATTTACAGGAGGCAATCCCTGTCGGAGCGTCGTTTTATAAAAGCAGGCCAACCCTTTGACTCGGTGAATTCATTAATTTACTCAACAGCCGGATACCAACGGCTCTTACCGGCTGTCATCGATGGGATTCCGCGTTTCGAGCCCTCGCCAACCGGACCAGGCTTTGAGGTCGGATCTGAAAATTTAATGGAACGTAGAGAACTCGAGCGCTGTGTGTTTGCACGAATGCTCCGCCGACACAATGAATTAAATGAATAATTTGCTTTGATCCGGCATCGTACAGCGATAACGATTAATTACTCCACTCCGTCTGTCCATTCAGAATCGTCGGCTTTGGACGAAAACCCTTTTAGCTTCGGTGGCGTTAAAAAACACCCGAATCGCGGTTACACTCCGAACCATTTCCTGCGGGATTTTCCTCGATCGAGAGGTACACCTTCCTCTTCCGGTTAATTCGTAACCGTGAACGTTTATCGGTTGCTCTCTTCGCTCGCGCAGGAAACTCGTGGCACGTTTGATATATTAGGTTGGTGCATTTGAAATGACGGATTTTTTTACATACGAACGTTTGTCTTCCTGTTTTCGTTATACTTTTGGTTTTGGCATAACCTCGTTTATAGTCGTACTGTCCATCGCCAGAGTCACATTTCAACAAAGGAGATTTTCTCGAAAGCGTTCTCTCTTGTTATTTCATTTGAATTTTCTACCGATACGAATCTAAACGATATTCGTATAATTTTTTTGTACGAGTATAAACTTGGTAATAATGCTGCAAAAGCTGCACGCAACATAAACCAAGCGTTTGGGGAGAATACAGTTAATGATCGAAAAGTGCAGCGTTGGTTTGAAAAATTTAGGTCCG
>NIJG01000193.1:1323135-1365299 GCA_002201625.1 Euglossa dilemma
TTGCTTTAAACTCTGGCAGAGAAATCTTGAAGCCTGGACTTTTGACAGATCCTTACGATCGTAGAAGAGATATAGCAAAGAAAATCAGACGAGGTGAAAATTAAATAAACGACTTTGAACGACGGATACGATATGCCTTTATATTTCTCGTCGCGTAATAATTAGATCGTGCTTTTAATTAATTAGCGAGTTTAATAATGTCCACGCGTGCAAGAAACGAAGGAAGAAATGGTTGGAAAGAAGAGACGAATACACGACGTCGTTATATCATAATTTTTCTGAAGATTAAAATAAAGTAAAATGAAATAAAATAAAAACTTGGAATGTCAAACGACAGGTAGTTAAATAATAAAGCAGTCTTGCGGAAGAAAGGAATAGATAAAGAAATGAATGAAATTGAAGTTAAAATTTTGCTCGCGGAACTGGAAATATGAAAGGAACAGTAGACGCCGGCTCCTCGAGACGCCCCGTCCTTTCTTCGACGCCCGTGACATTCCTCCACTTCTGGCTGTCCAAACTTCCTCGTGAACGGAAACCATGACCTACGCTTACGTCCGCCAGGAATTCGCCGATGACGCGAACAAAAGGTAAAAGACCAGCTGATTCAGCGTGTCGACGCTCCTCTGACCCATAAAACACGCGTTTCTCTTTTCTTCTTGTTTCTCTTCGTTTCTTCGGTGGTCCTTGCCAAAAATCCTTTCACTTCTCTCACTCGCTTACTGTTCTGCATAATTAATTCCGAGAGTAATCAATTATTCCATTTTTTCCTGTTTTATTCTAGTATTTTATATAATACTTCTTTCTCCACTTTAGGATCTGTTATTTAGTTACTGACTTTATTTTCTTTTTCTGCTAGTAGAAGTCGAGTGGGTTTTTATGAGACATTTTTCGAAGATGAATGATGAAGACGGACGACGATGAATTTTATTTTTAAATTATTTTTCGATTTATTTCGATTCGTTTATTTATTTCGGAATCGAAGTGAAACGACCGAAGTAAATTTTGTTGGAAACGATGTTCGCGAGTCTCTGCCGTCGTTAAGACCAGCAACGCGTGGGTGAACTTATGCAATTGTCGCTGGTTTTAGTGCAGATCAATAAATTACGATGTTCGATCTAACGCTGCGCGCTCGTGTCTCTTTTCTCTCGCGGTTCGATTCCATTCGAATGTTCATTTAGGTGCATGTGTGTTACGAGCAACGTGATAAATCGTGGAAATATCGCAGAAGTGTAGGAGTAAATGTTGGTTTAATTTTAACTTCCCCGGAGGGACCCTCTAGTTTTAGACGTCGGGATAAATTCGCAAGGATAGATTGAATTTGTACAGGTACGAAAAGATAGACTCGTAAACGTAACTAAAATCGATCGGCGATGGATCGTGACGAAGGGGTCTTTTAATATAGATGAAAGATATAAATTCGTGTGTTTTTAATAATGTATGTCTTATTTATACGTACCTGGGATCGATGGATAAACGGCACTGTATTCCGATTGCTGGAAATAAAATTGCATTTGGAATTTTCGAATAACGAAATTTCCAAATTTAATAACTTCCGAACTTCGGAATCTTTAAATTTTTTATTTTTCTAATTTTCTGAATTTCTACATCTCAATTTTCAGAATTTTTACATTCCCGATCTTCCAATTTAAGTCTTCGAATTCACAATTTCCAAATTTTAGAGTCTTTAAATTTCTAATTGTCTAAGTTCTCAAATTTCCAATTTTCTATCCTTCTAAACTTCTAACTTCCCAATCTTCAGAATTTTCAAATTGGCGATCTTCCAATTCAAGTTTTTGAATTCCCAATTTCCGAATTTTAAAATCTTTAAATTTCTAATTCTCTAAGTTCCCAAATTTCCAATTTTCTAATCTTCTAAACTTCTAAATTCCCCATTTTCAAAATTTTCAAATTCCCAACTTTCCAATCACCAATATTTCCAATTTTTCAACGTTATAATTTTCCAAATTTCCATTCCTCTAATCTTCGAAATCCTTGAAATCTCGAATTGCCAATTGTCCAAGTTCCGAATTTTCTAAATTTCGAAATCCCCGATTTTCCAATCTTCCAATTCACAAAATTTCCAAGCCTTCGAATTCGAATTTTCAAAATACTCAACATTCCAGCGTTCAAACTCGAGATCTTCCGCTTCCTTTCTGCACCTGTTAAAAGTTGTCACAAACAAACATTCACCTACAAAGAATCGGAAGTGAAATGTGAAATAACGAACACCGAAGAAGGATCAACGATCATGGATTTATTCGCATATTTATTCTTCCATTCGTTTCGTTACGTATCGTAGACGGTATATCACATAATACAATGAACCACGCCGATTTCGCACGTCCCTCTGTCCTCCCCGGACGATCATTATGGAGAGAACGTTCGAGATGGAATCGAAACGGGGCCCGTAGAGAATGTCCCAAAAAACGCGAGATTCCTCCCGCTCGTTTAATAATTACATCGGTATAACAACACTTTACGTTTTTACATCTCGTTTCCGCGGTGCTCGTGTTTACGTGCTTGCAAATTCTCGACGTGTCTCGACATTTGCATTTGCTACAGGGTGTCCCAAAAAAACACCTAAACCCCGATGCAACGGTGCATCGTACTCGTAGCCATCAATAACTCTTCGAGCAACCATATAACACACCGATATTCAGCAAAGGCGACCGTTTATAACGCTATTATCACAAATAACCAACGAGGAACGGTAAAAAATCTACGGGAAACAATACGGCGGCAACGATGACGGTTAGCTGAGAGGCCAGAGGGAGCTTTCGGTAGCCAAATGGCGTCTGTTGGCGTCAGAAGATTAACCAAACTTGCTTCTAACACTCGTTATGTTACACATAGATATCGACACACGCACGTGCGAACGTATTTAGTGAATTTTCCCCTGTACGAAATGAAATTCATCTTCCACTTCGACCCTGCATAAGCGCAACAGTAGTTTCGCTGTTAGCTAACGCGAGTCCACTAGTTTTTAGACCTTGTCGTCCGTTATTATCGTCTCACACTTTTGTATCTGTCCCATCTTTCCTTTATTTTTCTTCGGTCTTATGACTAGCTTCGGCTCCTTCTTCGCATTGCTCGCTGGAACGAAGTTTGACACCGAAATGTTAGACACTGTTCATCGTTAGACATGTCCGACCCATCCGGGGCCTGATTCAGTCGAACGACCGGTTGTGCTCGATTCCGCGGCACGTGGTCGTCTCGAGGGCTGTCAGGAGGGTCGACGAGGACGTGGTGAATCCCTCAGAAGGATTGGATCCTGACTTTCGAGGTCCTCGGGTCGAAGGTGACGCGCTGAGCGCCACACCTGGCACGCTACAGTCATCTCGACTCGCTCTGAGAGTGCACCGTCGGCTCTGAGCTGGGGTCCGGGTCCGAGTCGTCGATGGACACGCCCTGCTGGGGCACCTGCATCGAGTAGCTCGGGCTCCGGTCGTTTCTGCGAGCAGATGTTTCACGAAACGTCACGTTTCGGTGTTCGTTTCGGGAATAGAGCGCTTGACAGTCTAGTTATAGCGGCGAGGTTGTTATGGCAGGTGGAATCGTGCCGGAGGTGCCGGGATAGTTAACGGTTGTTTGCACAAGTTCGGGAACTTGTGCGGATTTTGACTTGGATTGTCGGATTTAGAGTTTTGGTGGTTCTGGGAATTTGTTCATTCGGCTCGAGTGGCTCAGAGCATTCTGTTTTGCTCTTGCATCGTTCTAGGATCCATAAGTCTCGAGCTGAATCGGTTTCATTACGAAATTTATAGTTGGATAGTCTTGGAAATCGTGGATCATGGTTTGGACTTTTAGAAAAACTTGCGTCGACGTGAGGATCACTTGGAGAATCGTGATTTTCACTTGGAGGATCGTGATTTTCACTTGGATCTTTGAATTTGGTTCTAAGGTACTTGAAAAATAGCTTATCGAGGTCTTAATTCTTGAATTTTAATTTAATCACTCAAAGGATCTCTATTTTGTGGGAGGATCTGATTCTATTTAAAACTCGCCAATTTTTAATCAATTTCCAAAATATCTGGACTTTGAATAATTAAGGAGTGTATTATACGTATATTTTGACTTGGATTGTTGGATTTAGAGTTTTGGTGGTTCTGGGAATTTGTTCATTCGGCTCGAGTGGCTCAGAGCATTCTGTTTTGCTCTTGGATCGTTCTAGGATCCATAAGTCTCGAGCCGAATCGGTTTGATTACGAAATTTATGGTTGGATAGTCTTGGAAATCGTGGATCCTGGTCTGGACTCTTGGAAAAATTTGTGTCGTTGTGAGGTTCACTTGGAGGATAGTGATTTTCACTTGGATTTTTGGATTCGGTTCTAAGGTACTTGGAGAGTAGCTTAACGAGGTCTAGATTTTAATTTAATCACTCGAAGGATCTCTATTTTTTGTTAGGATCTGAAAACTCGCCAATTTTTAATCAATTTCCAAGAAATCTGGGCTCAGAATATCTAAGGAGTGCATTATACGTATAATCGTCCACAAAATTTTGGCTGCAAAATTACCAATCTTCAATTAACTCTAACTTCGTCCAAAGCAATCCTACAACAGCCTACCTAGGCTGATTTTAAACACACAAATTTCTATTTTCACACTCTTTAATCGAATTTTTTAAATACCTTCTTATTTCAACACACAAGATAAAAAACTAAAGGTACCTTTTTCCCCGAAAATCGTACGAATTCAATAGACTCTAGGGACTCTAGAGAATTTTTATCACGACTTGTTTCAGAATAAATTTATAGAGGAGAATCTCCTCTCCTTAACGATCTTATAAAAATATTTTATCTACCTTATAAGCTCTCGGTCAGAATTTAACGATCCTTTGATTCTGCGGACGAGTATACTTCAAGTAAAGCTGCTTATGTCGATGCTTTTTCGACCAAAAAATTGCTTACCTCATGGCTAATTGACTGCCATCGCTGCCTCGTCTCAAAGTATTGGCCCGTCGCTTGCAGAAGCACTTGCAGATGATGGTCTTGAACGCGAACCGGAAGTCTTTGCTGAAGAGCGCGTAGATACAGGGATTTATCGCAGAGTTGCAGTAACCTAGCCAGAAGAGGACGCTGAAGACGGTGGGATGGATGCAGTTGGGACAGAAGGCGCGGACCAGGTACATCGTGAAGAACGGAAGCCAGCAGAGGATGAACCCCCCGACGATGATACCCAGCGTCTTAGCCGCCTTTGTCTCCATGCGAAATCTCTTCACCTGAATAATTCATAATTCCCTACATCAATTGGACTAGATTCCTCTCGAATCTCGTCTTTCAGACGCTTCGAATAATATTACATATTTTCCCTCGGAAACTTTTCATCGTTCCATTTTCGAATCTACCTAGAACCTCTTGGAATTTATCTGAAATTTATTTTCCACACTCCAGGACGATATATTTTCTTTGAAAGATTCTGTCCAATGAATCCTCTCAAACTGGTCCTTTTAGAATCTTGTATTACCTTTTCTCCTTTCTCTGGAGGAAGAAAGCTTTCACTTTTATCTCGCGTTGTTTTCATCGGGGTTAATTAGCTTCTGGATAGTGTAACATCGTTATCCTCTGTCTTGGATCAATCGTTAACACTAGATTTACGGGACCCGTCAATATGAAGGATGGGTGCTTCAATTATACAATATTAACAGATTTAATTAACTTGAATTAAGTCTGTATTGCGATTGTTTTCAAGTTAAACCCATCGTTTGTTTTTTAAAGAAAATATGTGGTTTAGTTTACCCAAAATTTGACGGGTGTCCGTAGAAAAAGGTATACAAAAGACCCCCGTAAACCTAGTGTTAAAGAGTCCTAACAGAACACCAGTTGCTCTGATCGTTTAGTAATTTTAGTTCCCCTGACTAATTTTACTTTTTTCCCCTGTCTCGAATAACAATAGCATCCGAGAGTTTTAAGAACCTTCGAGAGAGTTAAACGAAGAAAAGACGCTGGACTTTGAGTTAATATCCAGAGTTTCGCCATGAAATACCTGAGCTTTAATGTTCCTCTTGCCCATCTTCATCACTCTGGGCTTCTCTTCGGAGCTTTGACTGAGTTCTCGCAACGACATCTCGTCGCCCATCATCTGACTCTCGCAGCTGCTTCGTCTGCTAGGCCTCCTGGTGCTGCCGACCCTGTTGATACCGCTCACCTGTCGCCAACACATCCAACCAGACACGTTTAACGACCACAGTTTTCCACAGTTTCCCCGAGGGACGCGCAAAACGGGATTTTACGAGCCCGCGATCGTAAACCCGGTTTTCATCGTTCCGATCGTGAAATCGAGTAGCTTTCGGCGCGCGTGCTTTCGGTGAGGATGATCGATTCTGGAGATAAAGAAGAGAAGGTGGAGAATTCGAGGATCTTCCGAGATGGAGCGGGAATTTTCTCCGAGATTAATTACGAGTTTCAAGGCAACGACACGTGACTTTTATTTCTCCTTTTCGGGGGTGAGAAAAGCTGGACCGATTATTTAGCCACTCTCGGATCTCTAGGCGTTTCAAGCCGTTGATGCATATTTATGGCGAACCGTAAACGATCCTCACTCTTCTCTTTAGCCGGTGATTTACATTTCAGAAAATTTAATTGCGCGAGAAAGACGCCGGGTAAAAGGATATCGATTCCTAAGGGATATCTCGAGGATACATTGAATTACGTATAGATTAACTATAAAATCGAGGGAATACAGGAATATTTAAACACCTCTGACGTTTATTACAAACACCTCGTAATTACTCGAATAATTACGAAAATTCATCAAACATTGCAACACCGGAATGAATTTCTTCAACTCTTTGAGGAGAGATCTTTTTAAATTGAATTTTAACCCATTTGCACCTTTGCTGTAAAGAGAATCATCCAAGCCTTTAATTGAAATTAACCGTAACAAACTCGCGTTTATATTTAATCCAAAAATTATACGTACTCTGAAATAAAATCATTTTTTGCGACGTTGTAATATAAATATTGTTTTTTTTAGGTAGCTGCACGATAAATAAATTTAAAACCGTTTAAATAACAGTTATTTTTTCAATGATGCAAATGGGTCAAAATAGATGATTATTAATCGCTGAATAAAATTTCAGACGAAAATATAATCCGAATCTGACTAATCCATTTAACATGTTTTCTCCCATATAATTCTAAAATTTCAACAAAAATTCTGCAGCTGACACGACTAAGAATCACGTACCTATTTCAGGATTTAACTTACGAGGAAGTCTACTTAGATACAAGTAATGTGGGAATGGACTGAACGCGACCATGAGTGAATATGAAGAGTGGTTGGGACTCAGAACGAATGTAGATAGTTCTTAATAGAGACGAATGCCGAAACAAAACGAATATTGAGCTAGAATTGGGCTAGAATTGGCCCAGCTAAGGGCCAGGATGCATGGAAAATGCATGAATGAGAAGGACAGCCAGTGTACAAAAGAGGATAGAACAAAAGGTTTAAATTGGAGTGCAAGGATGAAGGTCAGTTAGTTCTAAGATAGTTCTAAGCTAGTTCTAATATATCGGGTTGTTCGTAAAGTAATTTCGTTTTTTCCCAACAAAGGACCTAATTGTATTTCTTCACAGCCAACTTCACACTTAAGTGGCATAATCGTTATATATTTTGATACCTGATATAGTAAGGCTTGTTTGTTAAAAATTTCGTTTAATTCTATGCGATAGTTTTTGTTTGGTGCCCTATCAAAGATGGAAAATCGAAAGCAACATTTTCGGCATATTTTACTCTTTTACCATCGAAAAAGTAAAAATGCAGTTCAACCGAGGTGAAAATTATGCGACGTGTATGAAGAAGATGTATCAACTGAACGACAATGACAAAAATGGTTTGCAAAATTTCGTTCGAGCAATTTTGATGTTGAAGATGCACCACGTTCTGGAAGGCCCGTTGAAGCCGATGAAGACGAAACAAAGGCATCGATGGATGCAAACAGCTGAATAACAACTCGTGAGATTGCTGAGGGATGAAATTATACGAATTCGATTATTCGTGATCTCGTGAAACGTCGCTCTAAAAAAACTGTGTTCCATTTTCACCAAAAAAGGACGAAATAACCTTCCGAACAACCCAATAGTTCTGAAGCAGTCAATTAAGCACATAGTTGTTATTTGAACAAATCGTTTTGTTATTGAAAAATCTCCCACTTCTCCGTCAACCAGTCAACAAATCCTACAGTAACAACCCTTCCCTGGTTCCCAATGACGAAACAACGACCATCTGTATCTACCTTCGAATCGTTGAACCTCTAAAGCCGAATCTCAGACCAACCCTTGAGGCGAAGCCTCTCCGCGAGACCTTAACCGTCCTTTCATTCGAAAAGTATCAGTCGCGTCGTGTCGCAACGGTAAAAAGCGGCATAGAGAAATATTTATTCGCGTCTCGAAAGGATGTGCAGCCTTCGAACGTTATTTTTAACCAGGAAAGAGCGATACCAAAGGCGTTTTAAAGGAGAATAACTCAGCGGAGTCGCGGGGTTACCTTCAGATGCGTGCTTCTCGGAGTGGGGCACAGCTGGCTGTGCGTCTGCCCGTTGCTATAGTGCACAGAGGTCTGAGAACACCTCGAGGGTGTCCTCTCGAGGGTGTTACACTTGGTATTCAGCGTCTCCGTGCTCGGGTACGACACCGAGATTTTTATCTTCTCCCTTTTCACCGAGCTCCGGCTGTTCGACTCCGGGCTCCTCGGGCTACCGTTGTTACTTCCGTTATGCACGCTTCCTCGACCACGGTGGATCCTCAAGGTCAACCTCTGTTCGTCGAATCTGCCATCAAATTCCCGCAACGTACATCAAGCGTCCGATCTTTCAATTTTTTTCACCGTTAATCTACCTCGCGGGGATTATTGTAAGTCTCGAGTTCGACGAGTTGTGTTTTTTAAACGATCAGGATGTAAACAAAATGATGACTTAAACTACCGTTAACACATAGCCGACCGATCGGGTAGATCTAGTCATTTCAAAGCTAGTCGGTGGCCGATCGATCGGGTAGATCTACCATTTTGACCTGAGGAACGCTTTTATCTCTATAGAACTCCTTATTTCTATAGAGTGCAACATAATTATAATAACATGCACTAATTTTTGAAGTCTTTTATTGCCCATTATTACGGTTTTTTATATTCTGGATTCCCGGATGCCTCTACTAGTCATAAAATTATTTTATTAGAACACTTAGCTTACGTTATTTATCCGTCATCTTTACGGTCCTTAATTTTCTCTATTACCTATACTTTTTGAATAACCATTAAAAAATAATTGTTATAAACTTTTGATTTCGAATTTTGTATAAGCAATATGTGAAATCGTCGAACGAAATTGTTACCGTAAGATATAATTGATCACATAAATAATTATCGGACGCTTTTGATTTTAAATAGCGAATGTCAGTCCGTGCTATCTCAGAAAAATGCGCGGTGAAAAGCGCAGTTTGACTTTCCCGAGCGCGGTGGAAACTGTACAGGTCTCTGTGACGCGTGCGGTCGGCTAAGTGTTAATTATGCGGGAATTACATTATTCTATAATTAAGAAATAATTGACCCTTTCGTTGTTCGATAAAAATGAGACGCGTGGTGAGAAGAATATTCTAATTCTTTTACCCTTTTGTAATTATAAAAGCGAGAATGACGGACAAACTTTTGAGCCCTTCGTCTGTCCAGTACCCTTTTTACGATATACAGACGTAACTTTTAAAAATTCGGATACACACCAACTAGTTTTCAAATTCAAATTACCCCACATTTACGATTAATTACGAACGCGATGATTCTTCGAATAGAAAATAAATTTCGGGACTTTGAACGAAAAGCGTTAATTTAATGGTGTTATTGGAACGCGATTACCCTTTGATAACTATAAAAGCGACAGTGACAGAGAAATTTTTGGGCCCTTCGCCTACCCAATGCCCTTTTCACGATGTACAGACGTAACTTTTAAAAATTCGAGTACACACCGACTAGTTTTCAAATTCAAGTTAACCCATATTTACGATTAATTACGAACGCGACGATTCTTCGAATGGAAAATAAATTTCGGAAGTTTGAACGAAAAGCGTTAATTTAATGGTTTTATTGGAAGTCGGTTCAGAGGGCGCGAGGCGAAGAGTAATGGCGCGTGGCGTCCTTGGTTGGACGTTGGTCCGCGTCGCGGCGCTGCGTATTACCTGGAGCCGAGCATTTTCGAGCCCTTTGTCGTGCGGAAGCCTTGATTAATGGCCTTGGTGGTGGAGACGGCCGCGTTGTAGATCCTCCAGTAGAAAAACAGCATGACCAGCATCGGTATATAGAAGGAGCCGAGAGCGCTGCAAATAACAA
Source organism: Euglossa dilemma (assembly GCA_002201625.1). NCBI lineage: Eukaryota > Metazoa > Arthropoda > Insecta > Hymenoptera > Apidae > Euglossa > Euglossa dilemma. The sequence continues at coordinate 1,333,450 of NIJG01000193.1, forward strand.
GTTTTTAATTTCACCGTACGTAGCGAGGTCGGGACGGCTGGAAGGGGGGCAAAGGGGATAATTTCGTTCCAGAGGAGCGTCCTTCGCCTCTCCCTCGGGCGTTCTTAGACGAGGATCGCGTTTAATGGAGCCACCTGTTAAGTCCCTCTTTCGCTTCGTTCCGTTTCGTTTCGCTTCTTCGACTGGACGGGATTAATTATAACGATCGTGCGGTTTTTCCCTCTTCCTCTTTCTTCTCTCACGCCTCCGCGGCCAATCGATGGTCCTCCTTGGTGGCGCCGAGAAGATGAAACGTCGATTGAAACGGTGGCTGAAGGAATAATCGACGGGATCCTTCGGGGAAAGGTTCTGTCTGCCAAAATCGAGCACTTCTCTTTCAACTCTTTTCCCGATCCTCTTTTATGGATTATGTAATAAAGGAAGATGGAAAGAAAAATACTCGTCTTCCAAAGAAGGTTCTCGATAATTATATCAGGTTGGTTAATAATTGGGAGGATTTTTTGAAACAACGCTTGCGATCTAGAAAATTAATATTTCGTCTACCAAAAACGAAGACTCCCCTTTCAATTCTTATTCAATCCTTCTTCTTTTATAGATTACCTAATAAACGCAATTGGAAGGAGAAATTGGTCACCTTTCAAAGAAGGTTCTAGANGAACCTTTTTCTTTTATAAATTACATAATAAAAGTGAGGTAACTGGAAGGAGAAATTGGTCAGCTTTCAAATAAGACTCTCGACAATTATATCAGATGGATGATTTTTTAAAATGACGCTTGCAATCTAGAAAATTAATATTTCGTCTGCCGAAAACGAAGGCTCCTCTTTCAACTCTTTTTCGAACCTTTTTCTTTTATAAATTACATAATAAAAGTGAGGTAACTGGAAGGAGAAATTGGTCAGCTTTCAAATAAGACTCTCGACAATTATATCAGGTTGATGATTCTTTAAAACAACGCTTCTGATCTATAAAATTAATATCATGAAATCAGAATTCTTTCTCTGGCTGTAAGGAACGTACCACGTCACCTCGTAAAAAAGAAAGTGCTTGGTAGATAACGGAATGGAGAAACCCATGGTTCAGAGGGCTCAGCGATAAGGTCGAGGTCCTCATAGAAGAAAGAGGGTGCAAGAGAAAATAAAAACAATCTTCGCGCGAAAGTATCTTAACCCTTTGCGACTCTCAACCGCCATTTGTTTTAATGCCGAAACGATAAATATATTAAGACTAACTATACACGAAATAACCCAACAACTTAACCTAACCGCGTGCTTTCCTTTTTTTATTCCACCATTAAAAGCGTCAGCGGGAATACAAAGATATAAGAAAAGCAACAAAAAATTCTTCAAACACAAAAGGTTAAGTTGTTTTCAAGCCGTTTAGTTGAAAAACTGTATTTACCATTCAGCCCGATTATTTCTTGCTTATCAATTACAGCTCTCAAATTCTATTAACTCTTCGAGGCACAGCATTTGAGAAAATAAAAGAGACCTATGTTATACGGATGTTTTATTGCGTTTGAAAGATAAAATTGGTATTCTTTTATTAATAAAGGTATAAAAACATAATGAAATAACAATAATTATAGGATGGGACACAAATAGTCCCACCAAATTCCCAAATAATCCTGAAATAGTCCAAACTATTGCAATATTTCGAAGTGAGTCTAAAAATATCCCACCATGCATTATCATGCATCGAAAAGGTGGGACAGTTTTAATCTCACCGTGCCCCAAAGAGTTAAATCATTCTACATTTACTCGAAAAGAAAAAGAGAATATCACGTGAATCTCTTAAGAATAAGAAAAACCTGTGCAAAATCGCGAAATCGAGCGACGCGATCCGCGACAGTGTTAGCGGTTTAAAAAGAAAATGGCGAAACGGACGGAACGTTGAATAATATCTAAAGAGGGTGTTGAAAAATGGATAATCGCGTCGAGGGGCGAATGAATAGGAAATCTCGCGGTGGGTTCTGTTGTTTCGATTATCCGGTTGACGCCATTTAGGCCGGTGCACGATTTAATTAGGAAATTTCAAAGTTGTCTACTCGATCGAACGCTCCTCGCGTTTCATTTCACGGGAATATTCGCGTGGATGAGGGAAGAAGGAACCCGGAGAGGCGACGCGGGGAAACGCGAGATCGGAAAGGACACGGCGGCGGGTTTCATTGAATCGCAGTTTCGCTTTGACGTGTCTTTTTCTATACGTTGCAAGATACGAAACGCCCGCTCCGGCAGATAGCCTTGTAAACTTCGTGTCTATGGATAAAGCTACTGTTTGTCTACAGTATTGCTCTTTGTATCAGATAAGGGATCAAGTTGTGCCCCTTTGTTGACACAGGCACAATAGACGCTGATGAATAGAGAGCGTTTTATCTTCTATCTTTCGATCGCTCCCGCGACGATGGAAAAACGAAATGAACTCTGCTATGAAATTCCGTGTAACACCGCCTCTCGGAATCGTGCACCCTGGTCTACACCTCGTCATCCTAATTTTTATGCCTTTCCCAGAATTCCACGAAGCTTCCTCTATTCCCTAGTTTTCAGAAATCCGCAACTTCGTTCTAACGAATTCTTCGTACCGGTCGTGAATTATCGCGCTCTATATTCTAGGAAACTTGGAAATTATTTATTTCCAAGTATTTCTGAGAAACCAAGGCTTGAATAGATCGTGGATATATCGGGACAGATTTATTATTCTATGTTGCATCAATCGAACTAACCCTGTAAATTAGGAAACTTAGTACAGTTTACGTAGAAAATAATTTCTTTTACATTCTACAATATTGCATGGATATCACAGTACAATGATTCTATCGTATTTTATTAATTTTAAGAATATAATTAGAGAATTAAGAATATAATATAATAATAATTTTAAGGTATAGAATTTAATCAAGATTGCAAAGGTATATTACAATGAAGAGGTCCGAATCAGGTTTGATATTAACTCTCGTTTTTGAAATCCTCGTTTCCCTTGGTCTTCTCTGAACTCAGAATCTTCCTAGAATCTACCAAGGAACATCTTAACAAATATAACTCAGCCACTCGATGATACCTAGCAAATTAAACTCGATGGAACAACGAACGACACAGCGGAAGAATTTATTTCACCGAAATAAGCTCGGCATCCATATTCAATTCTCTACCGGCGTCTCGTCATCGATCGGCGTCGACTTTTAATATATCACCGGGTTGTACTTCCTTTTCGTCTGCATTTCAAAGGAAACGATCGCATCGCCGAGGAAAAACTGGGATATCACGAGGGAAGATGATAACGCCGGCAACCAGGGACGTAAATTCGCCTGGCACACGATGGAACATTAACCGTCTACTCAGTGGCTGATTTAGATGCAACGTCGAGCATAAACCAGCGTGGATTGATGCGCCCAACCATCGCGATAACACGGTAAGAATAGACACGGCCGTTTGCCAGAAAATTCCCACTTGATAATTCCCATTCCGCCTCGCTCGTCGCTCCATTACGCTTGCAATCTCGGTGTATCCCGTTCCCAACACGCGACGCCATTTTCGACACAGGGAAACCGACGTTCGAACAGTCTCCTTCCGTTTCAATTGCTATGTAAAAGTTTCGCAATCGAATCCGCGACATAACAATTCCGAAATCTCTAACGTTCCGTTGAAATCGGAAACTTGCCAGACGAGAGCCTCGAACTTGCAAGTTTCTATCCCCAGGAGATCGAAATCGTCACAATTACGATTTTTAGAACTCTTCAGACCACGGTGTATCGGAGTAACATTCAAAAATCGCGTACTTCAATACTAGGGAAGTATTAAGCACCTAGTCTTCTTCGTTTTTGTCTTAACTTTCACGAAACCTGGAAACTTGGCAGACGAGAGACTCGAACTCGCACGCTTCTATCCCCAGGAGATCCAAATCGTCACAATTACGATTTTTAGAACTTTTCAGTCCACGGAGTATCGGAGTAACATTCAAAAATTGCGAATATCGATACTAGGAAAATATTAAACACCTATTCTTCTTTGTCTTCGTCCTAATTCTCATGAAACCTTGAAACTTGGCAGACGAGAGCCTTGAACTCGCAAGCTTCTATCCTCAGGAGATCCAAATCGTTAAAATTACGATTTTTAGAACTCTTCAGGCCACGGTGTATCGGAGTAACATTCAAAAATTGCGAATTTCGATACTAGAGAAATATTAAACACCTAGTATTCTTCATCTTCGTCCTAACACCCAAAATTTATCGCTACCCTAAACCCTAAATCCAAACCCAAACCCAAGCGTCGAATTATTCGGTGTCTTCGAGGAATCTTCGTTGCAGCAATCACTCGATTCTCAGCGAAATCCGGAATCTAGGGGGTGGGAAAAATCAAGGGACCGTATTTTCTCTCGGTGTTTGTCCTCACCTGTAGACGACGTAGCCAGCGTCGTTGGTTAGCTCGCAGATCCAGGGACACGGTTTCACCGGGACGAGGATGGTGGTGGTGTTGAACGGGCCGTTCTGAGCGAATGTCACGTTGTGCGTGGGGTGAGACTGCGGGGCCAGAGCAAGAACAGAGACACGGTGTAACGAGCGAACAAACTGTCGACATCGCTGATAGTTACCCGTTTGTCTTTCCAGCCGACCAGGGGCGGGAAGCAGATGACGAAGCTCAAGATCCACACGGTTGCGACCAGCAGCCTTGCTCTCCTGGGCGACATGATCTAGATTCCAAGAGAAAAGCGAGATTACTGATCGCGAAACGATTTAGCGGAACGGGAGGACTTGAACTCGATGGGAGCTATGAAAATTAGGATGGAATTTCGAAAGGAGTGCCAGAGTTCCGAAGTTCCTTTGGGTAAGTCTATCTTTTATGTCTATTTCTCATTTTCACATTTTTTAATTAATTTTTTAGAATAATCGCAAAATTCGGAATGTATTGGAAATATTAGAATATTTTTCGCAACTTTTGAGAATTTAGAACGTTTCGAAAATATTCAGAAGTTATGGAAAATGCTTGGAAACTTTGAAGAAATTTAAATCCTCGAAAATCTCGAAATCCCACTGTTGCATATCTTGGCAATTTTTTAGAAGTTTTGTAAAAATTCTCGATACTGTAAACGCATTGGAAATATTGGAACATTTTTCGCAACTTTCCAGAATTTAGAAAGTTTCGAAAATATTCAGAGGTTGAGGAAAATGCTTGGAAACTTAGAAGAAATTTAAATCTTCGAAAATCTCGAAATCTCACTGTTGCATATTTTGGCAAGTTTTTAAGAGGTTTTTTAAAAATTCCCGATACTGCAAACGCATTGGAAATATTGGAATGTTTTTCGCAACTTTCGAGAATTTAAAGAATTTGGAAAATATTCAGCGGTTGTGGAAAATGCTTGGAAACTTTGAACAAATTTAAATCCTCGAAAATCTCGAAATTATTACACAGCCCAGAGAAATATCGACGATTTTAGAAATTTCCAGATAGGTACCTCTCGGTTCATAGAATGAAAAGTTCCGAAAATATTCAGAGGTTGTAGAAAATGCTTGGAAACTTCGCAGAAATTTAAATCCTCGAAAATCCCAAAATTATTACACAGCCCAGAGGAATTTCGACGAATTTACAAATTTCCAGACAGGGCACTTCTCGGCTTATAGAATCTTCGATATTCTCGGCAACTTCTCGTAACATTCGAAGCTCCGAGACTTTGTAAAACCCATTGAAAGCCTCCAATAATCTTCCAAAAATCTCGTAGCCTCGAATCCTCGAGAAGTTCCCGATATTCCCACGAATTTAAATCGTTTGCAGACTAGAAACGAAACTAACGATACATTCGTTATATATTGAACATATTAAAAACAACAAATCGAGAGAAATTTTCCGAATTAAAAAATATCTACGACCTCGACGACGATGCTAAAATTATTTTTCGCTATTTTCCATGCAGTTTCCATTCTGAAAAATTACAAAACTTCCACGTATCTTATGACATTCTACCTCAAACGGTTAATCTACCGGAAATATCGGCGATAAATTCCGAACGTGAAAATTCGAATACAATTCTGTTAAGAATTCCCGAATCATCGTTGCCACTCGATTCCGATTTTCCAAACATCCTTGTACACAATCCGGTTGGCAAGATTGCCAGGCCAAGATTGCGGATCGAGATCCTCCAGACAGCGGGAGAATTTCGATCGTGTCTACAAATAACATTATCGAGCAGAAAGTCAAACGCCGCAAGTTCAACAAACGGCCGATCAATTAACCGTCTGGATGAGGAACGTCCAGGACACTGGCAATTGGTGGGAGAGGAGCCGAAGAGAGAATGGGTTGGCCGTAGAAGACAAATGGCTTCATCGAGTGTCCCCATGGCCGCGCACCTGTTCCGCGAAATCGAATAATCGGTAAATGGTACTTGCCTGAGGATAACTGACTGGCCTGGTCACCGCTAAGTATCTATCCAGGCTGATGGCACACAAATTCAATATCGACGCCGTGCACATCCATACGTCCACCGCCAGCCAGAAGGAGCACCATAGATCACCGAATATCCAGACCTTCGAAAGGCGAATCGCAGTGGAATCCATTAGTTCGCAAATCAATTTCGTGTCCTTTCCAAAGTTCGTTTCGAACCGTGGAAATGGTTGTCAGTGGCGTAAAGGCTGGAATTTTCTTTGGTTAGGCGTCCGCCTTTCAAAGTAGTTGGCTCGTCTTATGGAGGAAGACTCACGTAAATGTGTCTTCGACGAGGCTTTTAAAAATTGGTTAGATCAATTGGTATCTTGTCTTCTAAAAGGGTATTTTCGAAGAAAGAGCGATTTTTTGGGAGGAGGGAGTTTTGAGAAATTATTTGATATGTTTTGGTAGATCCATAGGGTGATTTTTTGAGAGGAGGGATTTTTGAGAAATTATCAGGTATTTCTTGGAATATCCATTGGGTGAGTTTTCGAGAAATTATTTGGTATTTCTTGGAATATCCATTGGGTGATTATTTGAGAAATTATTTGGTATTTCTTGGAAGATCTTTGAGAGGAGGGATTTTTGAGAAATTATTTGGTATGTTTTGGAACATCTATTGGGTGATTTTTTGAGAGGAGAGATTTTTGAGAATTTATTTGGTATTTCTTGGAATATCCATTGGGTGATTTTTTGAGAGGAAGGATTTTTGGGAAATTATTTGGTATTTCTTGGAAAATTCATTGGGTTAGGAAATAATTACCTGGTCAATGTATTTAATTAAATTATTCCTCGACTCACAATTTCATCGAAGCATGAACTATAATATACTCACATTTTCAAAATCGTATTTTATATACTTAAAATAAATTTTTTAAATAAATTCGCGATTATTTCCACGTTCTTGCATTCCGAAAATTAGACACCATGTATTCTACTTTTAGAGTGAGACATATTTCTTCACTCTTTCTTGTAAAAGAAATATACTCGCATAAATATAATATACACACATTTTGAAAATCGTATTTTACATGCTTAAAATAAATTCTTTAAATAAATTCGCGATTATTTCCACGTTTTTGCGTTCCGAAAATTAGACCCTCTATATTCGACTTTCAGAGAGACACATATTTTTTCACTCTTCCTTGGAAAAGAAATAAATTTCGGATTATTCTCAGCGACTTCTCATGTTTTGTAGATTAGGTAGCATCTTTTCGCGTTTTTATCTGTTACGCGGAAAGCATAAATTTCAGGGCATTTTCGACCAACTTTCCGAGCTTAGACACGTAACATATTCCACGAGTTATTTACATCTCGACAACCCCGCTTTCTTCGGCAATTTAATCATTTTAAAAGGAAAGACGACAATTCGACCAGACGAGGACACAAGAATATTTTCACCGCGCTTCTCTGAGTCTAAAAATTAAATCGGACACGGTCGGAGAAATAGAATCTCGTTAAAAACTCACGCGGCTCGGATCGAGAATCGAGAGATCCGAGGATCTCCCGATTGTGTCCGGGATTTCTATTCGCCTCGACTCGTATAAATCTTTCCACGATGGCTTTATGGTTTCTCGTTGTCCCGCCCAACCCCTTCGTTTTTAGGCGGCCCAGTTGCACGCTCGAATCCGCGTTTCAACGATACATCCTCCGCTCGGTACAATACCTTCATCCATCCCTATTCCACGTTTCAATCTCCTCGTCTTCCTTCCAACACCGAAACTGATACTCCGTCTATCCTGCTGCCTGGCAAAGTCGAGTCGAGAAAGTCGCTTCGTCTATGGCAAACGAGTTTCAACATTTCTGCATCTTCCAGATCCTTCTGTTTCTCCCTTTATGCACGTCAGACATGTTGGATTATCTCGGGAATATTTATAAATCGTTTGTGACATAACCGGTAGAATTTTTGTACGACTGTAACTTCTTGCGAGTAACTTCATATTTATTTATTTTCACTTTTTATTTTAACCGGAGATTTAGATAAGAGTGTAATGGTTTGGTAGAAGATAAGAAAGAAGAAGATTGGATAAAATTTTGTTATAATTAATTTTCCTTTCTTCTTCTTAAATATTTTCCTCGGTATTGAGAATTATATCGTCGTATCAGAGAGGTTCAGAGCACTAGAAATGCAATTAATATTATACCAGTCTTATACAGCTTCGAGATAAATTAAAAAATGATTTTCTTCTGCTCATCTCTTACAATCCGATTTCTCATTTTATCTTCGAATTAATGTTAAATTAATATTAAATAGAAATACATTATTTTCTTAAGCGAGGAGTATATTCCAGCTCTCGCTGATTCGATTAAACTCGATGGAACGGCCATTATAACGGGACGTTATCTTGGAGCTAAGACCAGAATACAGGCCGACACCTCGATCGAGCCTTCGCGCCAGGGTATCGCGCATAATGCACCTCGATGAGCGCACGCAGCAGGTGCAACGGGGTTTGCAAGCGGCTGCACACGGCTGCTGGCCGGTGCAACCACCTGTTTCGAATTACCCTCGACTCCTGTCCACGCCGTTGTTCGATTCGATTAATCGCCGCAACCCCCCGAAGCTGATGATAATGCATCCTCGTTATTAATACTGACCGCGGGAATATTTGGAGGTAAGCGTTGTGCCATGCTAATTAACTCTTCTTGTTCATCCCGCAGAATTCGTTGAAATTATTAACCAAAAACTCCCGATCAATTTCCTCTACCCCCGTTCAATTTTAATTACGTGAATAATCGAGGTGAGAAATTGGTAATTTTCTAATTTAACAGTTTTTCTTTTTCTTTTTTCTGGTTTCCATTTTTATTTTATTTTTTCTTTGGCCGTTTTTTCCTTATATTTTTCAAAATCTTCAGTCGCGTTTCAACAAACCCTTTTTTTTCTCTTCCTATCATTCACTCACTTTTTCATTCAGTTTTAAATATCCAAATTTTGTTTTTGGTAGAGTTCTTTCTTTTTTGAGAGAGAGATTTTGAATTTTTGAACAATTTAAAATTACCAGATTAAACACACATGTATATATAATAAAAACATCAGAATTGAGGATAATCAAAGAGAATTTACGAAAAATGATTTTGAGATAAGAAGATTCGAACCCGGCTCGTTTTGGTAAAAGACAGAGTTCTCTCTTCCGAGTCCATCTCGACACTTCAATCAATCCTTCTTTAATAAAGTCCTTCTTGCAAAAAATAAATAAAGAAAACACTTAACACTTGCAACAAGATATAAAAAGTAACTAAATTCATCTGAAAATTTGCTTTTCCACGGTTACCAAAAACTCTGATATCCGATATGAAACGATGAGCGTGGAAAATATTTTTCTAATCGAAACTTTAATCCCCTTTTACTTCTGCGATTCCGCAGGATCCGGTAATAGTCGAAATAAATTTCCGACGATAAAAATTCCAATTTCTTCGCGTTCCGGCGACGAGATATTTTTTCCAATAAATAACCGAAATTCAATTACCCGGCAAAGAGCATCGCGTTACAATTTACACGGCGGATATCAACCCGTTACCCGTTCCACATCCGCCGGTTCTCACGTGCAATCTCAACGGCGCAATTTCCCCATAAGATTAAGCGTCTCGTCCTCCGAAACGTGCAACAATTTCGCGTAACACGCCGTTCTTTAACTTTTCTCTCTGTCCTCGAATTTCCTCCACGTGGACTTCCGGCGAGTTTGTTGTTGCACGAACCATCTCCGTTTCGCCATTAGATGGCTTTTATCGCGAATCCATGGGGTCGAACGATGAATACGCGAACGACACTCTTCGTATATTCTCTCTGGGAGGATACCGGGTTTCCCGACGGTTTTCCTTTCGCGTGGAAAGCGCTGAGGAGCTTTGGGAAAACGTTCTCCCCAAAGCTGTTTCATGGCGCGGAAAGAGTCGCGGGGATTATTCGTGTTTTTACGCGGATGTAAGATGTTTTCCCTATACACCGGCTGGCTTGAATAAAGGGGTTGTTCTCGAGCAAAAGGGGTGGTCTGGCTTCTTTCGGCTTGGTATTAACCTAGCTTTCTCATCCCGCGTGGGGATTTCGATATTTTCCCCTATCTTTCCAGAGAAATATCAATGAAAGCTCGCGTGTATTTAATTTTCCTGGAAATTCAATCAAAGATCGGGTTTCTCACGGATTTAATTCGGTGAATTATTTTGTGTGACAGTTTGAAACTTGAGATCCGATAATAATTAACACGAGATGGGGTTTGGTAGCTTTCATAATATTAAATTATTTACATACAGGTATTTTATGATTTGTAAATTGTATTCTGGAATTCTCGAGAGGGATTAATTACGATTAACGATTTATTATGATATTAGTATAACATTCTGTATCGTAATACGAAATGTTTAAAAAATCGTTTAGTGTGGTGAGAATGATTTTAGATTAGGATAAAGTATAAATGTTTTTGTTCCGCAGTTATGAGCTTTAAATCTCTCGAATGCAGCTCAGTTTATCGATACTTTCTTCAACCACTATAGCTCTCAACTTTAACCTCCTGATACTAACAACCTGCTGAAACCATTTCATCATCTTTTTTACAACCTCGTTTACTTTTCTAAATTAAACGCGGCGCAGTTATTTATCCGAAGCACGCACCCTGAGACACGTGATTATCTTCCGGCAGAAAAAGATGTTTCCGCGAAATCCAATCTACTTTCTGCATTGTATCGCGCGATTTATTAATCATTCCTGTCACAAATAATTAGTAAACATAGTTCCAGTTATGGAGTCGAGGATACTTTCCAAGAAGCGAATAAGAAAAAAGATGTTGCCTTCGTTATTGTATTATCTTAATCTTTTGCACTCGAGAGACGCCATTTAATCAGAGTCTAAAGATGAATGTTAATTAACTCTTGCAACACGGTAACAGGGTTTTCGGAGACTCGGTTATTTTATATACTGTGATAAAAATTCGTGTGTTAGTGACGAATCCAGGTATCTTAGTAGCTAGATAAATCCATACTTCTCACTTTTCACTGAAACACGTGTTACTTCGTTCTTTTTGTCTGTACAATAGCGGTCATCTTTTTTCTTTCTCGAGTTTAGGTTATATTGGCAGCTTGGGCCGAAATTTTAGCATAACGAAACATATAAAATAAAAAATTTCCCAACGACGTACGGAACGTCGAAGTAAAATAATTTCACCGATTAATTGGTACATGATATCTCGTTTACCGATTTAAAAATAACGACGGTTTTATTGCAGAAGGTCTTCGCATTAAAAAAAAAATCGCCGAGTGCAAATTAATATTAATTAATATCGATCTTTAGAAAGTTATTATCCGTATCACCCGGACTCACCCCTATAGCCTAAGGGGTTAAAGACACTCCGATAAATCTACGAAATAGCAAAAATTACCGAGTGCAAATTAATATTAATTAATATCAACCTTTAGAAAATTATTAAATCCACGTTACTCAGACTCACCCCTATAAGGTAAGGGGTTAAAGACACCCCGATAAATTTACCAAATAACAAAGAACCGCCGAGTGTAAATTAATATTAATTAATATCGATTTTTAGAAATTTATTAAATCTACATCACCGGACTTACTTCTATAAGATAAGGGGTTAAAGACACTCCGATAAATCCACGAAATAGCAAAAATTACCGAGTACAAATTAATATTAATTAATATCGACCTTTAAAAATTTATTAAATTCACGTCACCTGGATTTACACCCATAGTGCAAGGGGTTAAAGACACCCCGATAAATTTACCGAATAACAAAGAATCGTCGAGTGCGAATTAATATTAATTCATATCGACCTTTAGGAATTTATTAATTCGAGTCACCCGGACTCACCCTTATGGGGTAAGGGGTTAAAAACATTCAGATAAATCCACGAAATAATAAAAATCGTCGAGTGCAAACTAATATTAATTAATACCGATTTTTAGAAATTTATTAAATCCACGTTACCCGGACTCACTCCTATAGATAAGGAGTTAAAAACACCCCTATAAGTCCACGAAATAACAAAAATCATCGAGTGCAAATTAATATTAATTAATATCGACCTTCAGAAATTTATTAACACTAGGTTTACGGACGTTTTTGAATACTTATCCTTATGGACGCCGGTCAGATTTACGGATAAAGAAAATGACGTATTTTTTTAAAAAATAAGACCACGAGTTTAATTTAAAAAACAATTACGATATTAACAAATTTCATATAAGTTGATTAAATCTATTAATATTGCATTATTGGAGTAACTCACCCGTCAAATTGACGGGTTCCATAAATCTAGTGTTAAGTGCATGTCACCCGAACTCACCCCTATAGGATAAAGAGTTAAAGAAACCCCGATAAATCCTCGAAATAACAAGAAACGGGGCTTCGTCTCAGTGGAAAATTCCGCTAGTCCGTCCACCCGACGAAAGAATAATAAATTTCCTCGTTGTGGAAATCCGTCTAGCTGTAAATCGAAATGCTCGTACCACGAAGCGGGATACCAGGCGCAACAATCTTCCGGCTGGCTCCGACCCCATCCCCTTGGCCAGGAACGTTCATCTTTCGGGGGTTGAATCACGGACGCCGGCCAGGAAGAAGCCGAGGACGAAAGCTGGTAAACTGTTGCGCCTAACTCACCCCAATCCGTGGTTATTTCGCCAGCTCGCTTTTTGCTACGAATTCTTTGGGGCTCGCGAGTATATTGGCTCGAAGGGTTGCAGGCTGGTTTAATAGTCGAGATAATTGCGCACAGATATTTTTATCGCGAGTTCTTCGGATGTTTGTCGAGAAACGAGGAGGACATTTTCTCCATCAAGATGTCCCATATGATTTCCAAAATCGTTTTCCACAAAACTGAGGGTGATAGACAAAAACTGATTTCGGATTCGGTTTCAGCTCGTCGAGATCTATAAACATAACCTAGTGGGTATTATCGCGCAAAAATCGCGTTGAACAGCGTAATGTAACGCTGCGCCGTTCAACATGTTTTGAAAAATTACATAAAAAAATTAAATAATTATGTTATGTTTATAATATAGAATTGTTATGTTTTTAATACTGAATGTCTGTTAATAACGTTGAGAATTGAAAAATAAACCTATTTTGTATTTCCTATTTTGTGAAACACAAGTGTGCCCCACCGTGATGCACGCCGCTCCACGGAACAGACACGCGTGCCCCACATGGTGATGCACGCCGACGTCAACGTGTTAATGGTATCGGGGCATGGTTTTTGTGGGGTTAGGGTAAAAGGAAAGAATCAAGCAAAAACGATGAGTTACAATTAGCTAATAAAAGGGTAGCTTTGTTCTGTTCTTTTAATTTATTCCATGCTTTCAGTATTATTCCAATTATTGGTAGTATCTTTTTATTAATTAATAATAATTAGTATTCCAGAGATAATGGCAAATGTAATGTATTAACGTTGATAAAAGGACCATTATTTCCGTATATTATCTTCGTTCCTGGCTTTAATAAGTCTGTGGTTAATTAGGTAAATACAATTTTTATCTTCTTCGTTCCCATGCTGATAAAAAATATGACAGTGGATTAAATAAAAGGGAAAGATGTGGCTCGTTTTAAGTTATTCGTTAATCATCTAATTATGAAAAGTTTCGCTATATAGAATCGTTTAATTTCAATTACCTACTTTGTCCACGATAAAATTATAAAGCTTCTTAGGATCAATTTAAATTTCGCGCGTGTTAAACCAGGTTAAACACAATTTTATTTTAATACAGGATTTAGCATGAGAAGTTTATCAAATCTCCCTAATCTCTTACACTATTTATTATATTTTTCACGCACATAAATACTTTTTACAATATCTTCGCAATTTTCTTGAGATTCACGCGTGACGGGGATCGAAGTTGGAATTTCCCTATAATTTTCCGCGAGAAACAGGAATATTTAAAATCAATCCTAGAGGGAAGTAGATTTCACCCCGGAATTAAATGGTTTTTAATAAACCAGCATCTCCGACGATCTTTGTTCGATCCTCAACCTTCGCGAAAAGAGAGAGAGAGAGCAGCGAGAAAACCCGAGCCTCGCGAGGATCGGCATCGGCGGCGCCGGAAGCGGAACGAAGCGTTTAACGGGTCGGGATTCGCGCATCGTCGCTCCAATATTCCGTTCGTCACGAAGTTTCGAGTTTCGCCGCAGATTCGCACTCGAGAACACTCGAAACTCGGGATCCAGCGCCAGGCAGAACTCGCGGCAGAATTCATCACGCTCGCTTCGCCTCCGATCGCGCCATTATGCTCGCTCTTCTTACGCGTAAGGGTAGAAAAAAGGGGTGAAAGGAGAAGAAAAGGAAGGACGATGAAGAACGGGAGAAAGGAAAGAAGAAAATGGAAAGAAGGAAAAGGAACGAAAGAAAAGGAAAGAAAGAGGAGAAAGAGCGACGGGTATGATCCACTTCGCCTCGGTTCGCGCCATTATGCTCGCTCTTCTTACGCGTAAGGGCGAAAAAAAGGGTGAAAGGGGGAGAAAAGGAAGGACGAAGAATAACGGGAGAAAGGAAAGAAGAAAATGGATAGAAGGAAAAGGAAAGAAAGAAAAAGAAAGATAGAGGGACGGGTTTGATCAGCTTCGCCTCGATTGCCGATATTATGCTCGCTCTTCTTACGCGTAAGGGCGAAAAAAAGGGTGAAAGGGGGAGAAAAGGAAGGACGAAGAATAACGGGAGAAAGGAAAGAAGAAAATGGATAGAAGGAAAAGGAAAGAAAGAAAAAGAAAGATAGAGGGACGGGTTTGATCAGCTTCGCCTCGATTGCCGATATTATGCTCGCTCTTCTTACGCGCAAGGGCGAAAAATAAAGGGGTGAAATGGGGAGAGGAAGGACAAAGAAGAACGGAAACAACGAAAGAAGGAAAAGTAAAGAAAAAAGAGAAAGAGAAAGTAAAAAAAGAAGGAGAGAAAAAGGAGGATGGGGAACTGGTATGATCGGTTTCGCCTCGGTTCCCGTTATTATGACCGCTCTTCTCCCGCGTAAGGGGGGAAAATAAAGGGTTGAAATTAGAGAGGATTGACGAGGGAGAACGGGCAAAACGAAAAAAGGAAAAGGGAGGAAACAAGAGGAAAAGGGATGTGTATGATCGGCTTCACCGCGATTCCCCCTATTGTATTCGCTCTTCTTACGCGTGAGGGAGAAAAATAAAGGGGCGAAAGGGGGAGAGAAAGGACGAAGAACAACGGGAGAAAGAGGAGAAAGAGGGACGGATATGATAAGCTTCCCCTCGGTTCTCTTTATTATACTCGCCCTTCTTACTCGTAAGGGGAAAAAATAAAGGGTCGAAAAAGAGAGAGAAATGACGAAGAAGAACGGAAAAAACGAAAGAAAGAGGAAGAAGAGGGAGAAGTATGATAGGCTTTGCTTCGATTCCCGTCATTATACATACTCGCTCTTCTTACGCATAAGGAAGAAGAATAAAGGATTGAAAAGAAGAGAGGAATGACGAAAAAAAAAAAAAAACGTGAAAAAGGAAAGAAGAAGAAGCGGGACAGGTATGATTTACTTTGCCTCGACTCCCGCCATTATACATATCCGCTTTTCTTACGCGTAAGGGAGAAAAATAAAGGGGCGAAAGGAGGAGTGGAAGGACGAAGAAGGAAAGAAGTAAAGAAACAAGAGGAAAAAGGAGGGGTAAGATCGATCGAAGGACGAATTGTGGGACGGACGAGAGATCAAAGGCCGACACGCAACGGGACTGGCCGGCGAACGATGAAAAATCGCGGATGGAGGGCGCGGCGTTTCCGGTGTCCGGCTCGCTTTGAACCGTCTCGCTCCTGTTCGACGGGACGGCGTTTTAATTTTGAGGTATAAAGCGCGATATTACTCTGCGGCTCTGTTCCTGCATGGAAAACCCTTTGCGAATAAATCTCTTTCTTCTCTCGCGCTGGAAGATCGAGTTTCCAGCCTTTCAGGAACATCCCCGTTGACGAGTCTTCGCGTGAAATCAATTTTATGCGATTCTTATATCTAATTCTGGTAATTTTTACGTATTCTTCGATTTTCTATAGGGTCTTGTCTTTTTATCAAACTTTTTGGGACCTATTCGTCGAGATTAAGTAAAAGTGGGGATTTAAATATCAGTATTTGGATTTTAATCGGAAATTTAAACTTCTGAAATGTGTTTCTTCGCGTCGAGAGAAAGTTTCGAGTCCCATCGTTTAAATTTTAACGTATTATCGAAGGTGATGGTCCCGTTGAAAAATATGGCGGTAATTTGTCGAAAATACATGTAAGTAGAAACATAAAAATAACGAGCGTTTTATTTCTCAGTGACTGAGAAACAGCGAGTCGAGTTTTGAATAAAAGTCTCTTGTCCCGGAATATATCGTTTTTGTTTCAGGAAATAAAATCGGAAAACTACTTTAGCTTGCGCAGAAAAATTCTTCTATTTCTTCCTCCCCTTCGATCGCGGAAACCCCGTTCTCTCAAACAACCGTATTCCCTTCAACGAAACATGCTATCAGCGGAAAAAGAGAGAAATGAAAAATATGAAAAATACAGGGAAAAAAGAAGTTAGGAAATCGCGGTAAAAAATTCCCAGGCCCAGTTTCCTATAGCCGGGATTCGATGTTCAAACAAAGTTTTTCCCGAAAAGCGTAATCAAATTCCCAGAATACCGTGTTACGGACAGGATACAACACGCTCTCGCGTTACACGATTGATCACGGAAATATTCAATTTCTTTTCCAAATATGAATACCATTGGACTATCTACCTTCATGTATATTCTTCTCTTTTGCCTAACCTAACCTTATTTATGAACTTAGTCGCTAGCTAAACACGAAAAAAGCGTAACATAATAAACTCCTAAACAGTTCTATTGCATCACGGTTTATTCGATTCTCAAATAACTCAAAACAGGAATTAAAAGTCAGAGTCAATCGTTAATATACCAAGGTAATATAGTCATCAATCTCTACATAAGAATAATATATAATGGTTTGGGTTAGGTACCAGTAATGGTACTGTTTCACAATTCTAATCCCACATTTTAAAACTTATGAACCCCATTTCTCGCGATATAGATACTGCCAAAATTACAATAATAATTGCAATTACAATTAAACGTTCGTTTAACGATTAGATTTCGCGATTATTTTATACACAGAGTTCCAAGGGACAGCCATTAAAACGAAACATTCTCGATTAAAGAAAATAGATCCTCGCTACGAGAAAAGAGATATTAAACGGAAATAAATAGAGAAGAGGTAAGAAATCTCACCTTGAAGACCTCCCACGTGGCACTAAACGGAAGCACCGCTACACCGACCATGAGATCCGCCACTGCCAGGTTAACGATGAATATGTTGGTGACGTTCCGCAGCTTGCTGGTGTGATAGACGGCCAGTATGACCAGCACGTTACCCAGCACCACCATCACGTTCACGATCGCGAGCACGGTGAGGGTAACCAGGTTCCACGGGCCGGACCACTCGACGCGCTCGTACAGGGCAGCACATGCGGTCGCGTTCAGCTCTCGCATTTTAGTTGGCAAGCTGTCGCGCCGCGTCTCGAACTACCTCGGACCACTTCCCGATCAACAAACCCCCGAATCCCGACCCACCGACCACTGTAATCGAAGAACCACGCGCCACCCTCTCGGCCTCCATCACGACGCCACTCCGATCGATCGATCAACCACTGATCATCGCTCGTTCCAGCTAGATTTCATTCTTCCAGCAGCGATTGATCCTCTTGATTCTCTTAGGGTACCGATCTCTTTTCCGGTTACTCCACAGTTAGATTAAGTTAGGATTAAATGTCTTCTCCTCGAGTGTCTATTCGCAGTCTCGATTGGAGGATTTTCGGTTGTTTTCGAACGGGTTTGCGGAGGATTCTCTGCCTTTTCGAGTCGGAGAGTCGGTGGTTTAGAGAATTCTTCTCTATTTTCTCGATCCGGAGAGTTGGTGGTTCAGAGGATTCTTCTCTACCTTTTCGTGTCGGAGAATCGGTGGTATAGAGAATTCTTTACCTTTTCGAGTCGGAGAGTCGGTGGTCCACAAGATTCTCTACCTCTTCGAGTCGGAGAATTGGTGGTTCAAAGAATTCTTCTCTTTTCGAGTCGGAGAGTTGGTGGTCCAGAGGATCCTCTACCTCTTCGAGTCGGAGAGCGGTGGTCTAGAAGATTCTCCTCTACCTTTTCGAGTCGGTGACTCGGTGGCCCAGAGTATTCTCTATCTCTTCGAGTCGGAGAATTGGTGGTCCAAAGAATTCTTGTCTACCTTTTCGAGTCGGAGAGTTGGTGGTCCAGAGGATTCTCCTCTACCTTTTCGAGTCAGAGAGGCGGTGGTCCAGAGGATTCTCTACTTTTTCGAGTCGGAGAGTCGGTGGTCCACAGGATTCTCTACCTCTTCGAGTTGGAGAATTGGTGGTCCAAAGAATTCTTCTCTACTTTATCGTGTCGGAGAATCGGTGAACCAGTGGATTCTCCTCTACCTTTCCGAGTCGGAGAGTCAGTAGCCCAGAGGATTTTCCACCTTTTCTAGTCGGAGAGTCGATGATCCAGATGATTCTTTACCTATTCGAGTCGGAGAATCGGTGAACCAGAGGATTCTTTACCTTTTCGAGTCGGAGAATCGGTGGTCCAGAGGATTTTTCACCTTCTCGAGTCGGAGAGTCAGTGGTCCAGAGTATTCTCTACCGTTTCAGGTAGTTTCGGATCTCTAAATAGCTCGAAGAATCGTTGATCTTCCGAGCTGAGTTTGATTTATGATCGTAGGTTGAGGGATAATTGGTTCCTCACCTTTCACGTATCTGCTTTGGTTTCTTTGGTTCTAGTTTAGTCTAGTCTCGAGAACGAGTTGATAGCCAGAAGAAGAAGATTAAATCTCAGCAGGTCTATCTTAATTCTTCTAAATTCATCTTAGAGAACCTCCTCAAATTTTCCTGACCTGTTCTTCGTTCTTGACTTCGTTTACCGAAAATGGTCTTGCGAAAAACACGATAAACCGCGTGTTTCGATCAACGCTCTCCCCTCGCTTCTCTGCGAACGTCCCGCGGGAGGACAGCTAAAGCTATTAGCGTCTTAAGATTTACCATTCACCCTGGATAAACTCAGCCCTTCCCTGGAACTTCGTTTAACCGTGTTTCAACTCTTTCTCACAGCTCCGGCAAGACAGGCCCGGTGCCACTCGGCTGATTTCGCCTCGGCGTCTGATTTTCCGTATTGTTTCGCCCCGTTCCGTCCACCGGCCGACTAATTTCGCCTGCATCTACCGTTCGACTCGCAGTTAACTGGCTAAACGGATCAGCCTGTCGCCGCCTGCAGGATTAGCCCGGATCGATCAATCTAATTACCCCGCTTCTTTCAGCCGAGGGAATTCCGCTAATGGAACAGCTCCGTCGTCGCTCGAGAGTCACTCCACCGCGCTCCTCTCCCTCTCTCCTCGCTTTTTCGCGCTGTATAAACGTCCTTACACCGACACGGGCACGTAGGAGAGCCTTCGAGCGGATCGTCTACTCGACGGTTAGCGCCAGGGGCTCTTGTCACCGTCGAGGAAAACCCTAGGATCAGCTCTAGGAACGTCGACTTCGGTATCACGGTATTTACTTGCTCGAATCTTCGTTCTTCCTCGAGAGTGGTAGCGAGGTAACGCTGTTTCCTCGAAGGATACACGCACAGCCAGCCAGAGTGGAGAGCGAAGAGCACAGGAGCAAACTCGTTCACCGAGGATCGCTCTGATCGAACACGCAGACAGAGCTCGTATCGAAAGTTCTCTCTCTCTCTCCGGCGCTTTACGTCGCGAATAAATTGCTATTCACAACTTAGCCCCCTAATGCATTCAAATTCCATCCAGCCCGGACTATACCGGGGGAAAAAGGTAGGCAGAAGGCTCGGTCGCAGGCTTTGATCCCCGCCCACCCTCTTCCAATTGAAATTCTATTCCAGCGACGCCCCCGCGACGCCTCTCTCCTTCGCAGACACCTCCGGCCCAATTATTTCACCGACTCTTCCGGTCTCCGGAGAACCCGTGGCGCCCTCTCAGCCCTGCTAATTCCTACCCGCAGTTCTTCTCCTCCTTTTCCACGCCTAGAACCTTTTAACGAGATTCCGCTTCGATTTCATTTAACGCGACCAGCCGGCTTCTCCGCGCCCGGCTCTCGCCGCCAGACAGACACGTCCACTTCCGGTTCCACCTGCCGATGCCGCGCGTTCATCTCTCGCGTCTTCCAGCGAATTCCGGCTCGCCCTCCTCCAAGTGTCACGATTCTACTGCATCGAGGAAATCCTACCGTCACGCTGACTCCGCTCGTTCCACCCTCCTACCCGGTCCACCCCCATCCTCCGCTAGCTTCAACCCCCGCGAGCTCTTTCACCCTTTTTCCACTTCCCTTTTCGCAGTTTCGCCAGACCACGGATGCCAGATATTCCACGATATACCTTTCAACCTATTCTTCGAATATGTTTCTCTAAGGTATAGTCCTCAAGATATACCTTTTCGATCCTGTAACTTTAAGGTATATTTTATGGCTTTTACGATTTAGTCCAAGGTTCTGGAATTTCCGATCTATTTTCTGCAATAATTTTTATCGAATTTTTATCGACAAGGATCGTTTGTTGGCAACATTTGGTAAGAACAGGCGCGAGATATCCCGAGTTCAGGTCTCGAGTTTGTTTCTCTCTATATTCCTGAAGATATACCTTCTCGACCCTGTGACTTTAAGGTATATTTCACGGCTCTTACGGTTTAGTCCAAGGTTGTGGAATTTCCGATCTATTTTCTGGAATAATTTTTATCGAATTTTTATCTCCAAGGATCCTTCGTTGGTGTTGACAATATTTGGTAAGAACGGTAGCCCAGGTGCGAGATATCCCGAGTTCATTAATCCAAGATTGTGGAATTTCCGATCTTTTTGGAATTTTCCAATCTGTTTTCTAGACTATCTTTTATCGAATTTTTATCGGCAAGAATCGTTTGCTGGTGTTGGCAATATTTGGTCAGAATGGTAGCTCAGATGCGAGATATCCCGAGTTCATTAATCCAAGATTGTGGAATTCCCGATCTCTTTGGAATTTTTTGATGTATTCATTGGACTAATTTTTATCTAATTTTTATCGGCAAGGATCGTTCGCTGGCAGGATTTGGCAAGAACGGTTGCCCAGGCGTGAAATATCCCGAGTTCAGGTCTCGGAGGTTATTCTCTGGAATCGAAAAGAGATCCTGTTCTCTTTATCGCTACCAGGCAACACTCCTTGAGTTCCCGGGCTATATTACGAGCCTGTAAATATTTTTAGCGAGGCAATTTTCCGTCAACCCTCGACAGGGGTTGAGAGATCGACGGGTTCCTTCGGAGTTTTCTATCGTGCCGCTCTCTCGCGCAGAGTTTCCGAGGATTTCGAACGTCTTTGTTACAGTACAAGGATCCGATCGTATTTTGGAAGCGGAGAAGGTGAATTTGTCACGGTTTTTCCTCGGCTCCTCTCCAATTTGTGCGTCTTCTTGCGGGAACCGTTCCCTCTAACGAATCCAGTGTCCCCGAACTGCTGATTCCATGAGTTGGCCAGCTCGCCAAGTTTCCAGAAAGCCTCGGACAGTCTCTCGCGATCGTTTCAGGGATCGTTAAGCTCTCTCTATCGGGTCCGATTCCGGACGTTTGAGTAATGGACAGGCCGGAGAAAATCGTACACCCTCGGCTCCGGTCGACTCGTTCCTCTTTATTTCTCTTAGCAGGAAGTTTCGCCGCGATCCTCCAGGAGTTACCGAGGATTCAGCCTTCCTCTCTCTCGAGGATCTAACCGCTCGCCGAAATCAGGCTCCCTCGAGCTCGCCCCTTGCCGGAACTTTATCTATCTAACTTCTAATATCTTCCACCCTCGGCTCCCAAATCCCGATTACCCGGCTCTCTTATCATCGTTCGAACAATTCCCTTTAAAACGGCCGGCTTGGCCGTAACTCTTCGATCACGAACTCCGAGAGTCCGTTAGCTAGCTGAGAAATGAAAAAAATTTCACAGTTCCGCGAATAATACCCAAAACTTTTCTCTTATGGTGTCTAACAATGAACTTTCCGCGTCTTCCTTCACCTGTAGAGTTTGGCTCATTCAGAGATGGAACCGAAATTCGGGTGTTATGAAATAATTCCCAAAATTTCTCTCCTAAGATGTCTAACTATGAACTTTCCGTGTTTTTCTTCACCTGTAGAGTTCGGCTCGTTGAGAGTTGGAAATTCGGGTGTTTCTAATTGAAATGTTCAGTTTGTTCGGTCCAGTCGCGAAGAATCTAGGATTCAGCCAGGTGTCCCGCGAGCCAGAGTCCTCAAGAACGGTTCCTATTGGGCGACGTTCCCCGCGGAACGATCGATAGCCGCGGGAGTTTACAATTACCAGCGTATTCTTTCGCGTCCCCAGCCTCGATTTCCGGTCCCTCGATCACTACACACACACACACACGCGAGTGCACACACGCGCGGAGATAATCGGATCGCTGCGTTGTTCTTCGAGTCAACGGGTTCTTCGAGATCACTGCGGATGATCCACGCGAAGATTATCGGATTGGCAGAGGGTGAGACCAAGGTAGACTAGATGATCTTCCGACACTTGGCACGGTGCGTGTATCTCAGCAGTCTGAAGCGCGTCTCCTCCTCGATGCGCTTCGCTCGCATTATTTTTATGAAGCTACTTCGCCTCCGTTCGCTGCTCCACGGCCGGTGGACCTTGTTCGAGTGGGTTCGCTTGAATCTGTAAAAAGAAAGCATTTAGAAACGTTAGGTTTTGGTCTGTGAACGAAATTATTGCTGTTAGAATAGGTGTGTATTAGATGGGACGATGTTAGAATTGAGAATTGAGAATTTCGAAGAATTTGAGTTTAGCTGGGACGAAGATAGAATTCAGAATACAGAATTTCGATGAATTTGGGTTTAGACGGGACGAAGTTAGAATGCAGAATTCAGAATTCAGAATTTCGATGAATTTGAGTTTAGACGCGACGAAGTTACAATCCAGAATTCAGATTTTCCAAGAATTTGAGTTTAGACGGAACGAAGTTAGAATCCAGAACCCAGAATTCAGAATTTCAAAGAATTTGAGTCTGAAAGAATTTCAAGTTTGGAATGTTTCGAAAATTTTTATAAGGGGAATGTAAATTCTTCTGGAAATTAATTTGAGAAGATTAAGTATCGTCTTGGGTAAAAGAAGAATGGATTCAGGAGTTTCAGATAGTAGATATCATTAAATTCGTAGTTTTTAGAAATTTATCATTTCAGTATTCGAGATAGCGAAGGTGTTACAGGTGTGATATTCACAATTTACAAGAAGGACAAATTGAGAGGTAGCGAAAGTTTCTTGAGAAACAAGATTAAGACGACAAAGGGAAAGAGTAAAGTGCGAGAGATTATGGTACTTGAAAATTCCTTACAATGTCTACCAGTAATTTCGTAAACGCTAATCAAGTATTATAGTACTTGAAAATTTCTTACAATGTTTACCAGTAATTTCGTAAAGACTAATCGAGTCTTTCAAGATATTAAGTGGAGAATTTAACGGTTTGGAGGTAAAATAACACAGGAGATCTTATTAATGTTTTCAAGCGATTTCAAAGGAAATTTATCAGCGATATCAACGCAATTATCCAAATGGAAAACATTCTGCTTCAATTGTATCTTCTCTCAACTTCATTTTTATTTTGTCCAGTGGCGGATTTATGTCACTTAAAATGTCTGACAAGCAGCGGACCGAACAGTGACTAGCCTATACTACTTAAAAATATCTAATCATTTACCGACCTGTCCTATTAAAAACATATCAGGTCAATAAATAACCACTGACTTGCACCACAAAAATTATTTCTTAAATTACGCTTCACATATGCCTAGTCTATACTACTTAAAACTAGAATCACGCGAAACTAATAACTGACTGCCCAATTTCAGTAACATCTGGTCAATTCCCGACGCGGACAGGACAATCTAACACACCAAACCAAAAATCCAATAACCTCACCCCGTAGAAAGAAACAAACAAAAAAAGAACAAAAAGGGGAAAATGAAAAACGAAGGAAAAAAAAAAAACGAGATAAAAGCGACAAAAAATTCTACAACCGACACGTTTCCATTCCCAGCACGATTCGAAGTGTTTGAGGGTGTACAGTCCGGTGTGCATCGCGGTCGAAAGATGATTTCGTTCACGCAGCAACCGGAAACCGCGTTCGGGATGAACAAGGATCGCTGAAATGCGAATTCACGCGAGGCTGCTCTCGGCGAATTAAGGCACGCCATTTTCGCTCACCGGTCTATGCCCAGCTTTTGTCTTCGTCGCGATTTTTACCCGCTCCAACCCTACCCCCACCCCTTTTCCACCCCTGTTCGACCGCTGACTGAAAATCGTCCGCGTACAATAATTGCGTCCGACAGACGGCGGTGCCTTCGGCTCTCTGTCTTTTTATTCTCTAATTGACCGGGGAGAACGGCTCGTTGTCACGTGATTAAAATGGTCGATCAGACGGGGTTTCGTTTAATCGACCATTTTCCTCGAGATCGAGCATCGTTCGCTAAATTTTGTTGGCGCGCCGCGCGAATCAATCTTTCCACCGCTTGCTTTTTTACGTTTTTTTTTTTTGGTTTTTCGTTTTTTTTTGTTTCCCCTTCTTTCTTCGGTTCTTTGTTTATTTTCGCGTCGGACATATTACCGGAAAACCAAAGCGAATGTATCTAAATTGGATGGCAGCGGCTGGCGGACCGAACGCGGACCTATTCTACTTGCTCGCTCGTCGAGAAATCGGTCGAATTAAATTTTCAGCGATTTCGACCGCCTAAAAAATATCCGTCGAGCCAGACGAAACATTTTCATCACTCCTCGCGAATTTCCGTGAATAAAACTACGATTCGTTCGTTGGTGGGTGCGTGTTTCATTTTATAAAAATGTTAAAACTTATTGGTGCAATGCGGAAATTATTTTTTGGATTATTTCCTTTCTCGAAATTTCGTGGTTAACTAGCTTTAGGAATTACTTTTCTAGGAATTAATCTACTGTTTTATCATAATTTTTCTTCTTCGCTAGTTAAGAATATTAAAAGAATCATTCAGTATTTAATAGATACAAAATATTCTAATATTAATATTCATAAAATTAGGATAAATTT
This sequence comes from Euglossa dilemma, assembly GCA_002201625.1. NCBI lineage: Eukaryota > Metazoa > Arthropoda > Insecta > Hymenoptera > Apidae > Euglossa > Euglossa dilemma. The sequence continues at coordinate 1,358,917 of NIJG01000193.1, forward strand.
ACAATTAACGATTAAAAATTTCTCTCTGCTTTATATATTTAAATATCTACATAATTTTGTCACTTACTTATAGTTATTTCTAACTATATAACTATAGTTAAATACAGTTACACTTTTAGTGATTTACAGTTACACAATTCTATTTAAAAAATTAAAAAAATATCTCGTATCTTTCTTAACTATTCACTTGAAACAGAAAGAAAAAGAAAATAGGAAAAAAAGAGTATCGAATGCGTTTTAACGTAATAATTAAATACAGTTACATTTCTAGTGATTTACAGTTACACGAGTCCATCTAAAAAATTAAAAAAATATCTCCTATCTTTCTCGACTATTCACTTGAAATAGAAAAAGAAGAAAATAGAAAAAAAAGAGTATCGAACGCGTTTTAGCGTAATAATCCTTGCCGTGTTCCTTTGCGCGGATTTCGAGTCGAAATCGCGAATCGATTCATCGAGGCCTTGGAATCATTCGTCCGGAAATAAAAGGGGGACTAAAAAAAATGGAAAACTCTCCGGACAGATCGTTATCCGTGGAAATCCGTGATTCCATTCCTGCTCGTCCAACCCCCGGACGCGTTTCTCACCCTCTTGTCGATCGTGTCTCGAGATTAGGCTTGCGGGGATCGAACGTGACCGTTCGTTGCTCTGGCATGCGGACAAATTTCACGGAATTTAACGCCAGAGGGTTGAAAGCGACGAATTTCTCGGATTGCCTTACACAGAGGGGTTCGGGTTTATTTCACGTAGCCTTTTCCATGAATTTTTACGCTTTTCCCGTGTTTTAATATCGCATAAACGATTAGCGACACGGTAAGTGTAATTAAAAATTTGGAATTAGGAATTGAGTATTATTTCGGGGGGAAAAATTAAATGACAAATGATTTTCCCTTGATATTTCTATTCCGGTTTGCAAGGTTTTTTTACTAAAAATTCCTTTCCGAGAAAATTGAAGAAATAAAATTCACGATTTCTTTCTTAATTTGTTAAATAATTACTCACTACGAAAAAAATTAGTAAATACTTTTAAAAAATAGAAAAATTTCTTTTGAATACACGCAGAGACTAAATAACAATAAAATAAAGCTTTCATATCCTCAACCAATCTTTTCTAAAATACTATTTTACATTATCACTTCACCCTAATGAAAACAAAAAAAATCTAACGCGACCAATTTTTACAATTTTTTCTTCTCAAATTAGCTCTCTATTCCAAGTATCCATTCAATAATTCTACACCCTCGACTTTAAAAAGAAAAAGAAAAAGGATAAGAAATAAAAATCTGAATAAAAAAATTCGAGGAATAGAAACGACGATAATTTAAACGCACAAATATCCATCGACCCTTTATTTCCGGCGAATTAACCTATACATCCCGGAAAGGGCCTGGAAATCCTCAAACGGCTAGACATTTCCGGTTGAAAATCCGAGCGCAAAGGGCGGCCGATGCATTTTCATTCAGCGGGAACAATGGCGGCCGAAAGGCGTTTCTCTGTCGAAATATGTAAACGCGTGCATCCACGTCGGGGATGACTGACACGTACACGCACGCGAACCACACACGGATGCATGAACACGTACACATGGACGTCAAAGGGCTTTCGCCGAGTACGCAGCACCGTGAGAGCATTCCGTCCATTAATTAGCTTTTCCTGATGTGCTCGCGTGCTCTCGTACACGCGCACATTGGCGTAAGCGTGCGTAGAAGAACTTTAAACGAATTGTTCCGGTATAGCCGGCAGGGATGCAGACGAGGCAGACCTTATTAGGAGTTTCTGTTAAATTAAATCCCGGCTACCCGTAATGCCCGCTGACATTTCGCTTAGACCCCGGCATTTCCGGTCTCGCGTCGATGCAATCCAAAGGGGTGGCTCGTGCTTTTTACGCGACCAACTGGGATATTTGATTTCCAAGCGTATCGCCCGCGCCTCTGAGAATTTGTTACGCCTGTTCCGTGGATTCGCCAGGATTTTTGATTATTCAACTTCCGGATGCTTTGCGATTCGTTGAGAATCCGTTCGGCGAAGAATAGGGGTAGATTTGATTTTTCATAAAAATTATTTCGTATTGAAAAATTTCTTAGGATTGATACAGGTGGGCGAAAGATGAGATAAGGGGTGGTTATGATTTTTCATTGATTTTGCATTGATTTGTATTAAAAAATTTTTGGGAATTCATACAGGATTGGAAAGATGAGACAAGGAGTAGTTGTAATTTTTTATTGATAAGGGATTTGGGATTATTCAAGTTCCGAGTGCTTTGCGACTCGTCGAAGATTCGTTGGGCGAAGAATAGGGGTTGTATAGAGTTTGCATAAGAATTACTTCGTATTGAAAATTTTGTTAGGGTTGATACAGGTGGACAAAAGATGAGATAAGGGGTGGTTATGATTTTTTATTGATTTTGTATTGAATTGTATTTAAAAATTTTTGAGAATACATACAGGAATGTGAAAGATGAGATAAGGGGTAGTTATAATTTTTTATTGATATGAGATTTTTGATTATTCAAGTTCCGGATGCTTTGCGACTCGTCGAGGATCTATTATTCGAAGAATAGGGGTAGTTTTGATTTTTCACTGCCTCCGTTTTTATTTCTTTATTCTTCGACTGGTTTGATAAGAATTACCAAGGTGACCGCAAGAACCAAAAGGGGGCCAGCAACAGAGAACGATATTACGTTTGTAGGGTTGAAAAATGGAGAAAAGAAACATTGTCTCGCTTATGCGCATTCGTTCCTGTGCCTCTGCATGCTTTCGCGTTTCCCACATTCGTTTGTTTAATTTCAATCCAGCGCTGGATTTCTAAGTTACACTCGCCACCCCGTCAGTTTCAAAGGGGAAAAATAACGCGATAAAATTACTCTGGCTATTTACGGTATTATTTCATAATCCAGGAAACCTGACTTTCGTTGGCCATTTAATCCCGCAAATATTTACGGAAGGTTTGATAAAAGATTTTACGAAAGATTGCCCTCCAGTGGCCGTCTGAGCACATCTCGTCTTATACTACTCGAGTAATTCCTCTCTGCTACAATACTTCCATAACAGGCCACTTTATCTCGACTGTCCGACCAGTCACCGATCCATTCTACTTCGCTAAGTGGAGTCACTGAAATTTTCAAGAATCCGATCACAAATTTACTTATTACACACGTTCTTAAAAAATTACACAAACGAGAAGGGAAAAAGAAATCGATATTTATATAAAATAAAATTCTTCTTTCCTCTATTTTCCAGTACCAAAATTAATTTACAATTCTACCGACGAAAAAAATAAAGATTCTTTATTTCAGAAAGCTTTTCTACCAGAAAGCTTCGTTTAATTTGCAAAAATCGTTAACTAGATTATAATTTCTGTTTAATACATTTCGACTCGACGAAAAATCCTGTTTTAATATTTCCAAACACTCTCTGCCGTTTTAAATATTTCCTATACGCTGAAAAAAAGATACTAAAAATTTGTCGTAAATTCTCCCGAGCTTTTAGTTCGCGTATCCGAGAATTCTCAACCGAGATACCTCGGGAGACACAGCTGGAGCGTAGAACAAGGTGAATATCGACACGATCGCTTCTTTCGACGGTATTATTCGACATTAATATAAATGCCGGGATAAATCCACGGGACTGGATCGTCGTCGCGTTTATCCGGCTCCGTCAACATCCGAAATCGTAGGTGACGCACCGACGCCGCGCCGGATTTCAATATATCCCCCTCGACGAAAGTATTTTTATATCGGGGCTAGAGCGATCCAGAAACCAACCCCCGTAATCCGCAGCAGCGTTTCGCGAAAAACAGACTTTTGTCGGGTGTCTTTGCGGATTCGGATTTTTACAGTTCTCTATCCTCCAGAGGACACTCTGGCTTTTGTCGAAAGCGTTGCTCGTATTTTTTCGCAACGATATGGAAAATTTAACTCGGCGAAAGCTGGGAAAGATTCGAGGATTTTTTGAAACAGAGAGATCACCGAGGATTAGGATATTCAATTTTCAGAGACAGTGATTTTCATGCTGGAAAAGCAGAGTTTGGTTGATTGCAGAAATGATAAATCGTAGGAATAAATGGAATTAATATTTACTTTATAATAAATTATCTCAATAATTCCACGTGGTATTCTGTACTCTTTACAATCGGCTAAACTCTGTTACAAAATAATTACAATTTTTATTTTTCGTAATAATTTACCTCTAGAATATCACGTATTACTGATATACATAATTTTTGTCACACCAGCGTGAAAATCGCTGAAAAATTCAATATTATACGAAAATATATTATTACACGATGATAACGTAATATAAATAAATTATAATTTAATGCATCCCCCACAGAAGAATTTTAACAAATATCAGAAACTAAAAGTTCGAAAAGTTATTAAAGTTAGAAATTAATTCCTCAATTGCGAATTCCATAAAAAATAAAATTAACGCAGAGAAGAATTCTAAACAAAAATCAGAAATCAAAAATTCGAAAAGTTATTAAAATTACAAATTAATTCCTCAATCACGAATTCCATTGAAAGATAATATAATAAACTTTCGAATTTCTTAACTAAAAATTCCATTAAAAAAGAAACATAGCAAACTTCGAAATTTATTTACCGCAAATCAATATAATTAATTGTCGCATAAATGCTGCATGTTGGATAATTTTGCAATTTTCATTTTGCAAAGCACTCACGACCCTCTACGCCCCGTCACTTCTCAAGTACGCAGTCATCGCGACTCCTCTATGCACTTATGGGGAAATGGGGAAAAACTAGGGGAAAAATAGGTGGAAATAGGGAAAGAGAGCTGTTGGCTGGGTTCCGAAGAGGGCGCCGGGTCGACTATCGTCTGGCCTCTGACCGACGATTTCGATTTGGACGAGAGAAGGGGTGGAAAAAGCCGGTGGCGCGTTGCATAATGCGGCCGCGACCACGCGCTCATCCCGTATGCATGTGAACATCAGTGGTCCTCCCGGGAACTTCCTGTTTCGCGGAAAATGCACCGAGATACACGGTGTACCTCGCGACGCGTGCCAGCCCGCTTCGTGCTTCGCGTCTCACTGAGACGTTATGAATGCTAATGCGCCTTCTTTCATTGGTCGTCTTTCTCTCTACCGCGTGTCACGCTGCTTTCCTCGGATCACCGCTGATGGCCGGATTTACGGCGAATGCGCAGGAAATGGATACGAAATTTTCCAAACGCGAAGATCCTGCGACCCGTTTTCAAAATGGGGTTGATGTTTTTGTTCCCTCAGCTCGGAATTTAGGGCCGTGTTCCAGGGTATACTTGACGAGGGTAGCTATTTTTGGAAACTGATAACTTGTCTCTTAAAGCGATTCTTATTTCCTTGGTTTATAATTTCTAGATAAAAATTATAAGTAGAGGTGTGAATTTTTATTATAGGGGAGAGGGATAGTTGAAATATGCTTGGCTTTTAGTATTTGTGGTTTTTTTTAGATTTGTAATTTGTAGGTAAAAATTTTGTAGCATGCTGAGTTTGGGATTTGGGGTTTTATTTTTGGATATATTTGACGAGACTAATTATTTTTAGAAGCTGGTGATTTGTTTCTTAAAGAGGTTTTTATTCTCTAGATTTGTAATTTGTGGCTAAAAATGATGGGTAGAGGTTTGTATTTTTATTTTAGGAGAGGGGGTTGGTTGAAACATGCTTAGTTGAGTTGGTTGAGTTTTCCTGTACATTGAGTAAAATTAGCGATTTGTTTCTAAAAATAGTTTTTGTTATTTTGGTTTGTAATTTGTGAGTAGAGGTTTGAATTTTTATTTTGAAGGGAAGAGTGTCGAGGGATAAATATGTAATTTTACAGGGATGTATCGCGTTATTGTTTCGTAGAGTCGATAAAATATGACAGAAGCGAGTGTTGCTTAAATAATTGTTATTCGTATTAAGCGAATGACGAGTGGCTGACTATGTACGGCTCGTACTACTTGCTCGTCTGGCGCGCCTGGTTCCACTGTGAGTAAAAGGGAACGTTTCGGGGCAGAGAGTTGAAACAATCGACCTTTTTTAACGCCTATACGTTCGTTCCAGAGCTTTTCAATTCCGAACAATTAATTGAGTTACAAGTATTTAAAGAGAAAGATGGAAACACTCGTTGAATTTGATTAAAACATCCTCCGCTTTACGAATGATTTATTACAATGCGTTAATCTTTTGACGGATGCTACGCATCACGTAAATGCAATTATTCTCCAGAGCCACCAACAGGAAAAGAATGATACAATGAACAACGCGATGGATAAATATTTTCATATACGCGAAATTCTTTCGCGAATATTCAATCTCAACTTCCAATAACCATCCGTGTATATTTTGTAACAAATATTTGTTTGTGATGAAGATAAACTAGGAAAAATTAATAATTTCTTCGTTAAAAGG
>NIJG01000193.1:1365526-1415362 GCA_002201625.1 Euglossa dilemma
TAATTCTCTAAAAATTCGCTAAAGAGAACTTAAAAGTTTCCCAAAATTCTTTAAGAAGTCTCAGACAAATAATTCCTTAAAGATTCCTTAAAAATTGCTCAAAAATTCTGGTAAAATTCCCTAAAGCTAAGTTACAAAAATTACTCAAAAGTTGCATAAAAATTGTGTCACCTAATTTCCGAGCCTCTCGAACCTGGATCGGCCCTTAACGTTACACATTGACAGATTTCCGCCGAGCCGATAAATTCGCGGCGCGCCACGCCGTAGACCCGAACGATAACGTCGTTATTTACCAACGCGTTCGCGTAAATTCCAATTGCCGCGGTGGCGCATTAGCATATTAATGGCGTCTAGCCCTTTGCCGAAGATTCGCCGCGGAGGCTAGAGCCTCAAGGTCTCGGCCTTCGCCGCCATGCTCGTCCGCCAACGAACAAGGGAAATGAAAAGGAAAAAGGGGCGGCAGGGAGGGCGGGGGATGTTGACACGAGATCCTTTCTTCCGTCCCGTTTCGCTGGTCCACACCGGGAAATGCTCGCTGCAATAATAAACACCGCGAAATGAGTGTCGCTTCTTTGACAGCGACGGTGTGAAAAGCGGCGGACGTCGGTTAGCCGAGAATAGGGCGGGCTAGCTCATTCGTGGAAACGATTCGGGATGGATGTCACGTGATCGTCGACGGGAGTTGTGCTCGGCGGAATTGTGGAAATTTCGGGCCCGGGGAAATGGGGTTAGTTTAGATGAGATTTCGCGTTTACACAGAACAGATAGATATCTTTTAATTCCAGGCCAGACACGGACCTGGCGAATTCTCGCGAGCTTACACATGCCGGGAATATGCGAAATTTTCTGCAGGCAAAGGGAGATTTACAAACGGGATGTCAGACTTCTCAGACGGGGCAGCGAATTTTTTAATTCTCCGGTTACGAGCGTAAAGAATTTTTTCGGGAATTACATCGCGGAATTGGGAAATTTTCGCGCGAGAAAGAAACGAGGTTGGTTGAAATGAGATCTCGCGTCTGGAAAGCAGCATGCATTTTCTAAAAGGTTGCATCGAGGAATCTTGAGATTTCCCGACGAGTTTAGGCGAGATTCCTTATTCAGAACATAGTATGAAATTCTAGGAACACGTGCTAAATCTTTTCAAAATATTAGAACAGAATGAAATTTTTCTTTTGGTAAAAGAATGTGCCGAAAAGAATACAAACGTCAAGAGTGAACAGAATATATAATCAATTTTATATTAAAGTTAAGATGACTTGCTTGCCAGTATAGAGTAACAAATATTTTTCACGGACAGAAATACGAGTATTATTTAAAAACGGAATTTAAGTAAAGCGTGGAGATAAAGAATAATTAATTACCGAGCGAAATTGCCACGCAACTTAGGTACTTGTCTACTCGCGGTTAGAACAATTCAGACTCGATCGATTTTGTTTAATTTTTCAGGCCGCTTTTTCACAGCGACGAATTGGAACAAGAGGATTAAGCCGGTAAAACCGCGCCTGGCCATCGAAAACAACAGCGTGCCTACGTGTCATTGTTTTACACACCCTCCAATCCTAATAATTCACCCCTCTGTCACGACGTTGCAGTGATCTCTAAAAATGAACTTCTCCCGTTCAAATTTTCATAAAACTCCAGATAAACAATAAATTTCTCGTAGCCCTGTGTAACTAGCAACTGAAATAAATTTCCAAGAATACTTCTCCCTGCAACAGCAATAAAAGAATAAAATTCGAAAACCGAAAATACCAAGAATTTTCCCCGAATCTTAATTTTGTTTCATATTAATTTCATTGATACATTTCATACATAATTAATAGCAAAGGATCTACCAGACGATGAGAAAATATTAAACGAAACTTCTTCATAAATTTTCCATATGGTTCCGATGAATAATATCAAAGTGAAGAACATTAGAAAAAATTAAACCAAATTTTCCATACGGTTCCGATTAATAATATTAAAGCGAGGAACATTAGAAAACATTAAACTAAACGAAATTCTCTCGCGAATATTCTATACGGTTCCGACGAATAATATCAAAGTGAGGAAGATTAGAAAAAATTAAACGAAATTTTCTCGCAAATTTTCCATACGGTTCCTACGAATAATATAAAACTCAGGAACGTTTCTTCGATTGAAATTTCAAATGGAACAGAAAGAAGAGAAAGCCACGCGTCTCGTAGAGGGAAATTAGAAGGAATCGAATGAAACGGACTGTCGAGTGCAGCTCGACCTAGAACCACAAAGGGTTAACAAGGAATATTAATTTTTCCCGGTGTTCGAGTGGCCTGAAAGCGGTGCAAGAAAGTTTCCCGAGTCGAGGCACGAGCTGATTCGGGGAGCAGTTTTTCCCCCACGAAGCTGCTTAATTTAAAACAGAACTTGGAAGACGTCGGTGGTAGGGGGTGCGGGTAAAATGGCGGGACAGGTGGCCGAGACGAGGAGGGGTTGGGAAACAAGCTGCAATTAAACGAGAATCCGGGAAGAGCTTATCAATTTCCAAAGGTGACTCCAAATTAGCCTCCAGCTCCGCCCAACTTTTTCCACCGACGTCTTGGCCTGATATTACCGACGCTCCGCGTCCAGCACTCCTCCGCACCGTCGGATACTCGCGTCTCTCTTCCCCTTTTCTCTTACACCCCTTTTCCCACGCTTTTTTCGGTGGAAATCTCGAGTAATCGACGCGACGAGTCGCCATTGGCTTCTTCGCCGCGAAAATGAAATCCCGGAGAGCCGCGGAGCTTTGTGGATTAGGAAAAAATTAAATCTGAACGATAGTTATGCCTCCCTTTTCCTGCAGCTTTCCCGTCTCGATTCTCACAAATTTCATTCGGTCAACCATTTGCGCTGCATTTATCGCGTTAAATGACGAGTGGATGAGATAATAAAGATGGGAGACTACAAAATAGGCGTGTATCGTTAAAGGGGGAACTTTTAATAGAAAAATCGAGAATCGTCGGTGGTTTTGTAGTGGAATACGATTTAATATGGTCCCTCGTATTTTTGAAATAGTTTAATGAATTATAATCTAGTTGGGAGCTGAGGAAAGTGAAAATGGAAACTTGGAAGGAATTTTCGCGCTGAGTGTACATTGTCTTGTTAGTTATGTTGAAATTTCTTCATGTCTTCGAAAACGTCGAGTTTATTGTAATAATAAACGCGGAGTATACTTTTAGGAAGAATTAAGACGAATTAGCAACTTATATCACTGTGAATTGTGGTTACGCCTGACTAATGAATTACCTGTTCTACTTAGATTCGGCTTATACATTCATTCCTAATTAAACTGTTTATATTACATATAAATGAATGATTTTTACACGATATATAGTTGTATATCGTAACATTGAACAAGTGTTTTATCCATAAACAGTGTCAGAATTTTTTACAAAATTTCTTGCTATTTAATTTACGCTCCAAATTTAACTTTTAGTTTAATATCTACAGAAATTGACAGAAATACATTTAAAATTCGAAAAATATCTAAACAAAGAAGGAATTCGAATTTTTAATAGTAAAAGGAGTGACTGCAGCATAAAAATTATAATAAAGAATTAGAAATTACATAAAATATATTAGGTTGTTCGGAAAGTACTTTCGTTTTTTTCCCAAAACAGGAGACCTAATTGTATTTTCTCGCAGCCAACTTCACACTTAAAGAAGAACAAAATGACTTTCAGAATAACCCAATATAATTCACGATCACCGCAATTATTTCAAAAATTCTTATACCTTATAATTATTCGTCTAAACTACATTTAAAGAACAAGAAAGTTGTGAAACAATTCCCTGTACCAAAAAAATGAAACACACTTCCCTAAATCAATCCCGGAACCCATGACCCTACTTCCGAACACCGAAAATGGGTATAAAAATTCCCCATCAACCCTTCGGGGCGCAACAATCAGAACGCGAAACAATTTTCCATCGGGCAGACGTTAATTACGAATTATGGCAGGATTGGCGGTGGCCAGGGCCGGCTCGTCCGGGCGTTGGCGCCCGATTTCCCGTCGAATTTGCAATCAGCGTTCAGAGCATTAATTATCGTACTCGTTAATTACAGGCAGAGTGATAATCGTTACTGGCCGTTAAACGGTATCGTCAATTAGCGAGCGACGCAGGAGGAACGCGAGGCTCGTCTCGCCGGCGTCGTCGTTTGTTCGATCCGCTTCTTAAAGGGCGCGTGGAAAGAGAGGTAGCCGAGCAGGTAGCTCGTTATGCACCCTCTTTCACCCGTCGCACCAGCCCATTGATACCCGGCTGTTAGCGCGCTCAAATTATACGTGAATCCCTTTGAACCGAACAACTATCCTTCCGACGGGGATATCTTGTTAATTCGGCATAAATCCGGTTAATCCGGCTGGGTAACGCCGATCGAAGCGGTTCGATCACAGAGTTCTTGGTGTGGTAGTAAAGAGTAGCGAGACAGGGGACTTATTTAGTTTGGATAATCGCGGAATTCGAAATGAAATTGGAAAAAGTGGATCCAAGTGGTTCGAAGATTTGGATGTTAGAATGATTTTTAATATTAACAGGAAAATAAATATCTTAACGAGTAACATTTAGCTTTCCCGGAGTCATTAGTCACGTGTAATCTAAAATATTCGTAGATTTTATTTTTCCTATATATAATATGTACTTTTTTATACCGAAGTAAAATTATAAGAAATTTCTGTGAATCGCTTGTAATTTGAAACAAAGAAAAATTTTGAATACAAAGTTATTAAAAAATAAACTTTTGAATAATTTATATGACGAGAATGAATCTTCTAACGTTTTTATTATTCGCATAATACTTCAATTTAGCCAAAAATCTAGAGAAAATAAGTATATTTTAAAATCGTTAGTAAAAATTGTTTAAAGCATCCAAATATTTGATATAAACGCATCGCGGAAATGTATATTCTAAAAGCACAAACAAAGTTTGTAAATTATAAGTTTATAATTAGAAATTGTTCGATCAAAAAAGGGAAACGTCGAACACCGGGAAAATATTATCAAAAAAATGGTGGAATAGAAAACAGAAAAGTGACGGAGAACAAAATAACTTAGTTTACTTAGTCGCGTTAAAAAATAGGAAAATAGAAAACTGACGTTCGCTAGAACAATATTTTTTTCCAAAGAAAGAAGAGAAGGTGTCTAATAAATATTTTTTCCAAATTTGCATCGGGCAGATCGTGAATTTACATTTAGAAATCGTCTTCTTTCGCGCCTTCTTTTCACCATTCCGTCGTCTTTTCTCGCGTCGTTCGTTTTCCCGGTCGTTTCTATTAAGATCTAGCCAGGACCTCGGCAGCGGCCGGTAATAATAGCTGAACACCAGGCCCCGTTTAACAAATTGCAACATTTATCGCGCACGTTCCTACGCTCGGAGCCCGTTCCGGCGCGTAGAGCAACAGTTCCTTGGATTTTTACGAGCGGCGTAAATAAGTAAACGACCGGCCGGACAGATTTTCCGGGAAACGAGCTCGCGCCACGGTCGATCGGCAAATCCTTTCGCAGATAAACCCTCGAATAGCGTCGCCGATTAATCGCGAAACGGCGAAAACGAGCTGCTGTTAACATGTGGTTAACGACACTCGTGTTCTCATTCCAACGAGATTGAAATCGAAATAACTTTCTTCCCCATCTGTCCTCTATAAATTCTTTAAATATCCTCGATCTCTAGAAATTATCATTACAAAATTGATAAGCGGATGATTCGTTGAAGATTCGTCGAGTTCATAATGGAGATTCGAAAAAAAATCAGTGTCTCATCGAAGAATTATAAAAATTGCAATTTGATAAAATTTATAATTCGCGAAGATTTAACTCTTTGATTTCAGAAAATAAAATAGATCGATCGTACTTTAAATTAAACGAAATTGTTATTTTTTATTGACAAAGGTATCGCATAATATAGAAACATAAAATAATAATAATTCGATTGCCTGCAGCTATTGCGATATAAATGTCTGATCATGCATTACCATCCATCAAAGAGATGGGACAGTTTTAATCTCACCGTGTCTCAAAGAGTTAAAAGGGTTCTACGAAATCAAAATGATGTCACCACGAAACTAAATAAATACTAATTTCTTTACCATCTTTCCTCTATAAATAGTTTAAATATCCTGAAAATCTGGAAATTATCATTACAAAATTGATAAGCGGATGACTCTTTGAAGATTCGTCGAGTTCATAATGGAGGTTCGGAAAAATCCAGAGTCTCATCGAAGAATTAAAAAAATTGCAATTTGAAACAATCTATAATTCGCGAAGATTTAAAAGGCGTCTACAAAATGAAAATGTTGTCATAACGAAGCTAAATAAATATGAATGTTTTTGCCATCTTTCCTCTTTAAATCGTTTAAATATCCTAAAACTCTGGAAATTATCATTACAAAATTGATAAGCGGATGATTCGTCGAGTTCATAATGGAGGTTCGGAAAAATCCAGAGTCTCGTCGAAGAATTAAAAAAATGGCAATTTGATGAAATCTATAATTCGCGAAGATTTAAAAGGATTCTACAAAATCGAAATGTTGTCACAACGAGGCTAAATAAATTTGCGAAAAATTCGCCGAGTCCGCAATGGAGGTTGCGTGAATTTTTCAACCGATAAACTTCGTACAAAATTCACATAAAACCAGCAATTCATCCATTCTTCAATTTCCTCTACAAATTCCGCCAAGGTAAACAGACCGAGAGATGTTTTCAAAAATGACCAAACAGATTCGCGGGAAATTCCGCGAGCCCGTGGTAAAATTCTTCTCTCGATCAGATAAAACTTTTATAAATAATAAAATTCGTCACTGTCGGAAAAATTCGAATTAAAACCCCGTAAAAAATTCGTCGAAAAATAAACCGGCGAATTCCTCGATTTCGAGCGCTTTTCGACGCGTAGTCGAATAACGTTAAACGGGAGGCCACGAACTTCCGGTTTGCGAGGGAAGAGAGAAGGACAGAGGCCCTTGGGGATTTGGCGGAAACAACCGGGAGATCGCGCGCGTGCCTCGAGACACCGGCACTTCCGGAACTCTAGTCTTCTAATCTACCCGTCAGGCAAAGTAAGTTACCGAGTTCTCGCGAACAGGAAGTCGAAAGTTTTCGCGCCAGAGCATCACTCCTCTTACACTTTTCCCTTTTCTCCTTTCTCCTATCTTCCTTCTTTGTCACCTCGCTCTTTTTGTTATTCGGGATATTGCTCGTTTCGCGAGAAGCAAGCGATTGTTCTAGGACGAGTTGGAGAAGAACGCGTTGCAGGTGAGAAATTTGAAATTGGTAGAAATTTTGAAAAGTTCGAACGGTGATTATTACTAGTACAAAATGTTTATAGGGTAGAATAGTTCAAGGAAAATTGGAATTCAATTTTCCTAATATTTCAAAGAGCTCGAGTCCCGAAATAAACACCTTCCTATATCACACTATACTTACACTATCGAACTCCATAAAATTCCTACTAATTACCGATACAAATGTGCTCTGAGTTCCTTGAGAAGTCAAACGGCGACTCAAAACTCGTACCAAGTATTCCCAGAATATTCCAAGAAAAATTCGAATCAAATTTCCTAATATTTCAAACAGCTCGGATCACGAAACAAACCTCTTCCTATATCAAACTACCCTCACACCATCGAATCGCATAGAATTCCCCCTATCATACCACTATATCATTACTCACGACTCGCACCAATCCTGATACCGAAAAAATTCGAGCTCCTCGAGAAGAATCGTCGCGAATTCGCGCGAAACCTCTTCGAATATTCCGCGGAAAATTGGAATAAAAATAAAGGAGGATCGGAGACAATTCGTAGCTTGGCTGTAAACGCAGGAGAGGAGAGACTAAGGAGATGGACGAGACCCGGCAGCCAATTCCACTGGCGTATCGAGTCAACATCAGACGCAACGAGATCGAACGAGCTGCACATTCGCATTCCCATCGCAGACGTCGTTTACCCCGGCAATCCCCGTAGAATTTTCCATGCGACGTGAAATATTTGCCGCGTAATATGCCGTGGGAACGGGATCGGCGGTAAATAAAACGGAAACGGGGAAGATCGAATGGGAATGAGCCGGGATCGGGACGGGCAAGTTTTTCCACGAGAACGAGGCCAGATTGCTGCTAGCGTTCCCGGCCGATCGGCTATACACCGAGGGGCGTTTGGGCTGGAAAAATATTTGCTCAAATTGAAAGCGCAGGCAGCTGTCGAACGTGTCAATTACCGGCGACGATTTCCCTTAGGCGAGGCAAAACTGTCTTTTAACCCGCCATATTAATTCCCCGTCCGCCTATCCTGTTTCGGATATTTCGAGTTCCCTACAAGAAGATTCTCATCGAGCAAACTTCCCGTTTCGTTGAGAATTATCGCAAATTCGGAAATGCAGAGAATTCCTGAAACTTGATTTCGATTTTTATGCAGGTCGGTAATGTTTATGGGGGATTAAATTAGACGCTCAAAATTGAGTATTGTTTAGTAGGTTTTTTGAGATTTCAGTGGCTCGAAGAGCTCTCGTTTTTTATTTGGAAAGTATGAATTATACACGGAGTTCAAAATACTGTGAGGCGTTGGAATTCTGATGCTCAAAATTCATCTGCAATTCTACGAAAAGGAAAATTTAATTATGAGTGGAAAAGAATTCTATCTTTAATCGTAAATTAACAAGAACCTCTCGGTGCTTAAAATTTATCTGCGATTATATAAAAAAAGAAGGATTTAATTCCGAGTAATCAAAATTTGATGAAAATTTAAGTGCGAATTATACGGGGGATTCAAAATACTTGGAGGCATTGGAATTCAGATGCTCAAAATTTGTCTGCAATTCTACGAAATGGAAAATTTAATTGCGAGTGGAAGAGAATTGTACCTTTAATCGTAAATTAACAAGAACCTCTCGGTGCTCAAAATTGATCTGCGATTCTATAAAAAAAGGGTTTAATTTTATGTAATCAAAATTCGATGGAAAGACAAAAGGAATTCGTGATATTTTTCTTTTTTTTTTCATGAGAGTCTCAAAATAATCCCATTCGTGCCGATCGAAATGAATAATGAGTCCAGCGTTCTTATTTCGGACTGAGTCGTCGAAGAAAACAATATATATTCGGGCCGTGTCGAGGGGCTGCAGGCAGATAAAGAAAGTGCTGATACAACCGGCCGATACCATTGTTCCCTGCCACTGGGTTAAGGGTTATTTTCCACGGACTGATCGGGATCGCGATTACACGTGATCCGCTCGCTCAAGACGAAAGAACACCGTTAATGACGCGTCGCGACGAACGGCTTTTGTTTAACGAATATCACTCTCAGCCGATGCCAAAACGAATTTCAGACTGGCCCTCGATATCAACCTAATTAACACCGGAGATATGAACTTACTTGCGAAAATCTTATTTTTAGATCCAGGATGAATAGAATTTTCAAGATTCAAACGACGATTTCTTTGTCCACGCAATTTTCAAAAAGCGAATTGGTATTTCGAATATTTAGGATTTGAGGAACTGGGAATTTTAAGCGTGTGGTATTTGAGATATAAAATTTGGAAACTTAG
Source organism: Euglossa dilemma (assembly GCA_002201625.1). Classification (NCBI taxonomy): domain Eukaryota; kingdom Metazoa; phylum Arthropoda; class Insecta; order Hymenoptera; family Apidae; genus Euglossa; species Euglossa dilemma. The sequence goes on from NIJG01000193.1 coordinate 1,375,061, forward strand.
AATTTCGTGCGTGTCAAATTTGAGTTATAAAGTTTGGAAGATTAGGAATTTTTCGCACACAGAATTTTGCACGTAAATTTTAGGAAATTAGATATTTCAAGCACACGAAATTTGAGATATAAAATTCGGAAACTCGACATTTCGAGCGCGACAAATTTGTGTTGGAAAATTAGAAATTTCTCGCGCACAGAATTTTAGTGATAAAATTTAGGAAATTAGAAATTTCGAGCGCACGAAATTTGAGATTTAAAATTGTGAAACTCGACATTTCGAGCGCGACAAATTTAAATTATAAAATTTGAAAAATTTGGATTTTCTCGCGCACAGAACTTTGGGGATAAAATTTAGGAGAATATAAATTTCGAGCGCACGAAATTTGAGATATATAAATCTCAGCATCCATAATTTGAGACACCGATAATTTAAAAAATATTACCATTAAAAAATTTCATGTTTGAAATCTCAAAATCCAGAATATCGACAAAATTAAACTCGCAATATTCAATAGCCGATATTTCCACGAAACAAAATTCATCGCACTAAAAATTCAAAACCCAGATATTTTGAGCGAAACTATAGAAAACGATAAAACTTTCGACCGGCAAGTTAAATATAACGCAATATTTCCGTGCCTCGATCTTTCTAACCTCGAATAAAACCTAACCTAACATTCTTCGGCGACAATAAAATGGCGAACGCGTCAAATTCCGTTGTTCTTCATCGAGTTCATGCTCGAGTGGAATATCCTCGGGCCGTGTAACGGTAAGCTTTGTTTCTGCGACCCTTCATAAGAATCGAATCGACGAGGATTTGTCCTTAAGCCGGTGATAATTGGGGAGCAGTCTGGTCGTTAATTCGAACGTTGAATGACAGTGGGTAGCCCAATGGTCGCATTTGCGAGAACCGATTTTTGACCATCGCGCGATTCGATGGTTAATGGATCGCTGAAAAATTTTACGAGCGGCTCCATAAGGACATTCCATTGTTCCATCGATTAATCTGATTATTTGTTATCTCTTCTGCGAACGTATATCGTAATTAACGGAAATCGGAAAGTCCCTTTCAATCGAATAATTTTAAATACATTCTGTCCAAGCACACACAGTATATCAAATTACGTCATAATACCAGACTAACGGAGCATTGCATGGAGAATTAATATAAATCATCAATCGAATGGAATATTGCTGTTTTGGACCTCGATAATTGTAAATTATCCTGGAATTTTTTTTTACATTTTTATGAAGTTCCCCTTTCAGAATTATTTTCTTTTACTTTTCTCTTCATTTGTTAATCATTATATCGTGTTGTTCAGTAAGTGATTTAGTTTTTTCCCAATAGAGAACCTAATTGTATCTTTTCACTTCCAACTTCACAATTAAGCTGCATTAAAGAGAAGAAACAAACAAAATGACTTTCCGAACAACTTAATATTTTGCAGAGGCATTCTTGTAGAATTTTCCATTTTCCTCTGTATCAAATAGTCATTTTACTTTTCATTTTTATTTTCGCAGAATATTTAATTTTTTTATCTGACCATTAATGATATTATTTTATGCAACTTTTCATTTTTCTAATTATCTATTAAGAATTTTATTTTGCACAGACACATTCGTCCTCGTCCTCATCGATTACCGAGCTTTCCCGTACGCCTGCGTTTCATTTTACATCGCAAATATGTTATTTTCTTTCTACGTTCAACACCGACACGATAATCGCCCCCGACCATCGGCTTCTACCCCCCGATTGGAGGATCGGGGATCCCAGGAACTCGATAAAGTTCACCTCAAAATCTGCAATTGTATACACGAACGAGAAATTAACCAATCATCGCTGTCCACGGCTCATCGTTCCGCGTTTAAATCACGCCCGTTCTACATCGCAAACATTTGATTAATAACTCAATCCGAGATTTTAATCATCGCCCATTCCAATTACGAGTCGCGACGGAGCGAAGATCTCTCGGACAACCGAGGAGGACAGACAGACAGCGATAAAACGAAATAAACGGCGGAAAGAGAGGATAATGAAAAAAAGAGACGGAGAAAAAGAGAGAAAAAAGGGAAAAAGAAGAAGAGGAAACGAGCGATCGTTTTTTAATTAACACCCCACGCGCAGCTTCATCGCGATCAGAAAAATCATAAAACGGCTAATTAAGCCACGCTCGATTTCCGCTCTTCTTCACCCTGTTCCACCCTTCGCGATATTACACCCTCGACACCCCTGTTCACCCTCCGCGCGCCGAATTGTTTGTCGATTATTTTTATCCGGCCATCGAATGCATTTACCTGCGAAATTAATTGTCGAAACATCCCCGCTGGTCTGTCCGGTATTTCGCGAACGGTTATAGGGTAGTTTCTCAACCCTCCATCCCTTAATCGAGACGCGCACAGATTCGAGGTAGGTCGGAAATTATTCCGCTGATAAATCCATATTATTAGCAGGTGATTTACGGCCAATGGAGAACTTCAGTTTCGAGCTCGATTTTGTTATAATTTCGTACTTACTGGCAGTTCTCGTGTTTGAATTATTTCATTTTATTTCTTTCTATTTCTTTTATTTTTTTGAGAAGGGGTGGAGAGATATTTAATGGAAGGAGAACGATGAATAGAAATTACTTGCTTCGGAAATTTCGTTGCAGCGATTTTCCAGAATATGTGGCTGCTTTTGGCTTCGATTTTGGTTTTGGATTATGGTATGGGAGTGGGATTCGGTTTGCGTTGATTTTCGACTGGTTTTGGAAACTGCCGAGTCAGTATTGGGATTGGGATATCGAGAATCAGAGGATGATGTTAATAATGTTGTGAACAGAGAGCAGAGAATATTGCGTTATGCCAATGAGAAGATGCATTAGTCTTCGTGTTTCAATAATAGCGTGTATAATGATAATTATTCGATGAATATATCTTGGCCTTTTGAGCACTTTTATGGGTATTATGGGTAGATTTTGAATAGTAAGCAAAGAAGGAGGTCCTTTGCTTAATTAATTTTGATTAAGTATGTTACTTAATTAATTTTTATTATTTAATTCAGAGATAAGTGGATAAAAAGCTGCCAGTTATAACAGAGTGATCGCGATTGTTTTTACGTTACAGCAAAATTTTCATTTGCGCGTGATCGAAAATAGGAATGAAACTTTTTATTAAATACACGTATATCGAATTTCTCGAAATACACGGCTAATATTTTTTTATTATCAACATTTCGCCGATAATTAACCATCTGAAACGCTATCAATCGTGAAACAAGCACGTATTCCTCTCGCAGCGCTCGTTTTCGAACGATGAAAAATAGAAATTACATTTTAATTAATTAACAGTACGCCGAATGTTCGTTTTCGAACGCTGATAGATAAAGGTTCAACGTTAATTAAATACCCGTACGTGGAACTTCTCGTAAATCAACAACGCTCGTTTATTGTTCACACTTCGACACTAATAAACTATTACGAACGCTTTCAGCTGCGAGGCAACGACTAATGAATATGGTCGTTACATCGCGCGACGAGAATAAAAATTTAATTACAATTGAACAATCTGAAATTTTGCCGAATGATCGATGCTTCTTCGTCATCTGCTCTCTACCGTTAATAAACTATTTGGAGCCAACGTAGTTCTTTGTTATATCACGCGTCAAAAATAAAAGGCTAATTTTAATCGTGCAATCGCAAGTATGACTGCGCTAATTGACCAATACCCCCTCCAACGAACCATTTCAAACACGACCAATCGCGAACAGTCGAGTGTCTCTTCGCTGATATGTCACACGTTAAAAATAAAAATGAATTTTAATCGAGAGTCGTATATAGAATTTCTAGAGTGAGCCAATATTCTTTTACTACTTATATGTTGTCCCAAACTGCTATACTATAAAAAAATAAAAAATTAATTCTAGTTATTATAATTGGTAACAAACCACTTCAAACACGAAAGATAAGTCCGATATCTCTTCTATATCATAGATTGGAGATAGAAACATAATTTCAAGCAAGTAACCATGTAAAAAATTCTATAAACAGAGCGATACTATTATTATTTACATACTGCTACTGACGAACCAGCTCAAACGTCGACAAACACAAAACTGCCAAGGAAAACAATTTTACTCCTTCAAATTACACGATAAAAGTTCAAATCTACGTATAAAATTCCACAAAAAGACCTTTATTCTTTCACTTCACGGATTTCAACACTGACAAATCACTTCAAACGTCATCATTCACGAAGCTAACAAGGAAAATAACTTTTCTCCACCAAATCTCACGGTAAAAATACAAATCTACCTATAAAATTCTACAAAAACACCTTTATTCTTTCACTCTAGGGATATTAACACCGACAAACCACCGCAAACGTCATCATTCACGAAGCTACCAAGGAAAACAAATTTTCTCCTTCAAATCACAAGGTAAAAATACAAATCTACGTATAAAATTCCCCAAGAAGACCTTTATTCTTTCACTGCACGGATTTCAACACCGACAAACTACCTCAAACGTCATCATTCACGAAGCTACCAAGGAAAACAAATTTTCTCCTTCAAATCACACTGTAAAAATACAAATCTATGTATAAAATTCCCCAAGAAGACCTTTATTCTTTCACTGCACGGATTTCAACACCGACAAACCGGCTTAAACGTCAACAAACCCGAAGGTACGAATGAAAATAATTTCGCTGAAGGTATAAACCTGATTTGAACGGGGAACGACCATAGGTACACAAAACTCGCGAAACCGAATGGACCAATCCCGTTCCATTATCCGCGCTGCAACGCCGGCAAAGCATCCGAAACGCGAGCAATCGGCAAACAACGAACAACGTACCTTCTCGTTACGCCGGAAATGAAAGTGAAATCCGCTTCAGCGCCAAATCCCTCGAGCACCCAATGGAGAGGAAGAAGAGATGAAAAAAAAAGAAAAAAAAGAAAGGGAGACAGAGAGCTCGAGCCGGCGGTATCAGTCGGCAGAGACGAGAAAACATTTGCAGAATGAATAATTCAACGAGGAAAGGTGGCAGGGAGTTAAGCATCGCCGCGTTCGACTGCCAATCGGCTGCTTTAATTATAGATTCCCAGTCTCGTATTGCGTGCACGATCGACGACGATCGTTCCACGATAAACCTCCAACAGAGACACGGTAATAATAACGCGTGCAGCCAGGCTTCGCATAAATGCCCGCCAATCACGCGTCCTTCCTTGCTTCTCGGAATGATCCAATTATTCCTGTCAAAAGGATTTTAAGGCTGGTCCATCAACGAAATTTAGAGGACTACGAATTTCTCTATTAAATTCATGTTACACATTTTATTTAATAACAACTACCTCGTAACCTCTTAGTGGTGGTTTATTAATTTACGAGACAAAACGAATGATTGATAATTTATTGGTTAAGTCTGGACTCTAGACTCAGATCCCAGAATTCCAAACTTCCCTACTTCTCGGACTGGTTTAATTATTCCTGTCAAAAGGATTTTAAGGCTGGTCTATCAACGAAATTTATAGGACTACGAATTTCAATATTAAATTCGTTTTACATATTTTCTTTTTTATTTTTACACTAGTAATAACGAATAATTGATAATTTAATGCTTACGTCTGGACTCTAAACTCAGATCCCAGAATTTCAAATTTCCCTGCTTCTCAGACTAGTCTAATTATTCCTGTCAAAAGGATTTTAAGGCTGGTCCATCAACGAAATTTAGAGGACTACGAATTTCTCTATTAAATTCATGTTACACATTTTTTCTTTTGAATCTTTAATGCTAGTGATAATGAATTCCTCGTAACTACTTAGTGAGTATTAATTTACGAGAGAAAATGATTAATTAATAATTTAGCGTTCAAATCTGGACTTTAGATTCAAATCTCAGAATTTCAAATACCAAAAGTGTCAAAATGACTCGTTTCAGATTTTAAATTCTCTACCCTTGCAATTACCGAAAGTATGAAGTTGCTTTTACCAAAATTAATATTGATTTTTATTCGAAAGTGATCGTATTTGTTTATTTTTCTTAAATTATTGTTAATAATGTGTATTATAGTTTAGTACTCATTGCGGATCGATAGTTTTAGTTTAAGGGATGATTGGAAAGCTGTCAAAGATGAAGCTGTGGTCCTCGACGGTTTTTCATCATTATTATTTTTTTTTTTTTTTTTTTTTTTTTGGATTGATTGGAGTTTCTGTTGGAGGGTGTCAAGGGTGAAATTTTAAAGAGTCGGGTGTTTCTTCTAAAAATTGCACGTTTGCAAATTTTTGTCGATGGGATTCTGCAGGGTGAAATTGGGGTAATTGATATTTTCCGATGCTCAGTTTGTTATTATACTAAGAATAGTTATTATAAAAGGATTTTTTTCCTTTTTTCAAATAAATATAAATACACCTACTAACATCGTTCTTCCCGTTATCTAAAATAGCATGATTCTGCAACAGGTCAATTTGCAAACACAAACGATTCGATAAATCCTGGAGAACAGACGACCAATGGAATCATATTACTTCCGTTATGAACCACCAATCAACAAACGGTTAAAGCAATTTCCCAAAACTGACACTAATTCTCTCAAAAATCGCATCAACGTTAGAATTATCTCGAATCAAGCACGGAAAACGAAATTTTCTAGTATTTAATCCGACGCGAAAAAACTAAATTTTACTAACATAATTAACAGTTGAATTTTTCTTTTACTCGATCGCATCGCGATTGAAATAATTCTTCAAACTTGCAATCCTTGAACTAATACCTTACACTATAATTTAATCACAAGAAACTGTGCATTCTTAAATTATCAATCTTAATTAACCAATATGTATATATATGTCATATTCGCAATAAAATTATAAAAATCTCTAGAATTCGCACAAACTTTTCGCATCTAAATACAATGAAGACCAATATATGTAATTCGTCTTTATGGGGTTTAGCATGAAAAACTACAATGCAAATTGGCAATCTGAATACCAAAAGGGAACACGAGAACCATGAACCCAGCACAAACACGAAATCCTTTAGCAACTATCCACATTCAGACCTCAAAGAGCTCATTCATTCATTCCTTAAAAAGATAACTCAACACTGGAATAACTCAACACTTTTGCAAGCAAAAACTATCAAAATCACTCGTTTCGGATATTTAAAATTTACTTTGTTTCAGAAGAAATTAATTTGAATTTTTATTCGAATAGAAATAAAAGATGAAGATAATATACACCTATCTATCTCCATTTAATCACTTCGATTACAATAATTTCTACATAATGTATTTACCTAACTATTCGCTGTAGATCGGTAATTCTGACATGACAGAACCACGTGACGAATTTTGATAAAAAGATACCAGAACTTGCTGGCGAGTTGTGGAAGAACCGAGAGAAGACACGAGTCGGTGGACGATAACGGAGGCGTTGGAGAGACCTCGGCAGCACCGGAAGTGAGACCCTTGGTCGGTGTTCCGCGACGAACGGGCCAAGGGAAATTTTGCAAATGTTGGGTACAACCGCCTCGAATTGCAGCAAGCTAATTAAAATGCGCCGCTTCTTCCATGGACGGTTTTGTCGGAGGATCCAGGGGTAAGATCAACTGCACCGGCACTCGCTGAGCTGCTAATTAATCTAGAGACGTCGACGCGTATAAAGGATAAACGGGACCTCGTTGAAAGCGGATGTCTAAGCAATTGTGCGAATTTTGATAAATACACAGAATTTCATAAACGTGGTTTAGTCTGTGACGAATGAGCCTCGCGTTTGAATCCCACGGCTGTGGAATTCTTTTTTTTTTGAACATGTTACATGGTTTTAATCGAAATTCGAAATTTCTTTCATTTGTTGCCTTTTTTTCATCTTTTTCTTGAGGACATATGTTTTATCTGGTTGGGATTTGTGATTTTCCTTATTAACCGCCTCAGGAACGAATTTTTTATCATGGAAAAATCTATTTAATTTATTTTTATATAGGTAAAAGAATATTTCATATTCTTTTAAATTGTCGAAGGATTCTATGGTGAATAGAATTTTTCTAATTTTCTTTTCCACTTGGGATAATCATAATTTTAAAGAAAGTAAACGTACACGTATGTGTAAGTACTCCTGAAGAGATTAATGATTCTAAACTTAGAATTTCGAAGATTTTACCTCATTTTAATTGAAATTCTTTCTCTCATTTGTTGACTGCTTTGACTTCCTATCTTGGTGACACGAAGTTTTAGTTCTTTTTTAGATGTTACATGATCTTAATTGAATTAAAAACTTATATTTTTCATTTAATAGCTGTTCCGATATTTTTCCTTAGTGACATGTGTTCAATTACATTATATTTGGTTAGGATTAGTGATCTATTCTATAAATTACACAACAATTGTGGTATTTTTTAGAAAATGTCACAAAATTTTGTCTCAGATTACAATTTTTTCGCCTTTTCATTCGTTTTTTTTATCTTAGAAACCTTTTTTGTCATTTTGTCACTGTTTTGATTTCTTCTTCCACGATGTACGTTCACTTACGTTTCATTTGGTTGAGAACAGTGGCTTGTTCCACGAGATCAATGTTAATTAAAGAACTTTTGGGAATAGATATCTTAGGAACCCCGTAATATACCTTTCGCAGTACTCGAAACACTTGGGGCCAAGAAATCGAGTTAGAACTTGTGTCGCCAACGCGATGACAAACTTCAGACCGTGTCCTCTAAGAAAATTCTTTTTTTCCGCTCGAAGCTACATATCCAGCATCTCTAAACCACATTCTCTTCTATATTTACAGAAGAAACAATCGATTTCACCTTCGAGACCTCAAAACCCATCATCCCAAAATTTCCTATATCAGAAAATCACTCATCCTCGAAACTATCCTATAGTCACGACATAAAATCGTCATAAAAATACAACTTTACATTTCTACCATACATTCTCAAACCTCAATACATTACACAGAACGAACCACCGGGAGTTCCATTGAAAATCAGCCGAAAAACACCGAGATCCACTCGTTTTAGCTACAGATCCACGAATTAGACCCTGGTGTCTGGATTTTACCAAATTTTCCGGCAGAAAAAAGCTGGAGAGTCGCGGTAAAATGTCACGCAGCCCTGGATCGATCTGCGGCGTCGATCCCAGAGGCAACCCGGCGCGAGAAGCGTCGATCCTCACCGTCAGATCCACTCGTTGGATCGCACATGTCCCTCCGGGATATCGCAGGCTCGGAAGAATCGGCGGCGAGCAGAGTCGATTCCCGACGAGGATCCGCGGCACTTTGGCGCGCGATCGGCGGCGAGAAGAACGGTCGAGGAGGGAGTCGCGATCGCGAGGATGCCCGGAGTCCCTCGGGACTCCCGGGAGAGGGCCGAGAGAATGGTCCTAGACGCGTCGCGAGTGAGGAGCGCACTGAGCATCCGGGCGCACCGTGCCACTGCAGCCGCATGCGCGCCTCTCGCCAACCGAACCACCCCCTACCCCCTACCCTCTTCCCTTCCGGCACCCTTACACCCCCGTTCGTCCTTCCTTCTACCCCTCTCGCCTCGTCCGCCCCCTGTTTTTTCGTTTATTGCCTTCGAATTTGTCACCATTTCTTACCAGGTTTTGCATTTTTCTTGCCACACCTGCTAAACGATTTTAATTTATTTTTTTTCTTTATGTTTCTTTCTCTGTTGTCCTCGAATTTCTCATAGTTTTGTAGAAGATTTCCAATTTTAAATAATCTTGCCCCTTCATTGACTATTTCCTTTCGATTTGTCACAATTTTTTAGAAGAGTTTCCATTTTAATTAATTTCTTTTCTTTTTTGCTTTGAGTTTCGTTGTTTATTGCCTCCGAATTTGTCACCATTTCTTACGAGGTTTTGCATTTTTCTTGCCACCCCTGCCAGACGATTTTAATTTATTTTTTTTTTTTTTATGTTTCTTTCTCTGTTGCCCTCGAATTTCTAATGGTTTTGTACAAGGTTTCGAATTTTAAGTAATTTTCTCCTTTCATTGACTATTTTCCTTTGGATTTGTCACAATTTTTTAGAAGAGTATCCACTTTAATTAATTTTTTCTCTTTTTTACTTCGAGTTTCTTTGTTTATTGTCTTCGAATTTGTCACGGTTTCGTAGTTTAAACCCCTTCCTTTCCGACACCCTTACACCCCCGTTCGTTCTTCCTTCTACGCCTTTCACACCGTTCAACCCCTGTTTTTTCGTTTATTGTCTTCGAATTTGTCACCATTTCTTATGAAATTTTGCATTTTTCTTGTCACACCTGCCAGACGATTTTAATTCGTTTTTTTTTTTTCTTTACGTTTTTTCTCTGTTGCCTTCGAATTGCTCGTAGTTTTGTTGAAAGTTTCGGATTTTAAGAAATTTTTTCCTTTGCCTTCTTATTGCCTTTGGATTTGTGACGATTTTAATTAATTTTATCTCACTTTTGCTTTGAGTTTCTTTGCCTATTGCCTTCGAATTTCTCATAACTTTTTAGAACGTCTTTATTTTTCCTTTGGTCAATGGTCCAGAGAAAGTTTAATTAACTTTCTCGTAGCCGAAAGTTTCGATTCTTTAAAAAGGTGGATCCTTTTGAATTTCTTCCTTTATCGTTTCCAAATTTAATATTATTAATTCAGTTCGAGATTTCCAATCTTCTTTTGAACCATTCTCCGTTCACGGTCCTTAACCCTACGATACTACACTTGCTTCTAAAAAGAAAAACAACTTAGAAACCTAAAGGTGACACAGTGATCGCGACAAAATTTAGCATCGCGCGCTCTTCCGATTGGAACGCGTACCCGAGGATTAATCCGGAAGCTGACGCAGTGCCGGAAAAATTGGCCAGATGAAAGAAGCGGGTTTGAGGTGCTTGTTTGAGTTCGTTTAGCTTCGGTGGGACTTTTAAAGTAATGTTGACGGCATCTTAAGAAGATTTACTACGCGAGGAAAGTAAAGTTTGGATTAGACTCGAAGTGCTTGCTGCAGCCAGTTTCGCTTTATTTCCCCTCGATGCAACTTTCGCAATTCTATGCTGCTTAATCCGACTAGAGATCGCGGGATCGATATGAAAATAACGATAAATGTCCTTTTGGTCACTTTTGGTTTTATGCGCAGGTACGTTTGACTTGGTTGCGGGTTCGAAGGTTGGATCGGAATGATGGTGATGGCACGCGGGTGCCTTGAGAATGCTGACTGCATGGTAGATGCTATGTTGGGAATGAATCTCCGAGGTTCACGGGAGACATTCGAGGTGTCTGTCGCGGTAGATTACTCCTTGATTGAATTTTTCATCGATTAGCCTTTCCGGGGATGAACATGCCTAGCATTTTTTCACTCGTTGCCTTGTTAACCCAACGTTGGTACAGTTGAGCATATCTTTGTAGCGATTACCTCTTCATATCAATGAAAATATTATACCTAAATTTTTCTATATGATAGTCTTGCTAGTCTAACAGTAGATAATAAATATCCTACCTAATAACTTTGTCAATTAAAATATTAAATAAGAATTCCAAATTAATATAGATAGATACACACGTTTTCTTCAAACAATTAAATTTTTGACAGTAATTATTTGATAAAATTAATTGATAAAGACTTCAAAATAGGACATGGTGTACTTCAATATAGATTAAAAAAATTTTGCATAGTACATTACGACCATCATATTTCCACTATTATTTTAATAAACTATAACTAGCTACACTAATCACACGAATAAAATTTCTTATCCGTTTATCTATCTAAATTTCTACACAAATATCAAGAAAAGCAAATAAATATAAAAAATACATAAAATAGGCAGTGAAATTATACTTCGACTACATTTCATTAATTTAAAGGGTTGATATCAATACAACCAATACAATCATGAACAACAAATACAGGTACTGCCTACATACCGAAAATTTCGCCACAAAATCGTAAAGCTCACTGATTCCAAGTGTCTGTACTATCCATGGGAACATTAGAAGAAACCTTACTTAATCACCTCGAGCCACCATGTTTAATCGCCCCCTGCAAATTTCCCAGTGTCGCGCGTTACGTCTGCCCGATTCCAACAATTCCATCATTACCACATCCCGTCTGTCTATTTATTTCCCCCACCCTCGGTCTGTTTCCGCCCCCGTTCCCCGCTGCTGCACACCCGCCCTCGGCTACCCTCTTCTTCCACCCCCGTCCGGGCACCGCGTGTTGCAACACCCCCGCAGCCTCGTCCCACGCACCCCGTGCAACGTCGAAATATCGGTCACATCTCTCTTTCGTCTGCCAGCCACGGTTCGGGGAATAAACAACGCGCGAAACCGTGTGTTAATCCCGTCGCGGATAGCACGAACCTGTTTCCCTCGAGAAATCGCATAATCTCGGGGACAACGAACGTTTAATTCTCGCGTCGAGGATTCCTGCGTTCTTTCCCAGCTGTTTAGAAGCGTATCTCGGTGCGACAAATCAGCAGAGTTGTTGGAAGTTTAGGGTGAGCTTAGGGCGAGTTGGTTCAAACGGGGTTGATGAGACCAAGGGGTTTGTTTTTTGATCTTTATTGTGTTCAATGGTGAATTAATGGCGCTATCTTTTACGAATTTGGCGAGACGTCGTTTGGTGCATTCTTTCTTTGATTTTTCTTATTTATTTACTCACTTTTCTGAATTTTTTAGAAGACTTGAAGTTTGAAAATTCTAGAGATGCTTGAATCGAAGGCTCGAATGAGTTATTTTCTCGTGTCTTAATTTTTTAAATCACAATTACTTCCTTTTTATATGTTAGAATATTGAAAGATGCTCGGAGGGAAAGAAATTTGTTTGCTTTCAATTTTTGCGAAAACGAAAATATCAGAGGAAAGTATTTTTAATTTTTAAAGCAGGAAATTGGAAGACTGTGTAAAAATTGGTATATTATGAGATTATCTTCTAACTAATCGCAAGAATACTCGATTTTCTAAATAAACTTTTCCCCGATTAACACATTTGCATCTTCTCTCTCAAGAAAATCTTTCAAGCTTTTGATTGAAATTAATCGTAACAAACAAACTCTTGTTTATATTTAATACAAAAATTATGCATACTCTAAAATCATTTTATATAAAGTTATAACAAAAATATTTATATTTGCAGGTAGTTTTACACGGTAAATAAATTAAAAATAGATGAGTAAAAGTGATGCAAATGATCAATGATGCAAATGGGTTAAGAAATTAAAAACACATAGAGAGGGAGAGTTTACTCGACGCGAGATGGAAATGGAGGAAAAAGGAAATTAGACTTGAGATACGTCTGTCGGGACTGACATATTGAAAAATTGTCGAGGAAACGGTGTGCAAGCGGGGAGGGGGAGTAATCATTAAAAAAAAAGCGTAGATTATAATAGCGAAAGTTTCTCGGAGTCTTGGTTGAAATTGGAAAATTTTCTACAGGAGAAACGATGTTGCGATGAAACTGAGAATTAACAGCTTCGAAGAAATCTTGGATGAAACCAGTATACTATAACAGGAAGGATTTCCATAGCGTTTGCTCGGAATTAAAGAACTTTTTAAAGCGAGATAAGGCGATCGGATTGAAAAGAAAAAGATTAATGCGTTAGACAGTTCTCTGTGAAAAAACGAGACAACTAATTCGCATTAGCCGAGTCGCAGACTGAAAACTTTCGCGAGGATCGCATACATCATAACTTCTTTCCAATTCCAAGGAATCAACATTCCTGAGATTTGCAATTTCCAAACCTACCATACGCTTAACCTCACACCCGCAATTTTTGTACAATTCTAATTATAATTTATTTATAATATTATTTGGAATTATCTTCGATTTTTAAATTTCCAAAATCTTCTTTTACTCCTTGGAGACGAATGTCATAACATTCGTGGAAATTTTTTTATTTTTTAGAGCGAAAGCTGTTTGGAATATAGCGAAAAATAATTTTATCATTGTCATCGATGTTGTAGATATTTTTTGTTTCACACAATTTCCCTCGATTTGTTATTTTATTTATTTATAATATTATTTGGAATTATCTTCGATTTTTGAATTTCCAAAATCTTCTTGAACTCCTTGAAATCGAATGTCATAACATTCGTGGAAATTTTTTTATTTTTTGGAATGAAAACTGTTTGAAATATAGCAAAAAATAATTTTAGCATTGTCATCGATGTTGTAGATATTTTTTGTTTCACAAAATTATCCTCGATTTCTTACTTTTAATTGTTTAGTTCGTATACTTCGTTCGTTACTTCGTTTCTGGTTTACAAAGGGTTTTTTTATTACAGATTTTTATAATTACAGAAAAAGAATATATGAAACGAGAAATAAGATGGAATTAAAATTTCTTCGCTTGCGTAATGGGCAGATAGTTAAAAGTTAAAATTCAGAGTGCAGAACCCAAGGGTAGTTCCACCCACGCTGCAAGAATGAAAGAAGATCAGCGTTTCGAAGACATGAAAGACTCGAGGCATTCGACTCCTTGGTGAACCGATTTCTGCCTACCTACGACTCTATCCTTTCCGAGAAGACAGGGAAAATGAAGAAACCTAAAAGAGAAGACTAAAAAATGGACCTGAGACTAAAAAAAAATAAAAATGGAAGGTATTAAACGCGGTAAACCGATTTCTACCTACGTGCCTGCCTACCTCCGACTCTATTCTTTCCAAGAAGACAGGAAAAACGTAAAAACCTAAAAGAGAAGGCTAAAAATGACCTCAGACTAAAAGAGAAGAAAAATGAAAAGTATCAAACGCGGTAAACCGATTTCTACCTACGTTCCTGCCTCTCTCCGACTCTATCCTTTCCAAGAAGACAGGAAAAACGTAAAACCTAAAAGAGAAGACTAAAAAATGGCACCTGAGACTAAAAGAGATGAAAAATGAAGGGTATCCAATGCGGTAAACCGATTTCTACCTACGTCTCTGTTTACTTTCGACTCTATCCTTTCCAGGGAGACAGGAAAAACGAAGAAACCTAAAAGAGAAGATTAACAAATGGCACCTGAGGCTAAGGGAATAAAAATGAAAGGTATTAAACGCAGTGAACCGATTTTTACCTACATCCCTGTCTATCTACGACCCTATCCTTTTCAAGAAGACAGGAAAAACGAAGAAACCTAAAAGAGAAGACTAAAAAATGGCACCTGAGACTAAAAGGGAAGAAAAATGAAAGGTATCAAACGCGGTGAACGTAATAATCGAATAAATACACAAAGTACTACGTAAAGAGGCTAGTAAAAAGAAGCGAAAAGGAAGGTAAAGGGGTAGTAAAGATGAGAAATCGAGAAGAGAAGGGATCGGCCGTTCGAAGAATCGAGAATGAATGATACTCGCTGCAAGCGACCAGCTTCGAGGCAGCCAAATTAAACTAAATTCCAGGGAAAGCGCGTTATAACTTCGCGCATCGTTCCGAGCGAATTTTCCACCCTCTCCTCCCCTCCACGACAACGCATTCGAAAACTTCGATAACAACCTTCGTAAAAAAGTTCCAAGAAGGATCAAGACCGAGCCGAGCCGAGCTGAGGCGCGGAAGAAATGTCAAAGGTCTTTTAAACGCGAGCCGAAACGGCCATGGGAGCATAAATTAGCGGCTTTTCATTATCTCGCTGAAGTTACGCCATTGTGGCGTTCTAATGTCCGCTTCAGCAGCGGATTTTTTGAGGAATTCTCACCGGTTTGATCAGAAATTTACGTTTATCGCCGAAGGGGACGCTTTACAGGGTTGCTTTAAATCATCCGGTCTTGTTCGCAGGAAAAGAGGTTCCAGAATTCTTTTGATAAATCCTCTCTTTGATTTTCTTCTCTTGATCATCTGGTATGTCCTTCTTTTATTACGAGGCTGAATTTTTTAAAGGTTACTTCCTCGGTAACCTCGATGAAGTACCATTTTTCCGGATCACGGATTGTAATTTTATCGTTGTAGTGTTTCATCTTGTTCTTGGCTTTTCGATGAAGAAGAAAGATTCTTTTTCTCTTTTTAAATTATCCTTTCTTACTAGCAGGAAGATAAAAAGGGGAGAAGAGAACGGGTAACAGAATTTCTTTGATAATATTCCTCTCTTAGCCCTCTGAACCTCGTTCTTTTATTAAGCAGCTGAATTTTTGAACGACGCTCCTTTGACAGGTTATTTCCCTTGTTTCCTTGGTAATCTCATCCGGCAGGTGCCATTTTTCAGTAAGGACCCTTATAAGTAACCTAGCTTCGTAATTATAAATACTTTGTTCCTGGTCTTTCGTCTGTTTTGCGTGTATTTTTAAAATCTGGCACGAAGTTTACCATTTTTTTCTTTTTTATACCTAGTTCGTGAATTTCAAAAAGACAGATTCGTGTTTGTTAGATGGACGATTTTTTCCCATAATATATCTGAAAATTGTTTCATTACAATCTGAACGGATGATATTCGAATTATAACGAGCAATCGCGCATGAAAATAAGCTCTTAAGATCTCTTAGCAATCATTAAAAATTTATTAAAGAAGACCAAACGTTGTAGAAATATTAAAAATTTATTCGAATTTAATATTGAAATAAGTTACAAGCTTGTGGACTCACAAATTACGCCAAGTTTCTCTCAAAAAGCCAAGGTTTACACAAATAGTAAACCTAATTAAAACCGAGATAAGACTAATCTAAACTCGCGTTAGATGAGCATCGTTAAATAAATTTTCCCAAATCTAACCAGCCATCGAGTAGATCCAAACCAGTCACGACAAAATGAAACTCTGACATCACAACCTGGTGAACTAACGTAGATCAAGATCTTCTCAGCCCTAACGATCTAACGACTTTTCAACTGGATGAACCAGCAGTTCTACTACACACGTACAACGAAGCACCTGATCCAAGATCCCATTTCCCAAGAAAATGGTGGAAATTCATTTAACTCGTTTCTCCAAGAAGCTTCTTTTCTTCCCATCCTCATCGACGAAGAGAAAACTAAATAACCGATGCTACGAATTACTAAAGTCTCTTAAATAATACTCATAGATACAAGGATTCAAATTTTTAAAGTCACCCTGCATATAATACGAGCTCACAGCCTGAAACATCGGCCCAGAACTGACCAAACTTAAACTGACTTCTCTAATGTGGCCTAAACTCTTTATTAAAGCTCTTTCTCCTCTTTTCTTCCAAGAAAATGGCAGAAATTCGCTTAATTCTCTTCCTATCCTCATCGACGAACATAAAACTAAATAACCGATGCTATGAATTATTAAATCTCTTAACTAATACTCATAGATCCCGAGATTAGAATTTTCAAAACCACCCTCTCTGCACACGGTATGAGCTCACAGTCTCAAACATCGAAACAGACCAGACCAAACTTAAACTGACCTCTCTAACGTAGCCGAAACTCTTTATAAAAGCTCTTTCTTTTCTCTTCTGTTCCCATCCTCGTTAAAGAACACAAAACCAAACAACCGATGCTCCGAATTACCAAAGTCTCTTAAATAACACCCATAGATCGCAAGATTCGAATTTTCAAAGCCACCCTTCTGCTACAAGCTCACAGGCTGAAACATCGGAGCAGATCAGACCAAACTTAAACTGACCTCTCTAACGTGGCCCGAGCTCTTTATTAAAGCTCTTTCTCCTCTGGCCGAACTTCTCTTTCCGTCGAAATGAAATTACATCCCCCCACCCCGGGAATGGAAACTAGGTGAGCCCCGCGAGCAACTCTTAACGCAACACGGATCAAGATCGAAAGAAATTGAATCGGGTCGCGGGTAGCTCGTCAGTCTGACTCAGGCCGGAACCTTATGGAGCGCGTCGAGGCGCGAATTTCATTAAAGAATCGAAGGACTCGGCGCCAGCCGGGCTCTGTCACCGAGATCGATACGCGCGCACACAGGCCGCGCAAGAGGGTCGTCGAGGAAGCGGATTCCGAGCGGACGATCCTCCGGTTTGTCCTCGGCGTTACGTTAATATTTACGTTACACGCTCGACCGCGATCCGCCGCGATTACGCCCGGCGTTTTGTCGACGAACGGCTCGCGTGTGACCGGCAAACGCGGCCACCGCCATCGCGATATTCTTCCCAACGATTAGATCGGCCCCTTACATTCGCGACGAAGCCAAGTTCCTCTTGCAACCTCGGAAATTCTTCCTCGGTATGGGCGAGTAGCATGCGAGAAGCAGAAGCGAGATAAGCTCGTGAACTTCTGTGGAATATCGCACGTTTCAGACTTGGCAGGTGACAGAATTTTGACACTTTGAATAGGTTTCAAAAGGATAGCTTCAAATCTTACCGATGTACCGAATTTTTATTTTTAATTTTGCGCTTCGTTGTTAATTTTAACCCTTTGCCGGCGAGAAGCGAAGCTTGCGATTAAAAATAACAAATCGAGGGAAATTGTGGGAATTAAAAAATATCTACGACATTAATGACAATGGTAAAATTAATTTTCGCTATGTTCCATGCAACTTTCATTCTGAAAAATGAAAAAATTTTCACGTATATTATGACATTCGTCTTCAAACAGTTGATAAATTAATTATTAACTCTTTGAAGTTAATAAATTAATAATAAATTAATAAATTAAAAGTTAATAAATTAATTATTAACTCTTTGCAATGGACGATTTTTTTGTTACAGAAAAATAATAATTCGAAGACTTTCTGCCAAGGTCGAAAGACTTTCTGATCTTCTACCAAAGATTTACAAGGTCGACGATATTTTCAAAAAGGTAAATAATAAATCGTGTACAAAGTAAGACTAGTAGTATTATTTTACTTTGACATTTCGCGCATAGTTGGATAATTTAAAATTTGATATATTAATTAACATTAAGCTCCAAAATTTTGTTTAAATGGCGACTAAGGCTCGTCTCTCGTGTTCAAAGGGTTAAACGACCTTTTTGTAAGAGTCGGTCGCTCGATAGCGCGAAGAATTATCGCTCGTGTGATCATCGGGAAACGACGTCTCGTTTCAGACATGTTTCTGTCACCAACTATCCTAGCCTAATCGCTTAGTACCTTAAAAACTATCAACTTTTTTTGTTTTCATAGTTCCTCGCTATCGATTATTCTACGGATGACTTAATATTTTTTTTTTTTAATTTAAGGTTAGAGAATAATAGAGGGTAACGAGAGGAACATTTTTCCTTAACGAACGCGTGTCCGATTTTGCTTTGTTCTTCGGTTACGGAGCTTGAAAGTTGCGAAAATTAAGCACCTGAGAGCGAGCAAGTCCGCCATTCTAATTGGTCCAATTTCAGCGGGAAATCGCGCGGTTTTTGATACAAAGATTGTACTTGTTTCACTCTCGGGTCTTAACCTTTAAATATTTCGATTCGAATTTGTAATCACAGTTTTATTTATTCGTAATCAATTTGTGTAATTTCCAATGCCCTTTCTTGATCCTCTCTTTTCTCCGGAAATGATTTCCAGCTCCTCTACTTTAAAATTCATATAATTCCTGCTCGAATCTCGAAAACCAACATCCACAATTTTCTCCTCGAACCTCCTTTCTTTAAATTCTTCCTCGTTCCTCGACTCATGTTACTTTCAAAGCTGCTTTTTTCCTTTCTCATTCTCTTGACTGTAATTCTCAATTTTAAATTCACCCGATCCTCGATCTTCCAGAGATTCTTACGTTTAAAACATCGCTTCACGAGCTTCGATATTAGTCCCTTCCAAAGCACTCGATGGAGACCAAAAAATTCAAAGCAGCGTCCAACATCTTCTACTAATAGCCAATAATATAACATAATCTCTTACAACCAGAATCATCGACGAACAGAACGAAAACGCAGGAAAATAAACGTCTCTCATCATTGTTAATCCTTCAAAGAACGTTTTGGCAATATAATTATTGCTTGGAAAATACCATATTGCCGACTTCAAGTAAAACAAAATGGCACTTGGACGCTTGATCGTCATATACGCTAAGTACCTAGAGTACAGGGCAATAATTATTGTTCATTTTTCTGTGTTTGTAACCCCTACCTTTACACCTCGAATTCGGAAGCTCCATCCAATCAAAAAATACATATCCCTAACAAAGACCGATATACAGTTAGCCATCGATTTTCGTACACAATTGGTTCCTGAAAGCGTGTGCGAATGTTAAATGTTCGAAAATAGAGGAATGTAAAAGAATACTAGTATTTTCATTTTTTTTACTTGTAGTGTTTAATTATATTGCTTTCTAAGTGGTTGTTTTTCTTTAAATATATGTATTCGTTCATGCGTCAGATTGACGCGTGTTCGTAGAGATAGGTATATAAGAAATGTCCGTAAACCTAGTGTTAAAAATGTGCGAAATAGCGAATTTTGCGAAAGTAGAATGCAAGAAAGTCAAGGGCCGTCTGTAAATCCTAAACAGTATCTAGATAACACAGTCGAGTAACTATTCGAAACCAACACACGAGTTTGCTCGAGAAACCGTTTGTCACTAATCGTGATAATCAATTAAGATCGACTTAATGACGATATTCATGCGTCACCGAGTGACAATAAATTAATACCCATGAAACTTACTAAAAATCAGAAACTATTTATCCCAATGGAATTTCTGACGCGGCAAGTGTCGCAGGTTAAAAGCTTTCATTCTCCCTCTTCCTTTCTTTAAATCTTAAACCACTTTCTTCTCAGCTCTCTAACGACCTCAGATCCAAAACCACTTTAGCCAAGGCGTCACTTTCCCCCATGGCTATTCGAAAAAGCATCGGCTAACCGTCGTTCGTCCGGCTAATTGCGCGACTTCGTCTGTAACCGGGCGATCGAGCTTTCAAGCTGGCCGGAATTGCGGTTGATCTTCGCAGGCGCTCATAATGGACCGGCGAGCACAATGGCTGCGGAACCAGCGGCACAATGAAGTTGCAAAAGCTCGGCCAGCCTGCCATTAATCGGCTACGATGTTCGTTATTAAGTCGGCCAGTTATTACTCTCTTCGGATCGACGGCATTTTGTTCCTTGCTCGGACAACGGTGGACCATCTCCTCAAAGGAGGCTTTCTTTCGCGGTGAAGAAAGGAAGAGCGTGGTAATTAATGGTAATTGGTCGATGGGTCTCAAGATGAAGGCTCGAGGGTTCCTAGATTGTTTCTTTTGCTCCAATCGAGGTAATTAGGCAACCTGTTGGTCATCGTGGAGCCACGATGCTTGATTCGGTTTCCTAGGAATTTTTATTAGGGATTTTTACTAGGGATATGGGCATTCGGTGGGATTTTGTGACTCGACCAACGATTCGAGCGATATTCGAGGCTTAAAGTTTAGGATTCGAGGTGATTAGGGAACCTGTTGGTCATCGTGGAGCCACGATGCTTGTTTCGGCTTCCTAGGAATTTTTATTAGGGATTTTTACTAGGGATATGGACATTCGGTGGGATTTTGTCACTCGACCGACGATTCGAGCGATATTCGAGGCTTGAAGTTTAAGATTCGAGGTGATTAGGGGACTTGTTGGTCATCGCACAGCCACGATCCTTGTATTGGCTCTCTAGGGATTTTTACTAGGGATATGGGCATTCGGTGGGATTCTGCAAGTTGCGCGACGTTTCGAGCGATATTCGAGGTATAAAGTTTAGATTATTATTATATTATCCTGTCGCAAATCTTGCGTGCAACGATGGCATCAGGGCTGATAAAGACGACATTTTAGATCCCAAGTACCTTCGTGACTCTAGTTTAAAAGAACCTGCTTTTTTGGCGATCAAGTCAGTCGTCTTCGTATTAATAAATTATTTCATCTGGAATAAAGTTTCTACACCTCGTTACTATATCACTGAATACAGTTACTTCCCTCTACGCCACAGGTATTATTCTTTTTAATTAATTACAACATATTTGTTCCGTTTTTTAATTTTTTTTTTTATCGTTTAATTATACAGAATTATCGGCAAGACACGCGTTCGACTCTAAATTACGGGCATAACTCCCGAGTTTATTTATGCACAGAGTAATTCGTTCGGTAAAATTACTAGCCTAATATTGGATAAACTTTATACCTGAATCTTGCTTACGAGGCTAATTTATGAACACTCGTTTGTGCATAGGATATTCACAATTAAAATGTCTGCCTCCTCGGATTAGCGAAATTCATGGTTCGGTTGTTGACAAAATTTATGAATCTAATTTGCAAGTATAATAATTTCGGAATATTCATTTGTACATATGGTGTTCGAAAATAAAATCTCTGCTCTAGCAGATTAGCGAGATTCATAGCCCCGTTGTCTGCATTTATATATATACACACCTGAATCTGATTTACGAGTCTAATTTAACGACATTCACCGTTGTACTTTTATCCGAAAATAAAATTTCTACTTTCCTTCGAGTGTTCAAAAATTCTAGGCCGATTATGGAATTCTTGCTTTTCGAAAAAATACGAAAGTATTGCGATTCGACTGCCAAAATTATTCGACTCGACAAACGCGTTCTCAGCGCGAACGATTAATTGCGTCGCGCGTTTGCTTGCTCGAATTAGCAGAAAAAAGGCGGGAGAAAAAAATTGAAAAAAATGAAAAAGGAGAAGGTAAAAGCGCTCGCTCGAACTAATAGAAAAATTACCATTTCTGTGATACCGAATTAGCGAGAGGAACAAAAAATGGGAAAATGTATACCTACCTCGGAGCCGCCTTTAATCAAGCTTACCCACATCGCGTACCACACGCAGAAGCGCCACTTCCGGCACTGGTGTAAATCATTAGAGACGAGAAAAAACCTGTCCCACCTCCTTTTTCCGTCTAGCCTCGTCCCTTTGAAACCGCGTTTCACTCTATTTGGTCGTACGATTCCTCGCGATACCTTCCCACCTTTATTAAAATTCTCTGCGCCTCGAAATTTCAGGGAAATGCACCAGCGATCGGAACGACCGTCACGCTTCGATACTCTTTCCTTCATCATTTATTTCTTCTCTCATCTTTTTCCATTTTCTTCTTCTTTTTTTCCAGGGAATAAGACAAAGGGTTGTTTGGTATTTAGAGGATTGGCAGAGGACGTAGAGCATTTAGCTGGTGAAATTTTTATAAGGCTAGATAGTACTTCCTAATGTATCCTTTACAATTACCGAAAATTGTTGCTCTATTTTCCATTTTCTTCTTCTCCTTCTTTTTCTTTTTTCGAGGGATAAGATAAAGGGTTGTTTGGCATTTAGAGGATTGAGAGATAATTACACGTCTTGGTACAGAACGTAGAGCATTTAGCTGGTGGAATTTTTATTAGGCTACAGATATTACTTCCTAATGTATCATTTACAATTCCCGAAAATTGTTGCTCTATTTTCCAGTTTCTTCTCCTTTTTTCTCTTTTTTTTCGAGAGAGATAAGACAAAGGTATGTTTGGTATTTGGAGGATTGGCAGGGGACATAGAGCATTTAGCTGGTGAAATTTTTATAAGGCTAGATAGTACTTCCTAATGTATCCTTTACAATTACCGAAAATTGTCGCTCTATTTTCCATTTTCTTCTTCTTCTTCTTTTTTCGAGGGATAAGACAAAGGGTTGTTTGGCATTTGGAGGATTTTGAGATAATGACATCTCTTAGCAGAGGATGTAGAGAATTTTTATTAGGCTAGATTACATTCACCGGTCATTTACAATTACCGAAAATTGTTGCTCTATATATTTATAGTAATTCAATAAATTGTCCTTTAATGTATAGGTCTACCGGAAGGTTCCCTCCGTTTATGAAGAGGAAGAAGAAGATGCTGTTTTTAATATATTTAACAATATTTATATCTACAATATAATTTCCATCGTGATGGCAACTTGTGAATCTTATTTTGAAAAAAACGAACATACGAACATATTCGAAACGAAATTATTGGACAGAACTATCCGGTAGACTTAATACAAAAACGCTGGTTTCAGTTGGTGAATTAAATAGCATCGAGATTCAGGATTAAACGAGTAAGATAATTGATATTTAAAAAAGCGAATATTCCACAGTTGAAGAGAATAAAAAAAATTTTTCGCGTGTTACACATCCGTGTAATATTTTAATATTGGATTACACCGTATCGCATAACTGTCGAATATTACATAATTATGCAAATTCTGCGGAATGAAAAACGCGAAACGCGATGAGAGGTACGTGGAAATTAAAATACCGAGTATAATGAAGCAAGATTTTCCACGCATTGTATCAGATATTTCGAATTTTTATCCAACAGTCTGGATTTTAAACGGTGAAGCTTGTGCTCTCGCCGCGTTCTGCCAATCGCATCGTCCAAATATTTGACTGTTGGCAGGATTGCAGGTTTCGGTAGAACGGAAATGTCACTTGGAGATCGTCGAGTGGTGGAAAAGAAGAATTCGTTGCTGAAGCCGGGAAGAAGCCAGCGGACGATCTTCCAGCGAGGAATATAATTCAAGTGCAAACGATTAAAAGACAAGAAACCGGGGACAAAAGACGGGCACCTACGTACGCGTACGCTTCTTTCGCAACTTTAACAATGCAATTTTCTTCGATGGAACAAAGGGACGCGCCGGATAATTTGGCGGGAAGGATGAAATCCGCGCGGGGGATGAAATCATCGCGACGAGATCGTCGTTGGATTTATACGACGGGATAATTAAAATCGTGGAAAGAGATGCGGCATGCAAATAATTCGCAGTGATAAAAATGACGGAGGGAAATTCGCAAGCAGTCGAGGCTCAAAAATTCGGCTTACGTTGCGAAAAAAACGTAAATAAAAAAAATAATCCGTATTAAATTTAGCTTCGAGAAGAATTTCGAAATAAAATTAACCGCGGTGATATTAACAAATTTTACACGAGGTAATAAAACTGAAAAAATTCATTAATTATCGGATATTATTTGAATTTATAAAGTGACTATATTAAGATGTAAATATAATTTGTAATTATAAATTAATGCATTGATTGTTAATAACAAATTAATATTGTTAATAACGAATTGTCCGCACCGTATATTTATAATGAAAGTGAAAAAATTAGTAAATAATTCGCTATAACAGCGGAAAAATAAGAATTAAACGAATCGGTAAAGTTAAAAAATTTGCGTCGATCTTCGGTCGATCGGGGCCTATATAAAGCGTGACACGGCACTGCTGGAGTCATTTTCCAATTTGATCTTGCACAGGTAACATCTAAATTTTTTCGTATACGAGAGGGGAGTGGAGTGGGTTGGTCACCCCACACTCTCAATTAATTTACTAATAATTTTGCTTTCATTTTCATGTATTAATTTTTTGTTTGTTTACAAGTCTTAATTATTTCTTCTTTCATCAGATTTTAATTATTTTGTCTATTTAAATTTCTTTTTCGTTTTTATTTATTCTTATTTAAAATTAATCGTATAATATTCGAGTGTCTTATTGTTAAGTGGTTTTTCTTTCTGCATTTTGTTGTTGTTGTTGTCATGTAAATTAAGACTAATTAAGAGACATTTCGTCTTGTTTCTTTACTTTTCTTCTAGACTTTTAATTAGTAATGAGGAGCTCTCGAAATCTAAGGACACGAATTTTTTGTAAATATCAAAAGACGACTTTATATTTTGGTCAGCTCTTCGGCAAAGTTTCCCCACTCTCTGGCGCAACTTTCGCGCTCGTGAACGATAATATTGACGTAAATCACGTCGGTAATTTCCAGCCTGTATACCGCACGCTCTCGCAAACGGTATGCATGACTTAAGTGCATCGAACAAGGCCAGCCACTTAACAAGGTATTATTAACTGCGGAACATCCGCGTAGAAGTTCGCAGGCAAGGGACTCTGGGCCGATTTCAACCCCTGTCTCGTGGCCCATCATTCCGAGTATATACATACGCCAATATAATATATACATCACAGTTTATCTCGACTTTGAAAGAACAAAAGTGTCGACTGCAACCAGTTTCGAATTTATTTTTAACTACCGTCGTAAAAATCTTAGGTAACAAACATACAACAACTCCAACTGCATCAAACTTGCAATTACCTTAGTATCGCAAAATTATCGTAAAATAGTGTCGTCTTAGCATCGCAAAATTATCGCAAAATAGTGTCGTCTTAGCATCGCAAAATGAAGGAAGAAAAAATTTTCAAAGCTGTAGTCGAAACTGTATTACCGAAAATTTTCAAAAGCTCGCCATTTATTCTCTATTTATTATCTAACTCAAACTTAACCTAAAATACAATTAAAAACCTATTTATTTTAATTTTTGGGGAAGTAAATACCACAAAACTTAAAATGTTAGTACCAAAAATTAATTTAAGAAAAATATAGAACGAAATTCGCGATAGATCGTCCAAAATACAATTAAAAATCTGTCGTAATTATAATTTTTAGGAAAGTCAATGCGACAAAATTTAAAATGTTACTATCAAAATTTAATTTGACAAAAATATAGAACGAAACTCGCGATAAAAGTTGGGAGAAAGACGAAAGGTCGAACTGTAAATTGCATAGGGGTGGTGGAAAATTCGTGCAGTTATACGATGATCACAGGAGATTGGCATAATTCGCGCGGCGCCGACCTTCTCGACGTTTATTCGGTATCTATGAGAGGAGAGTCTCTCGGTGAAAATTGACGCGACCAGTTCCCCGCGATTTCTAAGTTCCGTCGTTCCCATTGAACGATCTATCGGTACGTAGGACTGTCACAGTGAGCAATAACGTTATAACCAACACGGCGCCGACTTTCTTGACACTTTGCGTTCACGGAACCATCGAGCATCGGTTATTCTCGTTCTTCTCCTTCTGAGAACTGATCCGATGGAATATGTCATAAAATAATATCGGTCAAACTCGATCTTTCGTCGCAGCACCCTTTTTCCTATGTTTTAAACGCCGATTGAAAAACTTGTTTTCGTCCCGTGGAAAATTGCCATTGTCGCGACGTAGATTTTTCGCGTTTCACAATGCCAGGCGTGGTTTACCACGAAACGCGTGATAAATTTCGAACGGTGTATTCAAATTACCTGATATACTGCAGGGGATTTTTCGAAGGTTCCTCTTTTGTCGTTTTTTTTTCTCTCTCTTTTTTGGGTAGGGAAATTTTTGTTTGTTTCGGTGGGGAACGAAGGTGAGAATAATTGGAGACAATGATGGATGTTGAAGGAGTGGGTTGGTTAATAAATACTAATATGTTGACGGTGTCGGAGGTGTTTTAAATTTATCAAGCTTCGTCGATGTACATTTCGTAAATATAACAGGGTGGAACAATAATTTAATTGATTTAAAATATATATCCTTTTTTGTGTGTATTTGAGGAGGATATGTGTTTTGATAATTTCGGGTCATTTCAAATAAAGGGAATTTAGGTAACAGAGGATTAACAAGATCTATTAAAAAATTCGATCTTTCTCTTAGTTATTTTCACATAAAATTAGATAAATACGCTACTATAAACAGTAAAAAAATCTAGCAAACTGTTCTACAACTTCAAAGAAAAAATTTAAAATATAAAAATTTCTAGAGAAGCCTATTATAAAGAATGTATAAAGAAATAAACATATATATATAATAACTAATAAATACAAGAAAACATGAAAAATACATAAATAAATATAGCAGAAGAAATAAAAAAAGAAATAAATATACAAATATACAACCCAAGCAAATCTCACAGATACACATCCTGTCGCATCCAAAATACCTTGCTCGAGACAAAATCCATAAATAAATAAATACAATATAAGGAATAAAACATGAAAAACATAAATAAACACAACATAAGAGACAAACGAAGGAATAAATCCCAAAGATTAACAACCGAGAAAATAAACACACTGATACACGACCCAACCAAACTACGAACCCCCAAAAAATCACATGCTATCCAAGACTTAAACAACGTGAAACACGGAAGAGAAAAAAACGATGGAACCCAAGTCAGAGAAGAAGTTTGATAAGGCAAAAACAAATACATAAATAAATGTATCATAAAAAATACTAAAGAACCATAATATAAAGAATAAACAAAGAAATAAATACATATATAAGAACTAAGAAACGGAATAGAACATGAGAAACATATAAATAAACACAAATGAAGGAATAAATCCCAAAAATTAACAACCGAGAAAATAAACATATAAATACACGACCCATCCAAACTTCGCACCCCCGAAAAATCACATCCTAAGACTTAAACAATGTGAAACACGGAAGAGAAGAAGCTTGACGAGGCGGAAGCCGACGTTGCACGATTTTCCGCGAGACGAACGTGTCCAGGCTGAAATGTCGGGATAAAACGATAATCCTGGCGCTCAGCGACGCATCTCACCCCCTGTGACCCCCGTGTTACCATCGTGGGACCATCGGCTCCTTGGCTAGAGGGGCAAGGATGAGGAAATGGAGCGATCCGGTGGCTCGCTCGCGACAATTTGCGGATTGTTCCGGGCGCGTTTTCCAGCAGGCGACCGGCCGCGTGCTGCAATTCAATTAACCCAATTGACTCGAGATAGCCGGTACGTGGTCCTAACACGGCACGTCGCTCGAATGTCAATATTTGTCAATGGCCAAACGGCAATAGGCGCA
Source organism: Euglossa dilemma (assembly GCA_002201625.1). Lineage (NCBI taxonomy): Eukaryota > Metazoa > Arthropoda > Insecta > Hymenoptera > Apidae > Euglossa > Euglossa dilemma. The sequence goes on from NIJG01000193.1 coordinate 1,403,406, forward strand.
CCGTGATTGCGTGCACGCGTTCCTCCTACGTGCCCCGCCATAATTACGCGTTCACGCGCCACCGGAAGTGGATCGCCCTTCCGATCGAGCTTCCTCCGGTTCTGCTTTCCCGCAGATTCCATCCCAAATCGATCTTCCATTTTCCACGCATGGTTTTTAATGTTTCAACGACACTCGCGTTTCCATTTTTCAGTAGCTCTCGCTGGTGCCAGTAATTGGCCACGAGCTGTGTCTAATGGCGGATTTCTAATTACCCTTGTCGTTAGTCGCAGAGGATATTAGAGTGTTTATAGTTGTTAACGACGAAATTATTATAGAATAGGAATAGAACTGATTTAGTTTCGTTTTATTATAGTAATGTTTACTGTAGATTTTAATGTCACGGGTATTAGGGTGTTTATAGTTGTTAACGACGAAATTATTATAGAATAGGAATAGAACTGATTTAGTTTCGTTTTATTATAGTAATGTTTACTGTAGATTTTATTGTTACGGATATTAGAGTGTTTATAGTTGTTAACGACGAAATTATTATAGAATAGGAATAGAATTGATTTAGTTTCGTTTTATTATAGTAATGTTTACTGTAGATTTTATTCTCACGGATATTAGGGTGTTTATAGTTGTTAACGACGAAATTATTATAGAATAGGAATAGAATTGATTTAGTTTCGTTTTATTATAGTAATGTTTACTGTAGATTTTATTGTCATGGATATTATTAGAGTGTTTATAGTTGTTAACGATGAAATTATTATAGAATAGAAATAGAACTGATTGAGTTTCATTCTGTAACTGTAGATTTTATGTAAATAAAATGAATATCGAATATTATACAGTAATATTTCTTATTTATTTAGCTCTGGTTTCGTGGGATTACGAAATATCCTGGAAATGTTTGATCATCGATAAACCGTGATTAATAAATGCGTGGTAAATAGGTATTTAATATTAATATCAGCTTCATGATACACATCGATTCCACGGATTTAAATAATTTATATTAGGTCTGTTAATATTGTAATTATTTTTGTATTAAACCGATCTTTTTTTTTCTTCCTTTCTAAATATGGGGTTTTTATAGAGAAAATGTTCGAACAGCTGGTGTTAAAAGTTAGTATTAATTTTAGAGAAGGTAGCTTATTTAAATAATTTATATCGAGTCTGTCAATTTTGCAATTATTTTTGAATTAAATCGATACTTTTCTTTTTTCTTTTTTCTAATATGGGCTTTCTATAGAGAAAATATCGGAAAAGCTGGCGTTAAGGGGTTTAGTATTAATTTTGGAGAAATAGCTGGTAGCTGCTCGATTTGAGAATCAAGTATAAAATTTGGATGCAGCGTTATATTTAAAAGCAAGAGCTTTTATCGTTTTGCCGGGGATTAATGGTGGTAATTTGTTTTCTGCATAATAGGTAGGTAATGGTGCTTTTATTCTTCCGCTGAAACTCGAACGGTATGGTAGTTTCTATGGAGAGTTTGTTTAATTTGTTGTCCAACCGGCGAAGCGGAAACGGCTTTCAGGAGAAAGCCGTTTTTCCCCGTTGTTTACCGGTAATCGTTTTACATTTCATCTCGCTGGTCTTCCGCGTAAATTCAGGGAGATTGTAATTCCCGTGACTAACATTTTAAATCCACGAGCAATCGCGAAATTCTTCCGGCTGTTCCCTTCCGAAGTCTTTAATATAATGAACAACCTTTACGATACACTCGTTCCAAGCAAAAATTAAACGAACCCCGGGCAGCAGTCCAGCGATATTTCACACTCCCAAGGGACGCGTTCCTTCAGAGGGTTGCGTTCGTGTTAGATCCAACGAAAATGTCGACTTCCTTTCCAAATTACTGGAATTCCATCTGTACGTGTAAGAGGAGAAAAATGGAAAATATCCGAGACGTCTGCAGTGATTTCCAGGAGTTAGTTGATTCGAAAATATGAGAATTCGAAGGTTTGGAGACTTGAAAATTCAAAAATTCGAAAGTTTAAGGCTTCGAAGATTTGGAAATTCAGAAGTATAGGATTCGACACTTCAGAAATTTTCGAGGATTGGGAAAGTTGAAAATTTGGTAACTCAGAAGTTCGGAAATTCAAAGATTGAGAGACATCAAAATTCCAAATCCCGAGAACTCTGAAATTCGCAAGCCCAGACATTTGAAAATTCAGAAATTCGAAAGTTTAGAGCTTGGAAAATTTGGAAATTCGGAAGTTTAAGAATTAGATAGTTCAGAAATATCGGAGGATTGGAAAAACTGAGAATTCTGTAATTCAAAGCTTCAAGAATTCGAAGGTTGAGAGATTCTAAAATTCCAAATCCCGAAAACTATGAAATTTCTAAGCTCGGACATTAAAAAATTCACACGGAAATCCGATAGTCCAGACATTCCAAAATTGCAGATCCTAAGAATTACAAAGTTCAGAAATTCGGGGAATCGAAAATTTAGAGATTCGAAAGCTACAAATCCCGAAAATGCGTAAATTTCGAGGCTCGAAGGTTCGTAAATTCGAGAACTGATCGATCGAATCAGCGCGAAACAGGAAACCTCCGGATAAAAACGATTAAAAAAAGAAAAAAAGGAAAAATACCCTGAAAATACGTTTTCACCGACAACGAGGCTACACGCGAGCAATTTAATCAACCGTTAATTAAATTAATTTCCACTCGCGGACCGATTACATTGATTAAATTTACTGGAAACCCAGCGAGAACGATCGAGGAATAAATCACTGGCGAGAAAACGGGAGCTTCCGGTGTGGACTGCACAGACTGAAAGAAACAGCTATCAGAGGCTTGAAAATTGCGCGTTAGTCTCGCGAGTTCTTCGCGAGGCGACAAAGAACCTGGAACGAAGTTAATAGAATGAACTTTCGCTCGACTGATGGCGCCACAGGGCGATGACTTCCGGTCTGTCGCTCATCCATGATCACCTCCTCCCGCTATTCCCATCTCTTACTTATTTTATTCTCCTTTTCAAAATTACAATTTATTTCGTGTCAATCCTGTTGAAAATTTTCACGCTTTTCATACTAGATGGTTTTTATTACGAATGACTAATTATTACAGCGAGAATATTTCACGTTTTAAACACATTTTTATGGCCATTCAAGTCTGTAAAGTAGAGGAAACACCTACGATTCTTTCATCAATCGATCCACAGTGGTACCGGAAGTTCCAGTCATTCGAGAGAATATTTCTCGTTACACTTATTTTAAGACTGTAAAATAGGGAATATTTTCTAAAAAAAAAAAACCTACGATTCCTTCGTTAATTGATCCACAGTGGTACCGGAAGTTCCAGTCATCCGCGATAATATTTCTCGTTTCACATATATTAAGACTGTAAAATAGAGAATATTTTCAAAAAAAAAAAGCACCTATGATCCCTTCATTAATCGAACTAGAGTAGTACCGGAAGTTACAACCTCTGATCCTCCAAAATCGAAAATTTTACGGAAAATACGCGAAGAATCCGCGGTGAAAGATCAGTTTCTGAACTCAGAATTCTCCGAATTTAAAATCCATCGCAGATCGCCTCGCTTTTCCACGCGAAATATTTTCCGCGAGGAAATCCGCGAACGGAAACGGCGTTCCTTCCAGATTAAAATACAGCCGGGAAAAAGAGAGAAAATAGAAACGCGAGTGTAAAAAAATTGTTATTAAAACTGCTGCTTCACCGGACGAAGTCCTTGGTCGACTGACTATTCGGAAAATAGTTTATCACGTCCGCATGGGCTCCGCGCGTACACGGGTTACCAGATTCGATTCAGCGCGACAAACTCGACCGGTGTACGCGAGAAATAAAAGCGGAGGGTGCGTAGAAACGAACAGAGAACCGAGATAAAAAAGGAGAGAGAGAGAGAGAGAGAGAGAGAGATAGCGAGAAACTCTGTGTTCCGAGCGCCACGGCGCGCGTTTCCCATTTAATTAACGAAAACGTCGCGACGCCTTTTCTCTCTCGGTACACGTGTCCACGGTTACGTTGGAGCACGCGGCAAACGCAATCCGGTATTGGCTTCAATAAGCCTCATTGACATTCAGTGGCCGTGTTCTCTCTGTCCTCTCTCTCTTTCTGTTCTCTCCGTTCGGCTTGCCTCGCGGATCCGCGCAGCCAGCAGTTTAATTACCCACCGTCCACCGCCGCGATTCTTCCGCAAGAAAATGAATTATTTATTTCCGCTTAGACGCGCCGTTTCCTCCGCGGCCAAATTTCACCCAGTCGGAGTCTCCGTCGGGATAATAACGGGTATTAAATTCCGCTCCGACGTTAATTACCGTGTAACCGCGCAGAGATATTCCCTGTCGCACGCGAGTTCTTCAATGAGAATAAAATTCCCGATGGATGGATGGATAGATTGTGGTTTTGTTACCGATTCATGTCGATTCTTTTAATATTCCGGATGATATTCGCGAAGATTTGGTTGAGGTATTGCAGAGGTGGAACGAATATGGCACTGGATGAATGATTTTAGGTGGTTTATGATATGTTAGAAATGTTTTTATTAAGTATGTTAGAAATGTTAGAAATGAGTAAAAGTTTGGGGCTGAGGAATGATTGATTGATTCGATGATCCATATTTAGATAGATTGTGATTTTGTTACCGATTAATGTCGAGTGTTTTAATATTCCGGATGATATTCGCAAAGATTTGTTTGAGGTGTTGGAGGAATGGAACGAGTACGGCACAGGATGAATGATTTGAGTGGTTTATGATATGTTAGAAATGAGTGAAAGTTTAGAGATGCGGCATGATTGATTGATTCGATGATCCATTTTTGGATAGATTGTGATTTTGTTACCGATTGATGTCGAGTGTTTCAATATTCCGGATGATATTCGCAAAGATTTGTTTGAGGTGTTGGAGGAATAGAACGTGTACTGCACTGGAGAAATGATTTGAGTGGTTTATATGTTAGAAATGTTTTTATTACGAATGTTAGAAATGTTAGAAACGAGCGTCTGAATTACCTGGCCCAATTTTACCAGTCGACGCAGATAATTGCGAAAAAGGAGGAACCTGGACAGGACTACTTAACCGAGCACCCTGTTAAATACTTTCGCGCAAACCCTCCTCGTGAAATCCTCGAGAGCGAGGATGCTATTCATGCACATTCCGCAGCCACTTGCCTTTACAGGCCAACAATCCCCTATCTCTCTCAGCCGACGCAGAAAATCCCGATGCTCAGCCATCCAGACACCTCAACCGAAACCTTCTCTCGTATCCCACCACTTTTCCACCTTTTCACACCCGATTCCAACCACTTCCAGCTAGTCTGTTCATCCAGACGCTCCTCTCGTCACGTGAAAGTGTTAACCCCCCGTGCAGTGGATGTAAATCTAAAAATTCGTGTTCCGAGAAGATGATTATCTCGAATTAGCCATCAGCTAACCGCTAATCCGGTTGGGATGAAATTACACGAGGTACTGGGATTATTCGTTGAAGTAACCACGAGCTGGACTCGGCTGAATGTGGGAATTGATGATTCGTTATAGTTGTGACAATAAGAGAGAAGGAAGGTAGGAGAAAAGAATTGAAAACGTTGCATCCTGGGCCTGATAGTGGACTCTTTGATAAGGCTCAGACACAAGTTATTGGTAACAGGTGATGAAATTCTATTTGTAGGGAGCAGAGAGTTCACGTTGTACTTTTGATAAGCCCGAAAATTCCTCGAATTCCTATGGTGGTGAGAATAGCGATAGTCCAAGGAGATAAACTAGTTACAGTCCAAGGGTTGAAGAAGAGCTAAACTAGCGATATTCCAAGTGTCGACGCAGAGTTAAATTAACGATAGCCGAAGGGTTGACGAAGACCTAAACTAACGATAGTCTAAGGGTTGACGAAGATCTAAACTAACGATAGTCGAAGGATTGACAAAGACCTAAACTAACGATAGTCGAAGGGTTGACGATAACCTAAACTAACGACACAGCAAAAGGTTAGGGTCCAAGATTCACACTCCGTCGCGAAATTTTCACCCCTTACTCGCGCCGATCGCATTATCTACTCGTCGTGAATTTTCACGCATGCGTGGCGCGGGAATTTTGCCGGATGGGCCGGCAGAGCGAGGCTTAATCAGATCGCGTCGCCATTACGCTTGGTTATTCAGCGGCGGGTATAACACGCGCAGCCATAGCTGGGTAAAAATCGCGCGGCGACGTTAACCACTCGATAGACCGTAACCAAGCGTCACGGCCATGTTTAACCCTCGCCCAGGGGTGGAAAGCGGACCGCGATTAACGGCGGGCAGACGGAACTGGCAGCCGGAAGTAATAAGTACGGATCATCGGTCAAAAGTGCGCGCTCGTGCCGAATTTTATCGGCCAACCGTGCTTTTGTCGGCGCGGCTCTTTCGGCCCGACCAACGCGCATCGAGAGCTGTTCCGGCCCGGAAAATTGGGAAATTTTTTTTCCCCGACGTTGTCCCAGGTCCGGGTGAACTGGACAAGGCTGCGAGAGAATCGGCTGGCAGTAAACCTAATGGATATTTATATCACACGTCGTGTTTTGGAAAGGTCTGATGGGCTTTTCAATTCGTTTTTTCGAGAACGCGGATATAAACGGAAAATATTTTTCTTTCCTCTTCTCTTCTTCGGTTATTTTTGTACGAAGAATCAGTGGAATCGAAGCCAGGATTTATTGGATATACGAAATAAAAGATTAGACGAAAAGCAAGTGGAAAATTATTTCTTTTTTCAATTTATTTTTATATACGAAAGCATTGGAATCACTGTCAGGATTTTTTGGATTCATGGAACATATGCTGTATATATTCATTCTTATCGATAAACAAGGGTTGTCAAGTTTTTATACTTCAGAATCGAGAAAAAGAGGAAGAAAAGATCAGTCATGATCAATGAATGCAAGTGTATCACTCGTAGTCTGAAATATCCACTTTCATTCTACTTGAAAAAACACTGTGAAGGCGTGTATTTCGACGCATTTTCGTAGGCGGTGAGAAAATGTTCGATTGGACAAAGGGGAAAAAGGAAGGAGGAAAACAAGAGGAAACACGACAAACAGGAAATCACAATGTTCACTGACAGAAATTGGACGAGACACGGCTCGCGTTTCGGTTAGTTGATCTTAAACCGCGAGCCTGTAATCACCGGATATTGGTAGAGCGAGCGAGGGAGGGTGATCGGGGAAAACGTAAAACGGACGGCGGCCAGGCTTCGTAAACGTTTCCAGGCTCCGATCAAATGGCGTAATTCGTCGGAAATAACGCGCGCGACTGGCCGAATCTCTCGCCTGTTTGACATGCGCCGCGTCCGACGCGTTTTGTCATTAGGCTAATTATCGACGCTGCCCGGATGCTCCACCAATCTGGCCGAGACGCGGAGAACCGATTCGAAATTGCCAGAGAACCGGGCAAAGAACCCGATATCCCCACGTCCATGTCTGATAAAAGCAATACGAATTTTTCGAACTCGATGGAATAATTTTTTAATTTTTGTAACATTGAAACTACCGATCTAAACTTAAAATAACCCGCATTGATTCCAAATTGTAAGAGAAACAGGTAAAGAACCTGGTATTACCAAGTCGATATCCAGTAGAAATAATACAAATTTTTCAAACATGAGGGAAAACTTTTTTCAAAAATTTATTTAATACTGAAACTACCAATTTAAACTTAACCTAACAATACCGATTCGAAATTGTAAGAAAAACAGATAAAGAACCTGGTGTCTCCACGTCGATATCTAGTAGAAATAATACGAATTTTTCAAACACGAAGGAAACAATTCTTTTAATTTATTTAATATCGGAACTGTCAATCTAACCTAAGCCAAACCGATTAAAAATTGCTAGAGAAACAGGTAAAAAACCTGGTGCTACCACGTCGATGTCTGACAGAAATAATCCGAATTTTTCAAGCCAGATAGAAAAATGTTAAAAAATTTATTTCACCAAAATCGACATCGCGAAGTTCCAAAATCCTCTATCTCGCGGTCCAGAAGCGAAGCCAATTCTTCCATTCTTCCGAGAGTTCAGCCATTTCAGACCTAATTTTACCAATCCCGTAACACATGGGAACGACCGCTCTTCGGCGCTTTCTTAACTCGCGTTCGCGCGATCGAATCAACGCGAGTTGCACGCGGAATCCGCGGCCGAGCTGGAGATCTCGATTGTTCGACCGGAATCGAATTACAGCGAGGGCCGCCTCGAAGGGATTTCGGCGAGGACCTGGGCGCACGCGAAAAGGTTGAACGAGTCGGTGGAAGACGTCGGAGGAGGCCTTCTTTCAGCCGAGGTATCCATTGTTTCCGGTACAAAAGGGGCCAACGGGTCGAACCGAGTAGACGCTCGTCGAGGGGTGCATTGTTCCGTCGCGGGATCGCGCCAAGACGTCGCCTCTCAAAAATTCCAACCCTCCAACTCACTCGTTCGCGAGACTCCGCCTGTATCTCATCGGGTTTCCCTGTTTTCAGTAGCGAGAAGACGTATCGTTAGAGGATTTCGCTTTTCCCAGAGGGATCACACGCTTCGTTTTCGAATCTGCGGATTTTTCGGGGAAATCAACAAGCTTGGACCCTGTTTTTTCACTTCCTCTTGAATAATTGGTCTTATAGGTGAATAAGTACCTGCCTGGGGTACCTAATTTAATTCAGAATTAAACCTGAACTGTAAAGTCACGTCCCTTTAGTCTAAGAACCAAAAACTATTAGGTCGTTTGGAAAGTCATTTCGTTTTTCCAATTTAGGGGACCCAATTGTATTTGATCATAGCAAACTTCACACTTCTGCCGCATAAAAGAAGAAAAGAAAGAATGGAAATGACTTTCCGAATGATCCAATATATTTATTGTTTTGTACAAATCGGTATCATTACACGCGAGCTTCCTAAATAAAGAGACTCGAGAATTTAAAGCCATTTTTACCAACATTTACTTATTTATTTTTTGGGTCAATTTGGTATAACAAAGTGGTGTACAGCGTGGCTATTTTTTTTTAGAAACAGGTAAAGTATCTTTTGAGTATCTTTCGCTAAAAAACAATGTTTCCAGATTTTCTTTATCTTTTAGAAAAAGATACGATTAGAAAATAGTTATGTGTACCGATTTATTTCGAAATAATCGACTAAACGGAAAATACCAGGAAGGAATAAAATTTTCAACCGATCTAATTTCCCGTATTCAAAATTCCACTCGTGTATTAACAAATTCCGTTCTCCACACCAGCGCGCGAGACTGCGTTTTAATACCAAAGCCCGCGCCATCAAAATCCCGATGAAACCGCGAAAAATGGCCGACACGGAAATTCTATCGAATTTTCCACCTAGACGAATTCTCATAGGGTAACCTGCGAAATCGGGGCAACTTTCCTAAATTCCACCGATTCTTCTACCACCCACCTAAGCTGTTAGGGGACACGAGCCTGCTCCCGAAAGGCACCACGGTGATAACCCCCGTGAACTTGGTCCCGACGACGCTTCGGAATCCGTTTCCGTCTCGCCTCGGACGGAATTTCGATCAAAAATTCGCCAGAATCGCCGTCGGCTGATCTAACCTCTGGGACGCATTAACTTCGGCGAAACACCGAGGAAAGTCGCGAACAGGGCCCCGTATATCGCCTCGAAATCCCCTGGAAAAGTTTGCGCAGCCGATGGCGGCGCGACAACTTCCGGGTGTAATCGGGATCAGGACACTTAGACCGACCAACTTCTCACTCGTTTCACCCCTCGAGCCGGGAATTATCCGGGAAATCCCGCGGATCGTGAAATTGGCAACGATAATCTGAATTATTACGCCGGCTTCTTCGCCTTTCTTCTCACTTCCAGCGACTTAACCAATTTTTCTCGCCACAGAAAATAGGAAGTAACTGCTATTGATTATATTCGACTTTTTGAGTTGAAAATTTTGCCACGGTAATTTTCCTCGATGTCTTCCATACTATTATATTTCTACTCCTGTCTTAAATTTTTCGAGCAAGAAATACTGAGAAAAGTGTGGTTCACGGACCGAGAAAAATTCGTTAATTAAAATGATATTAATAGCAACGATGGAAATAGTGAGAATATTCTTTTGCGATTGAAAATTTGCTTATGATAAAATCGGAGAAGTGTAAATTAAAATAAGAAATCGAGAAAACTTCCGAGACTAGAAAAATATTAATAGCGAATGTAAAATTATTTTTGTAATCGGAATTTAGTAATTAATTCTTCTTTATGCGCGCATTTTAAAAATCCTTCCATATTTTTGATATTTTAATATTTGCGCATCCTTATCGATGCTTTAACATTCTGCAAACGAGAGATATCAAGGGAGGTGTACATAAAAAGATACATCCGCGATATATTGGAAATGAGAGGAAATAAAAAGCCAAAGAGAAATCCTATCTACAAAAAGAAAAAGAGAAAAAAATATATTAACAAGGAATAAAAACGAGAAAAATATATTTTCCATCGCAATTCGACGTAATACGTAACAAAATAAGAATATTACACTACGCGTCTCTACTTGCACGATATTCCATAGAAATCAAAAATAAATCGATAACCCTGTCGAATGGTAGCAGACGCAGGATCATAAAGAGCTAATATCGTCGCGGACATGTCGGATATTTCCGTGTCACCTATCACTGCGAATTTTCGGCGAACGTCCGTGGAGAAAATTCTGGAAGAATCAACCAGTGGAACGGAAGCGGAAGCGATAAATTACTGGACAAAGCGAACCTTTTCGAAGGCAAGGGGTTGATCTGAAGCAACCGCGTCCTCGAGAGATCGAATTAATTCGATTGTTCGGCCGTCTGTCGGGGCAGAGGACCGTGAATTATGCCTCGTGTTACGTATGCGTCGACAGGAATGACAAGCGATTCGTTACCGTTATCGATAACACGCCGGACCAGAGAAACAGAGGAGGACGGAAAGAGGGCGAAACGGGAGATAACTAAGCAGGGAAACAGAGAGACCACGCGAGAGAGTAGGAGATCGAGAGAGACTAGGACAAATCGCTCGGAGATCCCTTTTCGGATTATCAGTACCTGGCCTGGATTCGTCTGAATACGTACGAAGCGTTTCCGCCAGCTCCATCGCCCATTGTTTCGACTCGTCCACCCGTAATAGCCCTCCTGTTTTTCTAACGCCGTTTCAACGGTTCCTAACCTGTGCAGCCGATTTTCCTTTCAGATTTCCACCTTCGCTCTATCACCGTGAAAGGGATCATCGCCGATTACCAGGCTGCGCAAAATATTCCGTTCGGGTTTCAGGTGAAATGGCTCGAAATGCGATCAAGGGAAGAATTTGAGAAACCCTTTATTCCTTGTATCTTTGTTCTATTGATAAGGTTTGAGAAAGTACCGTACGGATGTGCGGATTTTAGAAAGTTAGGTGGTTGGATGATATTAGGAAAGAATTTTAACAATCGAAATTCAGACGGTGACCATGATGGGACCGAACGAATTAATAAATTAGCTCCGTTTTACATAATACGCGGAACGTTACGTTCAGTGATGGCCATTACGGCTGGATTAAGTGATACGAATCAGCCATTGATCAAACGCACCGGCGAATCATTTCTGATGAGACCGTAATCGCATTACGGGATGCAAGGGGTTGGAGAGAATATAAAGCTCGTTAAACCGAGCCTTTTTCTACCTTAAACTACTCTCTCGTCGAATAGGAAAATACACACCCAAGCACACTCCTCCTCTCTCTCCCTCTTTGGGGTTGCATCACCCTTTGCAGATTCATGCAACTGCAACCGTCGATTCTCTTTCGTATTGCGGTTTGGTTAAAGCTTCGGCATCCATCATCAACCGTAAAGAGCTTCTGTTTGAGAGAGAACGTACACAACACACATCGTGCATTCCACGGGTGTTTTTACTCTGCAACCAGTTAGGAGTAGGCTGAGAGAACGAGGATATTTTTCCTTCATCCTGTCGACCGCGAATACAGGAAGACAGAGGACTGTAGAATTCAGATTGAACAAGCATCAGGATGAAATAATTTATATTTAATATAT
>NIJG01000193.1:1415379-1521097 GCA_002201625.1 Euglossa dilemma
CTCTTCCCCCACCCCCTCTCGCGCGCGCAAAATTGTGTGTGTGCGTCAGGTCTTTCCTTTTTTTATTTTAATAATAGTAATTAATAATAATCATGAAGTCGTTGAAAATAATTTGGTGTAAACAAGGAGAGACTCGATCTCAGGTATTTTGGTGGCAGGCATGTAATCTACCTGTTTCGCCACAAATATAATAATTTAAATATTTTTTTATTCCTATAAAAAGTACAGAGTACCTTTATTCAATTTTTGGAGACTCGATAGTGAGAAATACGTGATTTATAATCACGGTATCTATATTTGACGCGTTTCTTGGTTATTTAGCTAATTCCTTATAACGATATAATTAATATATATTTCTTTTTACGTCTTTCTTATCAGGATTTTTTTCCCTTTTTTTTTATCAGGAATTTTTCGATCGCGATTTTCATTCGTTCGTGATTACTGGCAAATTCGTGAGTCGTTAAGGTACTTACCGAGGAAGGCTTTCATTAAAATCGGATCCCTGGAACGACAAGACAGGATAATCCCACGGCGATCGAGCGAAACTGGCGGCATTTGATTTTTTCCTGCGGTCAGAGATCTGAAAGAAGGTTAAGAGATCAGATTAAATCGAATTCAATTCTACAAGGAAATTACTTTGCCATATTTTAACGCGCCTATCGATCAATTGATTAAATCTTTCTCCTATTCCATAAATCTTCGTTTCAAATATCCCGAAGCAAAATCGACCAACTCTGTCCTATTTTCCCCCATCGATAAATTAATTTAAATTACTGATTCTGCTTGCTAACGTTCACGTTATTATATTTTTAACCCCATAAATTCCTGTTACACTTCATATATTACATTATACATGTGTTACACATAATTATGAAATTAAAAATGGTACATTTTCTACATCAGAATATCATTCAACCCTATATAAAACATTTTTAGCTGAACAAGTGAATAAATGACAATATCTGACAACATTCCCCTACATAATTTATAATTTTCTTCTTACCTGAAAAAAAAACACAAGAAAATTTCCACCAATACCAAAATTCGGAAATGGAGAACCCGTCATTCTGATAACCCAGGTACATCTTCGTATCTCTATTAACTCATCCCAATCTCACCACCTGTTCCCCAATTTTTATTTCTCCGCGCGAAAGAAACGCCTAAAAATTGCCCACAACGTTTAAAAATCACCAAAAAATTTCCGCTGTTCCCAAAATTAAGAACTTGAGTATCCGTCATTCTGATAATCCAGTTACATCTTCGCATCTCTATTAACTCACCCCAATCTCACCACCCGTTCCTCAATTTATATTTCTCAGCGCCAAAGAAACGTTTAAAAATTGCCCACAACGCGTAAAAATCACCACAAAATTTCCGCTGTTCCCAAAATTAAGAACTTGAGTATCCGTCATTCGAATAATCTAGTTATATTTTCCTATCTCTATTAACTCACCCCAATCTTACCACCTGTTCCCCAATTTTCAACTTTTCGCACCAAAGAAACGCCTAAAAGACGCCAAAGGTGGTGGTGAAACCGAAAGAAACGGAGGAGAATTAGCCCGGGAGGTATCTAAACGAAGTTAATCGAATTTTCCGGCCGTGCCCGATCATCAACCGCGATAACGGTCCGCCATTGTGTTCTCCAGGCCGGTTCGTGACTCTGCCGCCGCGAAGTCATCGCGGGACAATGATTTTCTATTCTGGTCAGCCACTTCGACCGAGTCGAAGGACGCTGGAGTGCTACTTCCGTAGGCAGTTTCTTAAAGAGGGAAACTAATTGGTTATAAAATGGCCTCCCACGACGCGGCCTTGCAGAGTCGCGTGCTAAGCACCCTCGATTCCCAACCCCTTTCGCTGGTTCGCACGATACACTCGAGACAGGCATGCCGTGTTAAAGACGGTTTAAGACGGCCAAAGACGGCTATACAGACGGTCCCGCGAGCCGCCATTTTCCAGATTAAATTTCCACGCAACGCTCGTCCAACAGATTTATCTGCCTGGGATATCTCTGCGCGATTCGATCTCGTCCGAGGGTGAAATTGGATTACACCCGATTTTCTTCATCTGCAAATTAAGGCTGCGATATGCACGGACGGAAAATTCGGGAAATTGCTCGGAAAGCTTCCCTCGCTGTTCGCTGTTTCTCCGAAGAGATTCTCTGAGAAGAGAAGACGCGTCTTTTCTCGGGAACAAATTAATTTCGCTCGATCGGAGGATCCAGCAGCCATCGGTGTATAAGCCGTGATCCTCGAGGAATGATTCGTAAAAAGGAAGACGGCTTTCCAGATAATAGGAATTACCGGCGAATCTAATTTTCGGGTACAAGCCATTTACCGGGAATATTCCATCGGTGCAATTACAAGGAATAAATTATACCACATAGTAATTAATTGAAACACGATCGGGATTCGTTTATCGTATAGCCGGTGGTAATTATTAAAATAGCAGTCTATACGTATCAACATGCTGTATTGAAAAATTAAACATGATAGGAAATACGGATTGGGGGGAAATACAAATTGTTAGTAATATACAAATGGAAATTCCTATAAACTGTAGACATAAGCAGGACAAAACACGTCCAACGGAAAATTTTATTACATTCAAATATGTCTTTAAAAATTTTCTAACTTACAAACTTGATAAGAAATTTGTTACAAATATTCATGATATCCCATTACACTAAAATTTACCTAAAAAAAGATTTCCTAAATCACAGACTTAAAAAATTCGTTCCAAACATCCAAAGAAAAATCCCCATACCAATTTTAAATGAAAATTCCGTCGAACTAAAATTTACCTAGTCGCAAAATTGCTTAACACCACGAAGAACAAGAACAAATCTTCAAAAAAATAATCTTAAAATCCTAAAACCCTAAAACCCTCTGTAATTAAAATTCCTCTTACCCAAAATTCATCTTCAATGAAGTATCCTTCGACCAAAAATTCATCTCGTTGCAAAATTTCATAAAACCACGAACAGCAAGGACGAATCCTCGACAATAGAATCCCAAAATCCTAAAAACCTAAAACCCTCCGTAATAAAAATTCCTCATATGCGAAATTCATCGACGAAGTACCGTTCGACCAAAAAATTCATCTCGTTGCAAAACTTCGTCGTCTGCGTGACTTTAAACCCGGGAAATCGAGAGATCGAAAGCAAAGTCGTCTAGTTGGTAAAAGCAGAAGCCCCGGCAATTGGAGGAGCCGGTGTTCGGCCATTTTCCCTTCGAGAAGCTGGGGAACGATGCAGTCCGGGAGACAATCGATGCTCGCCGGTATCGACAACACGTAAAATATTTATCGAACGTCATCGGGGGAAGGACAAACAAGGAAACGGAAATTGGAGAGGAAATAGACGGAGCGGGTAGACGTGGAAAGGCGAGGCGGATCAAAAGACACGTTCTGTAAACTCTTTCCCCGTGGATACTCGTCTCGACAGTCTCGTAAATTAGAGACCGGCCAACAGAAGCTTCTCCGTTCCGGAATTTTCGATCATTTCTACCTTCCTTCCACGTTTACGTTGCATCCGTTGTTGCCCCGACTGCCTGGAGGAATTATGGAGATCGACTTTGCGGCATTATGCGTGCACAGGGTATCGCGAAGATGGAACGGATGTCGCGGAGTTTTCAGGAAGAAGAATTACAATCGAGATTAACTTAGCTCGAAAGTTCGGCGAATACGCTGTTCGTTAACGATGGCAATTTTGTCATTAACATCCGAGACTCGGTCAGTGGAAGCTGATAGCGAGCTAATCGATTTCGGCTAGCAGAGTGAGAATCATCGGGAACGAATCACGAGGCGAGTTGGAGCGCGAAACAACGGGATCGATCGTGGAATCGGAACGAACGCTGGAATTCCGCAAGATTCTCGGAATTTCGCCACCGACTAATTTCCCGTATAATTACCCGCACGAATTCCTCTCGGTCACTATGGCTTATTTAGGCCTGTTTAGTCCCGGAGATCACGCCAGAAATTCATCCATCTACTCCGAGAGAGGCGAGCATCTATCACGCCCGATGGGAAAGAGTCTGCAATTAACTACTCTTCCGTCTACCTCTAGTTTGTATACGCGAGAAACGAGGTATTGGATTGTTCGGAAAGTAATTTCGTTTTTTTCGGAAATACGAATGTGTCGAATTCGATCGTTCATGATCACGTGAAACATCTTGGCTTAACACTAAACCTACCACGGTTAAAATGATCGCTGAATAAAAACGGTAAAAAAAAAAAAATGAATAAATGGAAAAAAGTAGAAGCTTCAAAAAATAGAATAACACGAGACATCGCGAAAAAGACTATACGTATATTGGAAGAAAATTTGCAAAGACGAGTGATTAAGGTAATAAAGTTGAACGCGAAATTTTTAAGAAAAATTTGAAAAATAATGATTTAAACCATTGTAGGTTTAGTGTTAAAAATCGTTTCATTTTTACCAAGAAAAAACCGAAATGACTTTTCGAACAACCCAATAGTTTATTTGTAGTCGTTTTTGATCTTCCAAGAAAATTTTCACTGCCTTTCACGGATTTTTTGTGGTAATTTATTTGAGATTTAATTGTGGAAATAAATCGTGGATTAATATAGAAATATAGGAAGGTGTAAATAAATTATGCTCCTATCGAGAGTCAATGGTAACTTCCAAAGCGAATAAGAAGATTATACAAGGAAGAAAAATAGTTTTAAACCTAGTGCTCCATTATAAATATTTTATTTTTAATAGATTAGTGACCGGTCACGAATAAACTCGTGATCTGCGCTTTCGTTTAATTAATATTTAGTTAATAAAACTCGTCAAGTTGTGTCCACTTTGCTATAAAAAGGGAATTTAGAAAAGAATTTCAGTTCCACGTCTAACTTCGAAAAAGTGCGTCATAACAATTAACGATAATACTATTAGTATTAACATTATTAATATTATTAAAGTGCATTGTGATAACAATGCGTTAATAGCGATGATACAAATAACGACAACGTGCAAACTCGCTCTAAAAAGACTCTAAATCACCCCAAACCTATTTTTATCCTACTATTCTCTTCTAAAATCGTTTAAAAAAGATTGGAAATGTTTCAGAAACCCTCCCCGAAGCTACAGAATTAAACTTCCTAAAAATTCCACGATTCGTCTGCAACCACACGCGATTTTTCCCTTCTTCTCAATTCCATCTCATCCTTCACCCAATAAAATGAAAAAAGGAGCAAAAAAATTCCACCAACCGCGTCTCAAAATCAACTTCTCAGCTCACCTTACCTCCTTACTCTCCGATCAATCTTCCCAAACCATTCTCTTTTAGAAAACAACCCTCTGATCTTCGAAATCACCCCTGCACTCGAGCAAACTGTGAATCAGAAGACACGCGATCGAGTGTCGTCCACCAGGACATCGTGAAATTATTGCAGCGGCGTCGCGACGCGGGGGTGGAAGCTAATGACTCGTCGCTGAACGAAAAAACCACGCGTCGTTTCTTCGTCGACTTGTAATTTATTAAACTCGCCCCCGATGAGGTCACGGGGTTAGCGCGCGTGTTCGCGCGTGGGAGAGCCTCTCTCTCTCTTTCTCTCTCTTCCTGGTTCCCGATCGCGGCGCGGGGCAACCGGAAGTTGGCCTTGAATTGCGTGCATCGTGGGTGGCTGTTGGCTTAGGCGTGGGATTGTTCAAACACGTGTTTGAATTCTCAGATTTCCACCGAACTTCGGTGAATTCTGGACTCTCGGAGGTGAAGGGTTAACTTTGAGGGAGAATGATCGGGGTAAACTGTGCTGACAGTTAATTGTAGGCGTGTTTGATGATTGTATCGAGTATTGGGATGGTTGACTTCAGTAGAGCTTGCAATCTTTGGATTTTGTAACGAGGATTGTTAAATTCGTTTCTTGATAGGTGGATGGTAGAAGTTAGGTAAATAACGCGTAGCTAAAGTTAATTGCAAATCTGTTCTAAGATTATATAGAGCATGCAATAGCTTCAGAAATCCTTTAGGAAAATATGAAGAAATTGTTTGTGGATTTTATATTGAGAATTGGTGTATTAGAAGGATATGGTAGAACTGGTTCCTCGTTAGATGGATAGCAGAAGTTAAATGATCAAGATGAACTAAATTACGCGTGCAGAGAGTTAATTGTAAGTGTGTTTGATGATTGTATCGATCATTGGGATGGTTGACTTCAGTAGAGCTTGCAATTTTTGGATTTTGTAACGAGGATTGTCAGATTCGTTTCTTGATAGGTGGATGGTAGAAGTTAGGTAAATAACGCGTTGCTAAAGTTAATTACAGATCTGTTTTAAGATTATATAAAGCATGGAATACCTTTAGAAATCCTTCAGAAAAATATGGAGTCTTTAAAGATATAGTCTGTGAACTTTATACCGAAGTTTGGGAATTATTTAGTGTATTAGGAAGATATGGTAGAACTAATTCCTCGTAAAAGTTAGGCCAATAGTACGTTGATAGTTATAAGTTAATTTCAGACGCGTTTGATGATTATATCGAGCATTGGCATAATTGAGTTTTGGAAGAGTTTGCAATTTTTGGATATCGTAGCGAGTAATGCGAGTAATGCGTTGCTAGAGTTAATTACAGACCTGTTTTAAGATTATATAAAACATGGAATAGCTTCAGAAATCCTTCAGAAAAATATGGAGTCTTTATATCGAAGATTGGTGTATTAGAAGGATATGGTAGAACTGATTCCTCGTAGAGGTTAGGTAAATAATGCGTTGATAGAGTTAATTTCAGATGCGTTTGATGATTGTACCAAATATTGACATAGTTGACTTTGGAAGAGCTTGCAGTCTCTAGATCTCGTATTGAGAATGTGGTAGGGTTTTCAGTAGGTGAATGATAGAGGTTAGGTAAATAATACGTTAATGGAGCTAATTATGGGTCTGCTTTAAGATTACTTATCTTCTATAGAGAAGTCTTTGATTTCTATAGAGAATGTCGCTCCTCGGTAAATTAATGGTAAAGATTAGGTAAATAATACGTTAATAGAGTTAATTATGAGTCTGTCTTTTGATTACCTAAAGTATAGCATAGGTGACTGTAGAAGAATATAGACACCTTGAATTCTATAATTAAAATTATTATATCGAAAGGGTTGTGATAGACTTAATTTCTCAGTAAATAAATAATAGGGTTAGTGAATCATACGTTAATAGAGTTAATTATAGGTCTGTCTTAAGACTACCTAAAGTATAGCATAAGTGACTATAGAAGAGCATAGACTCTATGAATTCTATAAAGAAGATTAGTATATTAGAAGTGTTTTGATACACCTAATTCTTCAGTAATTGAATACTAAATGTTAGGTAACCAGTACTTTAATAAAATTAATTACAGGTATGCCTGATGATTATACAAAGTATAGTTAAGTATAATTAACTCAAGAAGAATGTGAAATCCTTAAAAATTTAATCTGTGAATTTTATATTAAATATTGGTTTATTAAAGAGCTGTGCAAGACCCGGTTGCTCTGTAAACGAACAAAATAAGTCACATACAGAAAGTGTACGAAGAGAGTTAATTACACTTGCGTTTAACGATTACACAAAGTATAACACAGTTGATTTCAGAAGAATACGGAGCGTTTGGAGGCTCGGTCCGTGGAATTTTGGATTTTGCTGGCAGCATTTCGAGATGCTGAGCGTGACTGTCGTAAAGTTAGGTACGCTGAAGAGGTTAATGGTATTTCACAGTAAGTGTTGGCGTGATTGTGCGGAGCATTAGCCAGCCGAGAATAATGGTAGAGGTTGGGAGGACAGTACACGAGCAGAGTTAACGATACTCGTATTTGGTGACTACACAAAGGACGGCATAGTCAAGTTCAGAAGATCGCAAAGCACTTGAGGCTACGGTTTGCGGAATTTCTGATTTGCCATCTGGAATTTGAGACGGTGAAGGTGACTCTGCTGAAATCAGCCGTATTTGTACAGGTTAGCGGTCCTCTATGGTTAATGTTGACGTAATTAAACTGGGTGTCTGTTGCCATAATGACAACAATCAAAGCGGTAATGCACCAGTAGAATTCAACGTGCGTATTTTACTAATTTTAATACGTCGCGAATTTTCAATCGCTATTTAACCCTTTGCACTCGACGATTTTTTGATTACAGAAAAATAGTAATGCAAAGACCTTCTGCCATAAAGCCGTTGATGTTTCAAAAATGGTAAATAGGAAATCGTATACAAATTAAGAGGTAAAATTATTTTATTTCGATATTTCGCGCATCGTAGGTTAATTTTTAATTTTATATATTAATTAAAATCGATCCTTAGAATCTGATTAAATGGCGACTGAGGCGAGCCTCTCGAGTGCAAAGGGTTAATTTTACGAAAAATTCGATTTATCACGGTTAACAACACGCATAAATTCATAGACCGATCCCATAAGTTCCGTTGCAAGTGGTATGCGTCTTTTGGAAATGAATCGTAGTTTAGGTTTGCAAAGTGACAGAAGGTCGCGACATTTGCGGCCATTTCGCTGTTTTCCAGGGTGATAAAATGAAGAGGAAGCAGGAACTTTAAGCGTTTCTTATTGCACGGTGCTGTAAGTGTATTTAGAAGTTCGCGACTTCCAGCGAGTTTCAAAGAAGGTTTATAGGTCTTCTTTCCCCGATACTTTTCCTTAGAAAATGGAACAGTTCCACGACCGATTAAATTTATGGATGTTCGTGTACGGGCAGAGGATACTTTACCTATCCGAGCATTCTCCGAAGCAACGTGAAATAAAAAACAAAACAAAAATTTCCCTGCACGACCTAACCCACTTAACCGAGTAAAATTGACGGGATAGAAAATTAGGTATTATCGACGTCGTCTAGAGAAAAGCTTCTCGAACATCTGTCTCTATAAATTACTCTATAAGCCTCGAAGGTTTAATTAATCGTCGAAATTGATCAATTTCTTAGAGACTCTATTATATTGTGAAAATTATTCAAAAATTCCAAGCTCCTTCTGAAATTTTTTTAATATTAGAAAATTGGATTAAATTAAATAATAAAAAATCTTGCAATAGCAAATTATTCGCTCAAGTTCCCCAAAAAATTACGAGATAAAAGAATTAACATTTTCTCGCATAAAATAGAAACTCTGTTAATTATCAATGATCGAGAAATTAAATCGATTAAATGAATTAAAATGAAAAATCCGTCCAAAAATTATCTTTCAAAGGGTATTAAGATATTTCTACTTTTAAGATGAAAAAGAATCATCGAACGCGATCGGTATTTTTCCCAGAATTCTCGGAACAACGTCTGCCGGTTTCGCTGGCAGCTTCGGCCCACGTCGTTATAATACACACGTGGAGACATTAGAATTTATTTGCATACGGTGGAAACAGCTTACCCGATATGAAATTACCCGCGGATGTGTTTCTACCCTGTGTTCTACAAATAAGCCGGTGTTTCGCCCGGAAATGTCATGGTTCACGTCGACCCGACGCCCTTTCGAACAGACGTCGGCTTTCTCCTGGCCTCGCCTCGCAGTTCCTTCAGAAAGAAAAAAAAAAAAGAACAACAAGGGAAAAAAAGGAGAAATCTCTCGGTATTCCATTATTCCATTCCAGCCCTCAGACCAAGTTCCAGTCTCTTTCACTCCTTCCTTCCTCGTTTTCTTCGCGTCCAACGTCGCTTGTTTACCGTCTTCTTCCGCTTGGTCCTCAGACTTCCTCTTTCCGCTTCCCTCTTTCCCTCCTCGTCCCACCTTTCTTCTCCCTTCCATTCCACCCTCTTTCAGTTTGTCAGTTTCGCCGCTTTTTCCCTGTCCCTGCGTCGCCTGTGGTTTTTCGCTCCTCCTTCGTTTTTCTCCTGTTTTTCTCCGTGCGGTTTCTTGCCCCGTTGTTATTTTAATTCCTCCGGTCTCTGGGCTTTAGCTTGCTCGGATTCACTGGTTCCGCCGGTGCCGGGTTTAGTGGTTCCTCTCCTTTGTTTCCCGTTTGCTGGCTCGTTTTGTATCAGGCGAGGCAGAAGGACTCGCAAACCTCTAGTCGCAGACTCGAAAGAAGCGTTGCTCTTTCACCACGCGAGTTTTCAACATGTTTGTTAATTTAGACGTGTGTTTTTTCAGGACGGTGTCGCGAAGTTTTACGGTCTTGGGGAAATTTGCTTTTTCGAGAACTGAGAATTCGAGAAATTATCGTTTTTGAATATATTTGGTAATTTAGACGCGCGTTTTGTTGGACGGTGTCGCGAGGATTTCGCAGTGTTGGGGAAATTTGCTTTTGCGAGGATTGAGAATTCGAGAAATTATCATTCTTCGACAAAGATTACCGATAGAAATTTTAAATTTAAACATCTCATCATCCTAGTAGTACTGAAACTCGACAAATTATTAATTTGTGGTAAAAAAATCGTTAAAAATTTAAAATAAGAATTTAAATTCATCTTTTTAAAATCCCAACTACTTTAAAATCCTTTCTCTTACAAAAATTCATTATTTAAAATTCGCTATACTATCTAAACTGTAATTTGTAACTTTGACGCTCGTCAAATAGTCATTCCTGGATAAGAAACCACGCAGAAAAATTTCCAATCTTCCAATAAACAATTTCCAACGCGTCTTCGTGCGAATACTCCCCAAAAATCCAAGCCTCGATAATTGGTCTCTCACCCAAACGAAAATTCGTGGCTGGTACGAACTCGACGGCGGGAAACGACGAATGATTCAGGAAGACTCGGCAAACTAAGCGTCGATCCATATTTCTTCGACGAGTAAATACGGCCAGTAAACACCGGGAACACTATAACTCGTCGATGATTGCGCTTTACGGCTGTCACATTCGTCTTCCGGATGCGTTGCTTTGTTTCCATTCCGACAGCACGCGCGCCGCTTATTGGGAATTCATGGCCTCCCATCGTGTCCCGAGGTGGGATATTCCCCGGGAAAATTTCCCTCACGACACGTCGTGAAACGTTCCATCGGATGGGCGCGGTGAAATAAACCCCAAGGAAGAACCGCGGGGGGCGAAAAAAGGGGGCTCGGTTCGAAAAACTTGGATAACGCACGCGGCTCGTAAATTTGCACGCTGCTTCGAGCTGCTTGTGTTTTATTTCCACGCGGTATCGCGTTTTATCCCGCACTCTAAAGCCCGCCTCGTATTACACGCCACTTTAATTATGTTATGCTATATTACACCGTGTACTATATTTTCCAAGCGTTGCATCCTCATTCATATTACACTCCATAACAATTGCGCCCCGTCGTACAGCGCGTTCTACTTTATATTAAATTCATTTCCGGATTACACGCTGATCCACGCCGCGTCCGACTGTAATTATACTTTGTACGCGGCCGTGTAAGTTGTACACACGTGTGCGTACATTTTATTCCGCCTCGGATTCCTTCGCGTATCGTGTTAGCCGACGTTAATAATTCTCCGCGCTCGCGTTAAATGCTTGAAATTTTATTAACTTCGATACGAAAGATGCGCGTCAAGTTGCACGGGAAATACGCGAGCAACGAGATAAAATTGTAGAGGAGTTTCTGCGATGAGATTTGACACTGGAAATTAGGAGAAAGCAGTATGTACACGCGGAGAGATTGACCGTCTGACTATGCACGGGTTTCTACTACTCGCGCAGTGTCGTGTTCGTCGTTCTACTCTCCCTTTCGTTTATTTTGCGCAGCCAACGACTGATACACGTTCCTAATTTTTCATGGCTGCTTTATAATCGAAGAATTCACGTGTGACACCACCACTGATTTTCCCAAGTGACAAAATCTTTCAAAATATTCAAAGAACGGATGAATGTTTCTCGTATCATAATTCGAGAAATAGAACTAGTTTTTAATATCGATTGTAATACGACACTAAGAGTCTTATTTCTAGATAGTGTGTGTTTTAAAAAGGGTCGAGATTTAGATGTATTCTTTTATTTGTTAGAAAAGGGAATGATTTATAAATTTAACTCGAGGAAATTCGAAAGGCGAGAGATAAAAAATTCGTCGATTTGAAGAGCGATAAAAGAAGAAGGAAAGGCGAAAGAAGGTTGGTACAGAATGGAAGCTTGCTAACCTCAAAAAAGGAACGTAAACGCCCCCAAGAGCATCCGCAAACAGACTCCAATTCCAGCTGAAGGCTATACCGTTAAAAGATACACGAAGAAAGGAGAAGAGTATCAACATGATCCAAGCAACGAAACCATCCACCATTTCCGGCCAACGATCCTATAAACGTTCCAGGTCCTTCGATCTCCAACGAGGCGGAATTCAATCCCACCGACCGTTGGCGTTCCCTTTTACGACGACAACGTGTCTCGCGAGGGGATGTTAGCACCTTTAACTACCCCCTAGCCCTTCCACCATCGTTTTCCCTTAAAAGTCTCGTAGAATCAGCCGCAATTTCCATCGACGATAACACCGAACGCTCTTCACACCGATATTTCGATCCTCTTGCAACTTTTCGACCAGTTTCATCCCTTTTCTTCTATCTTTCATCCCTCTATTTCTCTTTGTCTGATTCGTATCTCTTCTCCTTTTTCTTTCACCCCTTTTTCTCTCTCTGTTTCATCCCTCTGTTTCTCTTTGTATTATTCATATCTCTTTTCCTTTTTTCTTTCACCCCTTTTTCTCTATCTGTTTCATCCCTCTGTCTCTCTTTGTATAATTCGTGTCACTTTTCCTTTTTTCTTTCACCCCTTTTTTTCTCCCTGTTTTACCCCCCTTTTTTTCTTCTGTTTGCTCTGCGTCATGCCTATTTCCCTTTATTATATTATTTCTGCGTCATCTCCCTTTTTCTTTATTATATTTTCTCTGCTTCGTCTCTTTTTTCTCTTTTTTTCTGGGCTCGTTTCATTCCTGTATCTCTTCCTTCACTCATTCTGGGCTTCGTCTATCTTTTTCTACGTATGCTCGATCCTTCTCTCCCTCGATCTGATCGGTAACGCGTTTCGGGTTCCATTCTAGACGAGTCGTGACCGAGAAACGTTGGTATCAGCGGAGAGAACAGAGGGGGCCGATTGGAAGCTGCTCGAATAGCGGCGATAACCGCGGAGACGAGGGTTGATAACGAGGAAACGACTTCTTTGGAGAGAATGGCCGTTAAATCGACGTGAAAAGTCGAGTGGAATCGCCGAGTCGTGATACGTATTGTCGTGCGAGATGCTCGAGGACTGATCCGAGGGTTTTCGGGGGTTGCCTCGAGGAAGATTTCGGGGGTTGCGCGATACCGAGTGCCATTCCGGCTCGTTCTGACGGAGAAATAAGGTGGTTTGTACGTATTTTCGCCCGAGAAAGTTCTAATTACTTGGCGCGGACGTTGACGAATTTTTCGAGGACGCGAAAATGTAGAAATGCAAAAATTCAGGATAGAAGGACGTAGAAATGTAAAAATGTAGAAACTCGGGGTTAACAGACGTAAAAATGTAAAAATCTGGAAGTTGCGGGTGTAAAATGCATGCGAGTGTTTTAATTTCACTATTATTTCTTTTTCTCTAGAAAAGAGAAAATAAAAATTACGTTTAATGCTTCATTCGCTGATTCTATATATCATTGGTCTTAATCCCCGTATTTTTTCGGGGGATGTAAGAAAACCGAGCGATTTCTCGAGACTCGAGGTAGGATTAAATGATTCGTAAGTGATCGAGAGGTTCGAGTTTCCCCAATAGTACTAAATCAGGCCGATAAATTCATTTGGAGATTCGTGAATTGTTCCGGAAGAGACAAGAAAGTTGGAATTCCGGGGACAGTCGCGATTTCGAGAAAATTTCTCAGTGACTCTCACAATTCTACCAAATTATTTTAAACTCAAATAAGAAATACGCAAATCTATAAATACCACGACCAAAATGTTTCCAAAAAGAAGGGGTATAATCCATCGACCCAATATTAATTCACAATTAATAATCACCTGCTTGTCAAAATAAAAAATAAACAAATAAGCACGATTCATTCCGAATTATGAATGCAAAATTTTCAACACTCACAGTGATATCTGTGAATGAAAAAAAAATTCAACAATGTGTAACAATGTGTAATCTGTAACATACTAATTCGAAATTAATCAACTGCTTATTAAAATAAAAAGTAAAAAATAAGTACGTAAAACAGCCATTAATTTCGAATTATCAATGCAAAATTATACTTACATCATAGATCACAATTATGAAGAAAGGACTTTCACGTGTTCAACACTCACAGTGATATATCCAAAGGAAAAAGAATTGAAAAATGATGTAACAATGTGTAATACACGTACATACTTCCATTAAAATCGTGACTTTTCATTTACAGTACCCTGTTAAAATTCGCACAGCGTTCGAATACTTTCGAGAGTTACCGAGAAGACGATCGCGTAGAATGCGGGATTTAAAATTAATCTGGAAATCTGGTCGCTCGAGCCACGGTAGACTCGGTGCAAAAATTCCCGGAGAAAAATAGAAAGAAAAATAAAAATAAAAGGAATGGAGGGGTTGGCATGTACGGGCCGGTGTTGATCATCGCGCTTTCAGAGGAAACGACGCGAGATCGTCGGGATCTTGCGTAACAAAGAAATAATAACGGGTGTCGCGGAGGTTTTGCCGGGTTCCGGTCGGCCACGTGACGGGATTATTCGACAACGGCGCAATTGCTTCGCGCTATAAGGGAAAACGTGATCGCCAACGATCCAGCCACTGTTCCCCGCGGTAACGGGAACGTGATTCGGAATAAAAATGTTCATTTGCACGCGCCCCTCTTTAACACCCTCCGCCATCGTTCTTGCGCCCCCGCGAAAGTGATTGTTTCCTCCGAGAGAAACCTCTCCCTCTCTTATTTCGCTTTTTATTTCTCCGAGAACTTGTCGACTCGCCGGCATCTTGTTATATTTTATATTTTATATTTTCCATTCCGAGCTTTTGCTCTCCTTCTCTTTCTATAATTCTTCGGAATTCGGGTGAATTTAAGGTAGAGGATATTTTTTTTTTTTTTTATGTAGGTTATTGTAGATTGGTTCAGGTGCATTCGAGGTAAATTATTTTTGAAAAGTTAAAGATGATATTTAAGAGGTGTATTTTGAATTTTGAAGGAGGGATGTTCGAAGGAAAGGTTTTATGCGTGGAATATTGTAAGAGGGAGAAAGATTATAGAAGAAAGATATTGAAGAGGGAGAAAGATGGCGGAGGAAATGTGGAAGTAGATGGTGGATAAGTATGAAATTTTATATAGGACACTTCATCACTCATCTGATCAAATCAGTTGTCCGAGATTAATTTGGCGAGCTAGGCTCGCGATAAGATCAGGCGCCATTAAGGGTAACTCGGGCCTTAGAACGTCAGTCCAGGAAACAAATAGAGGCGATTTAGATCGCCAGTGTACAATAACAACATTAAGGTGAACGATGAATTCTTGAGTATCCAATTCTCGAATCTGCCAATTTCCAAACTCTTAAATTCCTGAACTCGAGAATTTCCAAAGCTTTAAATCTCTAACTCCTTAAATTTCTGTAAACTCAAATATCCTACTTTTTATATTCTTAAATCCTTAAACTCGTAAATTCCTAAATTCCCAAATTTCCGAATACTCAAATCATCAAATCCCCAAATTTCCGAATACTCAAATCATCAAATCCCCAAATTTCCGAATACTCAAATTTCCAAATCCCCAAATTTCCGAATATTCAAATTTTCAAATCCCCAAATTTCCGAATACTCAAATCTTCAAATCCCCAAATTTCCAAATACTCAAGTCTCTAATTTTTCCAATTTTCGATTACTCAAAGCTCTAAATTCCCAAATTCCGAAATTCTTAAATTCCTAAATTCTCAAATCCCCAAACTTCCGAATATTCAAAGCTCTAAATTCCCAAATTCCGAAATTCTCAAATTCGCAAAGTACCAAATTACGAGGAAAAAATTGCGAAAGTAAAGTTGAGAGCGGAAAGCAAGAAATGCGACTATCTATTAACTTTTTTCCCGTTCTTTACCCGTCTATAAAGAACCATCTAGCCATCGCGGAGAAGCGTAATTCATGACGGTCTAATTCGAGAAATTGTACGCTCTTTGTTTTCACCGTGAGCCGTCTGTCGTTACCCCTAATGAAACACCATAATTCGCAATTGAAGAGTGTCGTCACGTTCAACCACCCGGGTTCTCATCGCCCGCTTTTGATCTGCAATTTGCCACACCATGGGATCTACTTTTACGCATCATATGTCCCTCATAAGTTGCCGAGGGTGTAAAGTATAGAACGAAAGCGCGTGGGAAGCCAGAGTAATGGGACTTTCATTAAAAGCCTGACCCAAAAGCACTCATTAAATAATATTATAAACTTTTTAAACAAATCTTCTAAATTCATCCTTTTATCGATATATTTATCAATCAAATTTTCATCACCTTCGTTTAAATAAAAATATAAGAAACAAAGTTAACGAATAACAATATTTCAAAAAATTAATCTTCTTAATCTTTTCAAAATAAATACCGTGATATTTTCCTAATTAAAATCACAAAAATATTGATCTAAAGTTAAGTAAAAAGAAAAGTAATTAACGATATGAAGAGAAATTAGAATACTCGAGAAATGAACCTTCCATGACTATCCAGAATAAGAAGCATAAAAAAATCGCAATTTAAAAATTTCGATCTCATCCCCGGAGGGTCTTGGAACGAACGCAGGAACCTCGAGGAGCTTCTTCTGGAAGAGTAATCGGCCGAACCCCGTATTATCCTTATTTATTCCACGGCAAGAAGTTATAAAAATAGTCGAGTCACCGTGGGAGTCTTTAGTCAAGGGAAAAATCCTCGTTGAACGATGAAAACCGGCCAGTAACAACGTCGAGGCGGAGAAGGTTACTCGATACTCTTCTACCCTCGTGGAAGCGTGGGCGGAGAAGCTCGCAGGATAAAAAATCCCATCGTGACATAGGGTGAAACTCATCCGTGACGCGTCATCGGCGAAACAAAGATGGCCATCGTGACGAAACAAAAAAATGTTGAATTTTTCTTTTGAAATACGAAAGGTGCGACAGTTAACTTTTTGGTAGTTGATTGACGCGCTGAGTTTATTGTTAATTCGCTAATTACTAGTTAATTGAAATGAAAGAATTTGGAATTTTTCTTTTAAGACGTTTAAGATACAAAAGGAGCAACACTCACTTTTTGAATTTACCGCGCTCTAGTGCGAATGGTCGCTATCAGGTGGCAAATGGATTGAGTATCGATTCTTGATCCATTAACGCGACGAATTTTTTACTTTTACTATTCGTTCACATTAAAATAAAAAACATCGAATTTTTATTTCGGAAAGGGAAAAGAGAAATAGTTACTTTTAAATTTAGCGGGCTCTGGTGTGAATAGTCGCCGCTAGATAGCATCCAATTCGAGTATCGATCCCCTAATCGATCGTTGCGACGAGTTTACTATTAATTCGCATCGAAATAAAAAATTGTCCTGGTCGCTATCAGGTGGCAACCGGATTGAGTATCGATTCTTGATCCATTAACGCGACGAATTTTTTACTGTTACTATTAATTCACATTGAAATAAAAAACTTCGAATACTTATTTCGGAAAGGAAAAAGAGAAATAGTTACTTTTAAATTTAGCGGGCTCTGGTGTTAATAGTCACCGCTAGATATCATCCAATTCGAGTATCGATCCCCTAATCGATCGTTGCGACGAGTTAACTATTAATTCGCACCGAAATAAAGAAACATTCAATATTTTCTTTCGAAATGGAAAAGAAACAGCTACCTTTGAAAGCCCACGACTGTCGCTAGATAATACAAGGCTCGAGTATCGATTCTCAATCGATTACTCACTAGACTCCGTGATTTTAGTCCCGTAGACCCCGATGGAACATTAAAGATGGAGTCTCTTCCAGAGTTTTCCACCATAAATGCTCAAAAATAAAACTGCAACGAAGAGAATTCGCGATAACATTTTATCCTGACTTTTCTTCGTTTATTCCTGGATGTAGAATAATATTAATTGATAAAGGAGTAAAGTGGAATCAACAATTCGCGTGAATTATGAGCGCGGAGGAACAGCGACAGTGAAAAATCGTGGACCGGGACACCTTCCTGTCCGCGTTAACCCTTCGCGGCGGGATTTTTCCGCGCCTGTGAAAGGAAAAACGAGGAAGACGTAGAGGGAGGTTACGGTTGATCGTTGTTTTGTTTCCAGGGATGGGGAAAATTAATAATTGGCGAGCACGGGGTTGAAATGTAACGGCGGAATATGAGATTGCACGCCGAGGAAGGGAATAGAATTTGTGAAATATTGGACGGAATAAATTATTTGTCCACGGAGGTTTGCGCAATTTTTGCTTGATGTTAGGAGTCCGGTTATTTTTATTTCGCTGCCTGGATCGGCGGAAGTATCTCCTTTTTTTAATTCCAACGTTTGCGGGAATTGTCAAAGTAATTATTCCAATTTCCTCCTAGTAATTCTCAACGCGATTATGTTTTATTTTACCGACTGGATAATTCGGAATATTAAACGACTTTTAGTCCGAGATTTTTATCAGATGCTTATTAAAATATTTAGAAACCAATGGAGAAATATTGTCTTAGCAATTTTTAATAAATCTTCTTCGTATATTTAATTTCTATTATTGTCTAAACTGTTGGAAATGTTAAACAAAGATACATGCAATTCGAAGTTTGGGAAAATCGAAATAATTATTAGTCTGTTGGAATATTACACTAATTTTCTTTCGGAATCATCCTGATCGGAAAAATTCTAAAACGAATATTCCTCGTACCATTCTCTGTGATACAATTTCATAAATGGTAAAACCCAATAGCTTTGTATCCAAATATTTCAAACAATCGCTCTTTGGAAACCGATATTCGGAATAAAAAGATTAAAACATCAGAAATCGTGGAAAATAGAAAACATTCCGCCTATTACTTTGTAAAACAAAAACAATAAATAAAAACAAAAAACAAAAAAAACGGACAGAAGGAAAGGAAAACTCGGGGGTAACGAGGAAACAAGAAGAATCGTTGGAAGAGGCCAATGTCACCAGACAAATTTCACAGTCCACTGTTCTCCAAAGTCCATGAACATCGGAGATCAGGAAAATTTCACGGGCACGGTTTGTTCGTCTGGAAAGTTTCGCCCTCGGGCTGGTTTTCCAAAGTTCCACGGAAGATTGCGACGCGTAGAAGGGACGGGGAGGAAAAAAGAAATCGATGGAACCTCGAAGAGCCACATCGCGCCATTTTCTGACACAGGGTTCATTAAGTTGGCAACACTAGAAAAAATCACCGATTCTCGGTGTTTCGGCGTTACCGTCGTGTTTATCTCGATCTAATTGTTCGCGCTGATACCGCAAAAGTCCATTTTTTGAAAAAAATGTTTTTTTTTAAGTTGACAACACTGGCAATTTTTCTTTTTAGATTGGCAAAACACCGAAACTTTTTTAGGTTAGCAGCACTTAAATTTTTTCTTTTAAGATTGGCAACACCGAAATTGTTTTTTTAGGTCGGCAGCACTGAAATTTTTACCGTCGTGTTTATCTTGATCAAATTGTTCGCACTGATAAAGCAAAAGTCTATTAAAAAAAATATTTTTTTTTTTTAAGCGATTCGAATAGTCGGATGGACGAGTGGCCGGGTGCGTGCGTTCGCCACTTTTCCTGATATATTGCATCGATATCAGACACTCGGAGGGTGGATCGCGCGACGAGCACTTTCGTTAAAAGGGTGCATTAGGAATTTTAATAATTTTCACGATAGACCGTGGCAGATAAGGCGGGTATTTTTCTTCTCCAGTTCGTTCCCTGATAAAAGTCTACGATTATCCGAGGAGTCTATCGTTTCATCGGTTACGGTATTTAAAATAACGCAGACTCGAGAAAGAAATAATTCTTATTTCGTTTTCTGTTTGAATGGAAATCGTATATTAAAGAAATTTCATATTTTCTTTTATTTTCATAGGACGTAATTCTATGTTAGTAATTTCAATCAAACGGTAAACCATTTTTCTTTTTTTTGCTTAATAATTCTCAACTGACACTATTCTAACACAAAATCGGGATTTCTTTTATCACACGTAGTCTAGAAGAAGTATCAATGAATTTCAATCTTCCTCAAACTTTTCTCGAAGACAGTCGACTTTTTTTTAGAAGGAAAATTTTTTTTTTTTTCAATTCCACATGGAAAGTAAATGACCGTTAGGCTAACCCAAAGCAGGTTGGCCTGTATCATCATCGCATAGTAAACGGGAATGAAACAATGGCTCGATTGATCACGAATCATCATCCGTCTCGATTGTTTGCCGGCCAATATTGACCCTTGTCTTTGTTACGTTCGCGGCTATCGGTGTCGCGCGGTGGACTTTATCGAATAATCGAAACGCAATAGTCCTAGGAGCCACGGTAATGGCGACTACTTCAGCGACTACTTCAGTGACTGCTCAACTCTGAGTTTCCGAGGAGTTACACGGGTTCCTCTCGGATCTAGTTACCGATTTGCAACAGTATTTCTTGATTCTCGCTTTCTCGAATCCCCAAATTTCTAAATTTCTAAATTTCTAGATCCTAAAATTTTTAGTATTCCAAATTCGCGAGATAGCGATTTCTTATATTCTTCGGCTTTTAAAGTTCCAAGTTACCGATTCTCCGAGTTCTCAAACTTGTAAATTAATATAGCTCAATATTTGGAATATTCTAAATATTCAAATTCCTAAATTTTTCCCAAATTCTTTGCCTCGTGAAATTCCAAATTTCCGATTTTCCGAGTTCTCAAACTTCTAAGTTTCTAAAACCCAAAATTTGGAATATTCCAATATCCAAATTCCTAAATTCTTCGTCACAAAATTCCAAACTTCCGATTTTCTGTGTTCCCAAGCTTCTAAATTACTGACACTGAAAATTTGGAATATTCCAAATAATCACAAAACTCCAAATTTCCGATTTTCCGAGTTCCCAAACTTCTAAGTTTCTAAAGCCCAAAATTTGGAATGTTCTAAATATCGAAATTCCCAAATTTCCCATTTCCAAATTCCTAAATTTCTAAAACCTAGAATCTTCAATACCCTAAACCCTCGGATTCCTAAATTCCCAAATTCTTCTTTTCCTAAAATTCTAAATTCTTGATATCCCGACTGCCCAAACATCTAACTTCCCAAATTCTCCGTCTTGTAGAATTCCAAATTTCCGTCCTCCTAAATCTTGGTATTAACGTTAAACAGCCAATAAACCCGTCGATAGGATGAGTTAGCAGAAACAAGCCATTAATGGGGGTTGGTGCAGTAGCTATTAGACAAGAACAACGCGGAGATCGCAGTAGCTTCGGTTTATCGAGTTCGTTGGACAGGAGGATCGATCAAAACGGCAAGGGACCGCCGGGCATTAGAATTGTTCGCATAACTAACTACCGGTTACGATTACGTGCCCAGGGATCCACGGCCTCCCAAATCTGTTTATCTTCGAGATAAGGGGATTAGGTCGGGGCAAGGTGAACAGCCATCACGGGCTACGCAGGTGGGCAACCGGAAATCACTTTGGCCCGCGATAAGCTGCCAACTCTGACTAATCGCTAAGTCGATCATCTGCATTCGAAGGAACTCCGAGATGCTGTTCAACAACAATCCTCTACGTCTGACAAGAGGAACAGCAACTGCTCAGAGAAACAATCTAGTCAATCTACATAACAGATAAACGCTATAAATAACAATCATTCCACTGCATCTAACGAAAAGAAAACAAAGGGTGAAATTACGATAAAATCTTCGAGATTGTATAAGATATAAGACATTAAACCTTTGAATTCGAAAGGCAGTCACTTTGGTTGCCATTTAATCATACTCTAAAGAACAATAAAGACATCTAAAAATTAATAAATATGTCACATTTAAGATTACTCAACGATGCGTGGAATGTCATGAACATCTAAATTTATATATGGTTTCTTATTCACCGTTTTCAAAATATCGTCAACTTTGTAGCGGAATATTTTCGAATTACTATCTCTCTCTCTGACGAAAAAAATCGCCGAGTGGAAAAGGTTAATATCAAGAAGATTATGGTGTGTTGCGTGTGTCCTGCCTTTTGATAGCAACCATAAGCAAAATTCCCAGTTCAATCTTCCCAGCACAATCCCAGTTCCTAATATCGATATTCTTTCAAAAGCTTTTCAATTCTAGCCCAAACCTAACGCGAAGAAAAGACCTAATTAATATCACGGAACGAAAGGATGAAAAGCAAGAAAAGTCCAGGCAAACTCTGATCGATTGTCACAAATTTGTACACTCAATCTATTTCTTCCAAACTTCGACGAACCTGTTCACCCAAAACGAAATATTTTTATACAGAAATTACACCGGAGTGCTAATGAACACAGTCTGCTATTTTTTAGTTTATGGAGAGAAAACCTACTTAATATCTGAAAGGAGGAAATCTCATGCAAGAAAAGTCCAGGCAAACTCTGTTTGATTATCACAAATTTGTACACTCAATCTATTTCTTCCAAACTTCGACGAACCTGTTCACCCAAAACGAAATATTTTTATACAGAAATTACACCGGTGCTAGTGAACACGGTCTGTTATTTTATCGGCTTGAGTCCGACGCAGAGAAACTGGCCATCGGTGCACGCAACAGAGGCAGCGTTTAGGCCAACGACGTAACCGCGATTCTTCGTCGAATTCCAATTAGTCGAGCGATCGATTCCTCGTCGGCGGAAAGGAGAAGCTCTCGTTTCGATCTATCCCCGCCTGGAATCATCTATTAATGGAGTAGCATAGCCTGGGTAGATTTGATTTCGATAATGGAGCAGCCGCGTAGGCGTGCGGCCTGCATGCAATACTCCTGATTTTCCTAATGGAGGATAATTTAGGCTGCAATTAAGAGGTCGATCGAATGCACGGGGTGTACCGGAGAATGCGTGAACCAATGCTCGTTCCTTCTTTGATCTCTCGCCTCTTTCGGCGTCTGGCCGCCATTCAGGCTCGAAATCGCGAGGAGAATCGGAAGGTAAACTGAAGCGAATCGACGCAGAAATATTTGCTTTAGCCTCGGTTAATTGGAAGAAATTCGAGGGAATGAATCGGGACGAGGCTCGATCGCGGCTTTGATCAATTTGCAAGGTCTGATAGAGGATCCGGGCGAAGAATCCAGCAGGATCCTCGATGCAATTCTAACTTCTGTTCCTGAAAACCTTTCTGGGGATGTAAATTTTCCGTGGAGCGTTGGAAAAGAAATAATTCCCGTGATGTATTGCACTCTGTTTCGCTGCGTTTTATTTATTCTCGTATTAATTCTCAACTACAACGATTACAAATTATTTCATATTTTTACCCTAGGTTTGCCGAAGGAGAAGGTGCAGTGGAAAGAAATCTGCAAACCAGGCGAGTAAAAAGGCCTTGTATATAAAAAATAACTTTTAATTATATTATTGTTTAGTAACTAAAGGATACGCTATTTAAAAAATTCTAAATCTCTATACAAGATTCTTATAAAGAAAAAAGGAGAATTGGTTTCAATCGAATTATTCTTCACGCGTTAATTTTAAGTTGTAGTAATTTTAATTATATTACTCTTTAGTAACTAAAAGATACTCCGCTAAAAAAATTCTAAATACCATTTTGACTCGAAGAAATCTGCAAACAAGACCCTTATAAAAACAAAAAAGGAATTGGTTTCAATCGAATTATTTTTCACGCGTTAATTTCAAGTAGTAGTAAGTTTAATCGTATTATTCTTTAGTAACTAAAAGATACTCTACTAAACAAAATTCTAAATACATTTTGACTTAAAGAAATCTCTAAACCTAACCCTTACAAAAAGAAAAAAAAAATTGGTTTCAGTCGAATTATTTGTCACGCGTTAATTTCAAATAGAATCTTCGCTAAATTTGATCGATTCCACAGCTGCAGATAACTTTTGCTTCTCCATTTCGACGATCCGCCCAAATAAAACCGAAAACCAAAAAGATTGGTTTAAAATTCCCGCGCTGGTGTTCCCCAGGAGCCGCCATTTTAGAAACGCGTGCTAAGTAGCATTCGTAACTGTGACGTTTTCCAAGTTTGCCACGAAGTCGGCCGGGAAAATAATTGCGAGACCGTCTGGCCGGTCTCTTCCGTTTCCATTTCCCTGCGTTTCTTTCGGCGCGAGGCCGAGCGGACGAAGCGGAAAGGGAAAAAGAAGCTAATGAAAACAAGAGGGAAGCCATTTGTCTCGGAGGAACCGGGCGAGTGCAATACAAAGTAGCCTCTTTAGCACTCGCGAAAGATCACTATGCTACGACCCCTTTCCGTCTTTTTCTTCCTCTCTTCCCGACCCCCCTCTCCTGCCCCCCTTCGCGCAGGGAGGGTGCTCGTAATTTGCACGGCTCGACCCCGGGCTACGAGGGATTTGGCCCGCATTTACCGACACGTCCAGAGACGTTAAAAAGTTCCCGGCATCCGTACGTGTTCTCCCGACGATTAAGCTCGCGACGGTGTGTTTATTCGGCCTGATAAACACCGTTTCCGGCAGCTTTTAACTGCGAGAACTCGCGCAGTTTGTAGGGTGATACGGTTCTGCGGTGGTGCGACATATTCGGCGGAGATTTCTGGTGTTCCTTTGCCGAGTTTTTCAACCCCTTTGCTGTTTCACTCGGGTATCGGAAGGGATGTGGTAAGGGTGACGCGAAGAATACGGGTTGGAAGCTCGGAACGTCTTGTCTTGGGAAAGATTTATTTTGTACGAAGAACTCTTGTTAAGTATTCGAGGATTTCTCACTAACGATTCGAAGATTTCTTACTAAGTATTCGAAGGTTTTTCAGTAACGATTGGAAGATTTCTTACTAAGTATTCGAAGGTTTTTCAGTAACGATTGGAAGATTTCTTACTAAGTATTCGAAGGTTTTTCAGTAACGATTGGAAGATTTCTTACTAAGTATTCGAAGGTTTTTCAGTAACGATTGGAAGATTTCTTACTAAGTATTCGAAGGTTTTTCAGTAACGATTGGAAGATTTCTTACTAACTATTCGAAGGTTTCTCATTAATGCTTCGGAGGTCTTTCACTAACTATTCGAAGGTCTCCGATTAACTCGAAGGTTTGTCATTAACTATTCAAAGGTTTCCAATTAACTCGAAGGTCTCTTTCTCACTCAAAAGTCTTTCACTTACTATTCGGAGATCTTCGACTAACTCAAAGGTCTCTCATTAACTATTCCAAGGCCTCCGAATAACTCGAAGGTTTTTTACCGACTCAAAGGTCTCTCACCAACTATTCGGAGATCTTCGACTAATTCGAAGGTCTCTCATTGACTATTCGAAGGTCTCTTACTGACTCATAGATCTGTCACTAATTATTCAAAGGTCTCATGCTGACTCATACGTTTCTCATAAATTATTCGAAGATCTCCAACTAACACCATGATCTCAAACTAACTATTCAAAGATCTCCGATAAACTCGAAGGCCTCTCACTGACTCTTCAGTGATGACTCCTCTCGCTTCCAAAAGAATCTTCCACCTTTCAAAGCACTTCGTTCCACAACACCCGAGAGTTATCGCAAGCACAGAGTTATTTCGATCCAGACGATGTACATATATTCGATTCTTCGACATATATTCCCATCTGTCTCCCTCGGTGAATTTTTTAATTCCACCGAATTGTTCACCGCGACTGATTAAATAATCGGGTATTTGCACGGATCGAGGGAAGCTGGAAATAATACAGGAGAAATTCATGGACTGCGAAGCGAGACTACGACGAGATAAAGAAGAGGAAAGACTCGGTTGAACGTCGCCAGAGACAAATGAATTTCTCGCGGGGTGGTTCTCCCTTTAGAGAGGGCTGTCTCCTCGTAGTCTGCGTGGTTAATGAAACATCTCCCGGAAACTCGAATCGAAACGTGGTTATTCGACGGCCGTTCCGGGAAATATTCGCGAAGAAATCGAAAAGGTAGCAACAGAAACGACAAGCACAAGAAATGCAAGATGTGTTTTCGTTAATTTCGCGATTAACGTACGATAACAAAAGTTAAGTTTAATTCGTAATAAGCGAACGTTAAATTTCATCAGCCGTAAAAGGAAACGGGATATTCGAATTTAAAATGTAAAACAATCAGCAGGTGTACGGCAAGCCATTAAGCAAATTAATAGAGCTGTATCAGATGCTCGTGCGCACCATGAATTCATTGTAAATCCCGAGTATTAATTAAAATCTAATCACCAACGGCTGCAGAGAATTAAATTTCCTTTTCAATCGCGAGAATTAAAATTTATTCCTCGGTATGTGTATTAAACTAATTCGTTTTATACCGAAGTTTATTCAGTTATAACGGTGTAATAGAGATATTGCTATAGTCGGGATATTTTAAACCTTATTTTCTCACTTTTGCGATTAAATACAATTTAATCGTAATTTTAATATTCTCTAAAGTATTCTGGGAACCAAAACTACGAAGCTTTTCCACATATTTTTGTGTGTTTTTTTTTTTTCGTTGTCTTTTAATACTTTTGAAACCATTTTTATGACTGCATTTTTATTCATTTTTATAGCACTCATCGCGTGCGTTTTAATATTCATTTTATTTCACGTTTATTTCGCTATTTGGCAACGCTTTTTCCAAGTTTTTGGGATATCACTTTGGGATTATTTTCTAGTTTTGGAAATTGATACAAAGCGACAAATAAATCAGAAAAGGAGAGAAATATCCTCTAAATAATTTCGAAGTTAATTATTTTCGAATGGAAAATCGAGAATACCTAAATAAAGAGTGGAAATCTGAGACCTTTGGATTAGAAACTAGAGACTCTTCTCTCAGACCTAGTTAGTACAATTATTTAATGAACTTCTACGTACTAGATTTCTAAAGGATTCTAAGCTTATTAGTTAAATTAAGCGCATAAATAAATTTCATTGCGAAATTCCAAATGTTAATAACTCTTAATATCGCAGACTCGCAGAAAACAGTAATCCCATTCCACCATTAACTTTCCAATTATCTTCGAACATCCACCCGTGGCGAATTAAAATTCTAAGCAGCTCGCGAACCAATTTCACCATTTAAATTGATCTCATCTAACCAACTCGATCAGAAGAATACCAGCCAAATTAATTTGCTCGTTCCACCATGTAAATCCTCCGCGAAACTAACATATCCATAAAACTGCTAGAATCTTCTATCCAAAAGCTCCTTGAAACAAAAAATTCCACTTCGAAAGAAGGAAAATTAAAAATGCACAATTTTTCACTTTTATTGATAAATACGAAACCAAGTGACAAATTACACATTATTAATACCACTGGAATACAAAGAATAAAGAGTATTAACGCGATATAATTAAATTGCTTGCAAATTAAACGAATCAATTTAAAAATAAAAATACAGATTTTCGTTTTTCATAGAAATAAACACATATACTATCTTTGGAAAAAATTTCCTTCGCACAGGAGGATACGATAATTATCCAAAATTAAAAATAAATCAATAGNATTATATATATTTTCTTATTTCCACTATAATACTATAATTACTACCATTCGTGGATATTACATTTAGACACATATTCCCAGTCAGTAGCGTCAATAGAATAGTAAAATTTATTGGTCTAGAATTTTTAATTTCTACCCTTAAGAAAAGGAAAGAAAAAAAGATTTGTATTAAAATAGAAACCTAATTATATATATTTTCTTATTTCCACTATAATACTATAATTACTACCATTCGTGGATATTACATTTAGACACATATTCCCAGTCAGTAGCGTCAATAGAATAGTAAAATTTATTGGTCTAGAATTTTTAATTTCTACCCTTAAGAAAAGGAAAGAAAAAAAGATTTGTATTAAAATAGAAACCTAATTATATATATTTTCTTATTTCCACTATAATACTATAATTACTACCATTCATGGATATTACATTTAGACACACGTTCCCAGTTAATAGCGTCAATGTTAAAGCTTCACATACTTAACACTAATTTATCACTAACAGAATTACGAGACACCTCAATTTGATAGATAGATTACTCCAATTATACGATATTAACAGATTTATTTAACTTATATTAAGTCTATCAGTATTGTAATTTTTTTCCAATTTTACTTGTCTTTTTTTTTAAGAAAATACGTGATTTTCTTAAAATATAAACATGACAAATGTCCCTAGAAATAGGTATACAAGATCCGTAAACCTAGTGTGAACCAACATTCACTCGATTTCTCGCTAGAAATTCAGTTCCTTCGACACCTTTCTCTCTCGAAGATAATCACCCAAGACACACCATCGTTTCGTCCCTGAACGCGCATAAAAGTGCCGGTGTTCCTGAGGAACCCTGTCCGCTTTTAGGCCGCTGCACTCGCGATGTTTTCGACGAATCGATTCGCCGGGGTAATCCGATAGAACGGCTCGCGACTGCACCCTCGACACACGCTCCATCGGATCTAGAACGTCGGATATGATCGATTCGAGATGGGAAACACTCTTATGGGAAACTATCGGCGCCGTTGGCAGACGGATAAACGTGTTTCCATTCAGAGGAACTATCGACCGACGCGCGTCCACTTCCACTCGCCAGCCAGTTCTAGGGACAATTTTAATTAACCCTAGGACATTCCTTCCGCTGAAAACTTTCCGCCCGAGCTCCGCTATTTTCTCGATTAGAATTATTCAATTTTATATTATAGTAATCTTTATCCAAAAAGTTAATTTTGGATAATTAACGTATCCTCCTGTGTGAAGGAAATTTCTTTCCAAAGATAGTATGTGTTTATCTCTAAGGAAAATTAAAATTTGTATTATTAATTTTGGGTAATTATCGTATCATCTTGTGTGAAGGAAATTTTTTTCCAAAGATAGTATATGTGTTTATTTCCAAGAAAAATTAAAATTTGTATTTTTTAATTTTGGATGATTATCGTATCCTTCCGTGTGAAGGAAATTCTTTTTCAAAGATAGTATATGTGTTTATTTCTAAGAAAAATTAAAATTTGTATTTTTCAATTTTTGATAATTATCGTATCATCCTCTGTGAAGGAAAATTTTTTCCAAAGATATAATTAGCTTTTTAATAAAAATCTTGTGTTTTCTTTTTTCTTTGAAAATCGAAATTTCAGTGCTGCAAATTAAGAATTCCAACAAACCAATAACTTCGACTATTCCGGTAATATACCAGTTCCGCGTATCAACATTCCGTTTCATTGCGAAATTAATCACGTAACTGAAAAATTGTCAAAGTTATTGCTTCGTCAAAAAAGAAAAGAAAAAAAATG
Source organism: Euglossa dilemma (assembly GCA_002201625.1). NCBI lineage: Eukaryota > Metazoa > Arthropoda > Insecta > Hymenoptera > Apidae > Euglossa > Euglossa dilemma. The sequence goes on from NIJG01000193.1 coordinate 1,444,507, forward strand.
TTTATATACCAGGTGCATTTTCCGTCTGACTACGAAGTCGAGAAACACGAGTGATTTTACAATGTTTCTCCTCTTTGATACGAATAATATTTTCAAAAACGTTTTATCTCCGCGAGTAGCGGCCAAAATAAATACCCTGCTGCTGAAAAACGCGATTAATGGAAGAAAAGGCGGAGGAGCGAAGGAAGCAGGAAAAAACAGAGTAATTAGAATAATACCTGGCTTATTGTTTAAACAAACGAAAATTCGAGTAAAATCTTGCGCGGAGTTGCCGGTTTATTACCTAAATAAATATCTCGCGAAACGAATTTACCGCAAACACCGTTTTCAGGAAAGTGTTTCGGCCGGGAACATGCATAATGCATGGAAAACATTTCCAGACGAACCTTCGCTGGTATTCGGTAAAATATTATTATTAATTCTGCGATCCCATGCAAATGCGGGATCACGTCAAGCTAGATCAGCAGCGATGCGTATTCCGCTGCCCTCGTGGTCCATCGATCCGTGTGAAAAACGAGATAAAAAGGAAAAAAAAAAAAAAGAGGAAAAAAGGGAGATGAGGAGAAAGAAAAACAGCAACGCGGTTCCAAGAGGTTCGTTTACATTCAAATGGACCGTGACGAATGAACAATTGATTCGAAACTGCCAGCCTATAAAGGCAGCTTTCGATGCCCCAACGAGGAGAAACTCGAATTGTAATTCGACGGTGAACGATTTGTTTAATCCTTCAACGATGGTACAGTTTCGCCAACCACCATGAAAAACATCCCTGACTCGGTCGGATTTTTAACACTAACCCTTTGCCGTCCGAATTATATTTCAATTTTGTTACCAGTAGCTCTAAACGTTTCTAAATTTATTACTTGGAATTTATTTCGACTAAAAAATAGGGCTATTTAAATAAATAATGGAAGAAACAAATTCGATTAAATGTCAGTTATATTTACACTGTTGTTATATTTTGTAATTTATTTTCTTTTATTTTCTTTTCAATCTGGGTCGCTTCAAACGCCGGTCACCGGTGGCCCCCATGGCGTCACAGCCAAGTTAAATGCCGGTCACCGGTGACCCCCGTGGCATTCAATCAGTTACTTAAATTTTTTAATTTTGTAAGGACACACGACAGATGCGGAAAACAAAGGTCTTTCGGGTTTTTCCTTTCCTTCGCGACGTCGAGGATTTCAGGTCAATGGGGACCTGGTTTATGTCTTTACAACCAGGGCCCTATGAACACCTCGACGTCGAATTGGGAAGGAATAGCAGTTCAGTTCGGATCTTTTCCAAAATAGTGAACTTCGCATTTTCCGCATCGGCCGTGTGACCCTACAACTTAATTAAAAGTTAAATAATTAAAGTTAATTAAATCTGTTAATATCGTTCAATTGAAGCAACCCATCCGTCAAATTAACGAGTCTCATAAATCTAGTATTAAAGTACAAGAAGTGGTTAGAATCCCTAAAATTCAATGAACCGCTGGTTTTGGAATTCTCGCAGCGAATGAAAAACACGACATCCGGAAACCGAGGACAGGTTAATCCCCAGGTGGCAGGAGTGAAATTCCAACGCGAAGATAGGGAAGAGGAATAGCGGTAAGAGGCTCGGCGATGATAAAGCCCGTGGAAAATCCTTTGTCGTGCCTTCGAGAACCGCCGTGATTCTCGAATTCTCGCCGCTCTGTCGCTCGCTTCAATTAAGAAATTCTCCTGGAGGCGGAACTTTTTCCAGGAAGATCCTGTTGCACCGCAGCCGATGCCGGTCCGCGAGAGTTCCGGATAATAAGGGGAGGACAAATCCCTTTACCGTCTCTCGCGAGCTGCGACTCAGCCAGCTACATCATTCTTGCATTTGTCTTGCAGCTTTTTCCAGCTGCGCTGATGAGCGATGCCGCTTCGACGGAGACAATTCTCGACGCAGCCTCTGCCGGGGGATTTCCACGGTTTCACCAGGGTTTCCCGAGGCTCCGTGGGAATCTCCGCGGTTCGTGATTTGAATTTTAGCGAAGTCTCATTGAATATCGCGCCTGTTCCCTTGGTTCGGAATTTGATTTCTCGCCGAGGGGACGTAGTTTTTTGTCGAGCAGTTGCGGCGATTTTTTCGTCCTTTCAGTTCCCGAATTCGGGAAATTTTGGAGGTTTGTGTTTAGTAATTGTGGAATTTTATATTTCAGAAACCTGAAAGTCTCGTGTTTGGCAGTGTCTGTTCCCTTGGTTCGGAATTTGATTTCTCGTCGAGGGGACGTAGTTTTTTGTCGAGCAGTTGCGGCGGTTATTTCGTCCTTTGGGTTCCGGAATTCGGGAAATTTTAACTCGGGAAATTTTGGAGGTTTGTGTTTAGTAATTGTGGAATTTTATATTTCAGAAACCTGAAAGTCTCGTGTTTGGCAGTGTCTGTTCCCTTGGTTCGGAATTTGATTTCTCGTCGAGGGGACGTAGTTTTTTGTCGAGCAGTTGCGGCGGTTATTTCGTCCTTTGGGTTCCGGAATTCGGGAAATTTTAACTCGGGAAATTTTGGAGGTTTGTGTTTAGTAATTGTGGAATTTTATATTCTAGAAACCTGAAAGTCTCGTGTTTGGTAGTGTCTGTTCACGTAGTAAGGAATTTGATATCTCACCGTGGGGATATAGTTTTTTGTCGAGGAGTTGCGTTGGCTTTTTCGTCCTTTGGGTTCCGAAATTCGGAAAATTATAACTCAGGATATTTCGGAGGCCCGCGTTTAGTAATTTTGGAATTTTATATTTGAGAAATCTTAGTGTTTGAGAATTTTGGAAATTTGGGAAACTTTAGAAGTTTCTTGTTTGAGAAATCTGCAAGTTTCGTGCTTGGAAATATTGAAAATTTTGCGTTCAGTGATGAAAGAAATTCACTGCATTTTTAATAAAAAGTTATCTCTCGGTGTGGTTTCGGTATTAAATATTTTTAATACCGAAAAGTGGTCCCGGTGACTGAAAATGTGATACTCTTCTCTCATCGTCGCGAATTACGGCCGTATGTGAAAATTTAATTCCATTTTCATAAGAAGCTTTGTATAATGAAATATATGAGAGAAAATAAGTAGTATTTTAATAGCATTTTAAAAGACACTTTTTATCAACGAGATTGAAGCTGGTGCAGATAATAAAATGGCAAATTGTAAAAAGAAATACACGAGATTATTAGAAAGCAAGATGAAAGCCAAGAATGGCAAGAAAAGAATAATCTGAGAAGAATAGAACATATTTCGTAGCGAAGTCGAAGAATAATCTTCTCTGCAGATATTAAATGGTCATCCGAAAAATAGGGGTCGCCAGGCTTGCGATACAGCCCTTATGGAGTTAATCTACTATCGAATAAAGACCTCCATAAAATTCGAATTTCGCTATTTCACTTTACTTGCAATTTTACGGAATTCGAAGATCTCCGTTGCGAAGAAACTTCAATCGACGATTAAAAATTACATCTCTGTTTAATTCCAAAAATTTAAGTCCATTTTTTAACACTAAAACCACTAAATCATTTTAAATGATTGACTCTATCTATTTTATTTTAATATTTTCTCAAAAAAAGACAAAATTGATTAAATATTTTCTACTAATAATTCAACCCACTTCTACCTCGTGATTAAACAAATATATATCTATTATTATTTATTTAATAACCAAAATATTTTTGTATATACGACTAAATTTATTTCCATTCGTAAACCACGATTGAAGAAAAGTTTTCATGAAAAATAATTCCCAAAAATCCCATAATGAACCGCTCGATATTCACCTATGCGATCCTAATTTTCCACAATTTCTGAAGTGATATGAACGACGGATTACAGTGTACGGACAATTTCAGCGAAACACCTGCTACAACAGCAAAGTGACAAGAATTTCGGTTCCTTGACTACATTACCCCCGTGTATCATTTTTCTAAAGCGATATTTCCACGTGCCCGGGTGGAAATCACTTCTCAGGCCAAGATATATGCCCAGCCGTACACGGAATGCTACTCTGTTTTATTGATACTTGTTTCGCCGCGTCCAATTCCGCGAGCATAATCCGTATCTAGCGTATCGGCCGACCGCTTCTCTGGAATTGAAACGTCAGCCTCCGATGAGGTCAGAAATTTCTGCACACGCGTTTCCGCGATTCCGCGGAGAATCCGCGAATATTTTTATCGGAACAGGCAGCTACGAACCCGTAACCGAATCGTTGGGAAGCGTAGTCGTGAGTATGGCGATTTAATCGAGTCAAATCTCGAAAATCGCGTCGTTCTGGATGGTAAAAGGATTTCGAGGTATGGTATATTATAGTATAAAGTAAAGTTTATGTTTTATGGTTAAATGGTGCACCTCTTTTCAGAATTTTTCTGCAGAATATTCGATAATAAATTGTATTATTGGAAATTTATCGAAGTGATTGTATTATAATTAATCGTTAATAAAGTTAGGCTTCGAAAATTATGGAAATGTAGGTGGTAGGAGAATTTTATAGCGGAATGTGTGAATATCGAAGGTTCAATTTGCATAATATCTACCTTAAAAATAAATTACTATTGGTAATAACGAATTATAATAATTGATTATTAATAAAGTTAGGCTTCGAAAATTTTGTCAATCTAGGTGGCAGAAGAATTTTGTGGTGCAATGTGTGAATATCGAAGATTCAATTTGCATAATATCTATCTTAAAAAGAAATTAACTATTGATAATAACGAATTATAATTATTGATTGTTAATAGTGTTAGGCTTCGAAAATTTTGTCAATCTAGGTGGCAGAAGAATTATATGGTGGAAGGTATGGATATAATGACAAATTTGTATAATATCTACTTCAAAAATAAATTGCTATTGATAATAACGAATCATAACGATTAATTATTAATAGAATTAGGCTTCGAAAATTACGTCAGTCTAGATGACAGAATACGGTAGAAGGTATGGATATTGTGACTTTAATTTGCATAACGTCTACCTGAAACTGTTCCTGGTAATAACGAGTTCCTTATTAGCGAATGCTGATCCAACATCTCAGCCTAGAAAATTGTAAAAGGTATCATTGAACGAGATCCAAACGAGGAGAAGAAACGAAAGGCGCGAGCGAGGAATCAAATCAGATCGAACATTAATATTCACGGCCAGCGAATAAATCAAACGCTGATTCATCTCGTGGAGCCAAGTACCGGCGCCTATCCTCGACCGACTCGCGTCAAAAAGCCCGGGAAAAAAGCGAAAATGGGAATACAAACTTCCTCTCCATCCCAATGACCTCTCGAGAGTCTCTCACAGACCGTCTCTCTCCAACACCTCTCTCCCATTTTCCAAACCCGGTCCACGCGTCTTCCCACGCAGTCCATAAAACCTAATTCGCGTTAATCCTAACAGAGAGACAGATGCTGATCCGACTCGTTTAACGAGGTACACACGCGTCCTCCCACTTCTCTCTCATAACTACCCACAACCAGCCCACCTATCCTTCAAGCGAGGAGAGAACGCGCGAGAGAAGGAAGAAGAAGGAAGGATAAGAAACGACAGAAGGAAGGAGAAGAAACGAGAGACAGATGGAGAAGAAACGAAAGAAAGAAGGAGAAGAAACGAAAGAAAGGCGGAGAAGAAACGAGAGAAAAGGATTGCAAAAGCAAGAACTCTGCCCCGAGGATCCTGCGAATCCACCAAACCTCTCACCTATCCTTCAAGCGAAGAGAGAAAGCGCGAGAAAAGAAAGAAGAAGAAACGAAAGGAAGAAGGGGGAGAAACGAGAAGAAGAAGAAGAAACGAGAGAAAGAAGGAGAAGAAACGAAAGAAAAACGAAGGAGAAACGAGAGAAAAGGATAACAAAAGCGTTGAACCTTCTTTACCTCTCTGTCCCAAGGATCGCGCGAATCTCCGACGGATCATCTGCTCTCCGATAGGTCTCCTCTCCTCTGCAGGACTCTACTCTCCTCTCGCGGAATAATCGCAGAAGGAGAGGAGCAGATAAAACGGCGGAGAGGAAGTCGAAAGAAGAAATGTACGATCGGGAACGAGGCACGTGCGCATGTTCGCGACGCTCTGGCCATATAAAGGCGTCGCCAACGAGGATGTCAACACGCGGCCGTACGTGGGCGTCAGCCTCCGGATAGAGGAGAGAGAGAGACGCGTCGAAAACGGGATTCCCGAGCCGAAAAATCGAAACGAAGAGCGTGCAAGAGGCGTCTGTCTCCTCCGGTCGTCTTTTCCGCGGAAATGCAAGACGTGCTTCTTCCTATGGAGGTCTTGGAACGCTGAAAGGTGCTCGGCGAGGCTTGAAAAGACGACGTCTTTATTTTGGCAGGCACCTCCGGGGAATCGGGCATCTTTCGGGCAGGTGGGATTGATTTTTGTTTCGGAATTCGGGGCCGGAACAGGCTCGACGATTGCCTGCTTTCGCTGCTGATTGCTTTGGCTGGCTTCCTTTCACCCTTTTGCTCCTTCCTTTTGTACCTTGACGCGTGTTTCAATCTCGCTTTAGTCCCCTGTCACCAGGGTATTTCAGATTATTTCCTCGCTCCTTTTTCTTTTAGTTCGTTGAGACACGTTTTGCGGAAAGTAAGTCGTTGTTTAGCGAATTTAAATGTTATTCGAGTGGAAGGATTGAATCGTAGTAGAGTTTGGGTTATTCGGTGATCGTTGAAATAATCGAGAGAGATGTGTGGAATTTGTAGATTTCGGTGCTCGGTCTTAATAATTCAGTATTTCTCCGGTCTACAATTCAGCAAGAAATTTCAACAGCGTTGCGAAGACAAACATGCCACAACGGTAAACCACCACCAGAAATTACACCAGCACGACCTAATCCCGATTCAACATATCATTAATTCCAAATTCCCGGGAGATACTAAAAACAACACGATGCTAACCAATTTACCCTAACAAATATTATCCCAACGATCGAATCCCACGCGAATATTAACCCTCCGAGGTAAATACCACGACCCACTACATCTTTCGATACCGGTTCTATCTTTTCCTGTTGAAATGTTTTCGGATAATCAAGGATTATGTTCGGAAACTTTTAGATAAATCCAAGAATCTATGGATCCAAGGATTCAAAGATTTAAACATCAAAAAACACAAAGATTCAAAGGTACAAAAGTCCATAGATCCGAAAATTTAAAGTTCCAAAAGTCCAAAAATCCAAAGGTTTAATCGTCTAAAAGTCTAAGGATCCAAAAATTTAATGATCCAAGGATTATACATTCAAAAATCTAAGAATTAACAAATCCAAAGATGCAACGATTCAAGAATTCGAGGATTCATAAATCCACCGATTCAAGAAATTAAGGGTCCACAAATCCAAGGATCCAAAGGTTTAAAAGTCGAAAGATTTAAACAATCAAAAATTTAAGGACTCACAAATCCAAAGATACAACTATTCAAGAATTCAAGGATCGAAGAATCCAGGGATCCACGAGTCCAACGATTCAAGAATTCCAGGATCCAAAATCCAACGATTCGAGGATTCAAGGGTCCAAGATCCAACGATTCAAGAATTCAGTCATCCAAAAATCCAACTATTCAATAATTTAAGGGTCCAAAATTCAAGTATTTCAAAATGCAAGAGTCCACAGATCCAAAGGCCGAAAAATCTACATATCCGAAAATCCAAAGACTCGAAACTCCAAGAGTCCATAAACTCACGGTGCACCATAACATTCCAACCATTCCTCAAGGCCGGAAACCGTCGATCTCGATTCGGAAATCCTGATAGGCCGAAAATCTGACATAATCCGATGCAAATCTGGCCCCGTTCGCGACAATAATCCCGTGGCGTTATGAGCTATCCAGCATTGTGAGCGATCAAAGCGGATCGACGTTTTCGTCGGCGATGATCACGGTCGGTTGGCAAACGACCCGAGGGCCGGTCCACGTATCGAGTAAATATTGCATCGCGACGCTGCGTTCCGCCTCAGCCAAGACGATTTCGGCTCCCTTTGACCCGCTATCGACCCGAACAGCTCGACCTTCGAGGCTTCATCGCGGATCGCAACTGCGAAACCAAAGATCCCCGCTGGACCGCGAATGCTGACGGGAAAGATAGCGGTACAGAACCGGAGTGACAGAGATGAATGGCGGCGGAAACGCGAAAGTGGAATAGCGCGAGTGGTAGTAATGGGAAAAAGAAGAATAGGCGCGGAAGAGGAAACGCATGGAACCAGAAGGTGCGAGCGGAATTGTGGAAATAAAATGGTGGAATAGTAGGTCATGTGTTGTGGCATAATTATCTCGGGATCAAGTTTTAAGTACAGAATCTACGCATTCTAATTCATCCTCCTCATTCATTCCTCTGGTGAGAAAAGAAAATGCAAAGGAAAACTGTAAATATAAAATAAGTTAGGCGAGATAAATGTTACTCGTTTTTAAGGTTGAGTGACACCTCTGACGCTTCTTCGGTTATAAATAAAGACCACTATTGGTCGGAAAGGCGACGAAGGGACCGATTTCAGATTTTATTAGGTCGTTTGGAAAGTTATTTCGTTTTTACGTATTTTTTCACAGCCAAATTCACCTTTCAGCCGCATAAAAAAACGAAATGACTTTCCGAACGACCCAATAGATACTACACCTAATAAATTGATATCAATTTTTAAATACAGAATCTATGGATTCTAATTCTTTCTTTGGTGAGAAAAGAAAATGGAAAGGGAACTGTAAAGATAAAACAAGTTACAGGAGATGAAAGTTACTCATTTTTAAGGCTGAGTGATTCCTCTGACGTCTCTTGGATTATAAACAAAGACCACTATTGGCTAAAAAGATGACGAAGGGTCCGATTTCAGATTTTACTAGGTCGTTCGGAAAGTCATTTCATTTTTTTCCTGACAGAGGACCTAATTCTATTTTTTCACAGCCAACTTCACACTTCAGTCGCATAAAAAAAAACGAAATGACTTTCCGAACGATCCAATACATAACCTAATAAATCCACATCAATTTTTAAATTCAGAACGTATAGATTCTAATTATTTCTCTGGTGAGAAAGGAAAATGCAAAGGGAACTGTAAAGATAAAACAAGTTATGAGAGATAAAAATTAATCATTTTTTGGGTTGAGTGACACCTCTGACGCTTAGATTATAAACAAAAGTCACTATTGGTCGAAAAGGAGACGAAGAGACCGATTTCAGATTTAAGATCCGACACCTAATAAATTCATAAACTCCAAGGCCACCTAACCGACGCGGTTAGTCAAACGAAATGAAACTTTCATTCCGAACCGAAATAATCTGCAACCAGTGACGAACACGAGCACCAAGAACAACTCTGATCGCGCTGAAACCACCAGACGAGCACGCGATACCGCGACGAAAGCACCGTGAAACGCGTAAACAACCGACAGCTGTAAAAACCAGTCACCCGAGAGATACACCGCTGGCTGGGAAGAAGAATCACGACAAGAACGGTAAACGAATCCGAGGAAAAACGCGCGGCAAGTCTCGGGACGCGTCTACGAGCGGAATGGATGACACGGTCCGAGAAAGCGCGGAAAAAGCGGCGCGTGAAATGTAGCGAGGGCGGCGCGATAAAGAGCGCAAGAAAATAGGAGGAAAATCGCAAGAGAAGCGCGAAAAGAGAGGAAGAAAAGCGCAAGAAGAGCGCATCAACGGCCGGGACCGGAAATGAGCTCTCGACGCGATAAGTCGGGGTCATTACGGGTCATTAATACTAGATTTACGGGACCCGTCAATTTAACGGATGAATTGCTCCATTTATAGAATATTAACAGATTTAATCAACTTATATTAAATTTCTTAATATCGTAATTGTTCTTAACACTAGGTTTACGGAGGTTTTTTGTATACCTATTTCTACGGACACCTGTCAGATTTAGGGTAAACAAAACCAGATATTTTCTTTAAAAAACAAACGATGGGTTTAATTTGAAAACAAACGTAATATTAACAGACTTAACCTTTTAGATACGGCTGAATTCTGTGTGTGGCTATTTCCCTGGACGGCAGGGTTTGACGTAAACAACGTATAATTGATATAACACTGCAAAGTGTGACGGGCAATTCCGTTTTGTGCACGAGAACATTCAAATGAAGTATTTGATGATTAAATCATAATTTTTTAAAAATATATATTACACATACTTTAACTATAACAATTCACTTTAAAAATCTAATAATATAATTGAGTGGCGCGTCGTTCAGAGAGATGACATACACGAAAGCGACTATAGTGGCGCGTCGTCCTGAAAAATGATATCCGCGAAAGGCCCTATAGTATCTAAAAGGTTAATAGAAGTTAATTATATAATTGAAGCAACGGGTTCCGTAAATGTAGTGTTAAATTAAACTTATGGTCCTATTTTTTAAGAATATACATAGAGTTTTCTTTACCCGTAAATCTGACGGGTCTCCATAAAGATAGGTATTCAAAAACGTCCGTAAACCTAGTGTTAAGCTCGTGGAAGCCGTGACCAGTGATCCTGGTCCTCTGGAACGTCTTCCTACCAAGGTCAGGACATCCAACAACGGATAGACACGCGCGAATTCGAAGCGGATTTGATGTCGGCCGAGTTTCGACTAGGCTAGGTTAAAGGCAGGTATCCAGGAGAACCGGAGAATCCAGCCTGCGATCAATTTTCCGCCCGGGATTACTGGTCAGCGTTTAGCGAAGAGATTAATAGAGAATGATCGGAGTTGGGAATTTTGGGGAGTTCGAGCGATTAGGTCTTTAGAGCAAGTGGATAGAGCCGATGCTGTTCTCCGCGATCATTCCCAAAGTACCACGGCGTCTATCTTATCTGTTTGTTACTACGACGCTCGAATTAGCGCTTGAGTTAGGTCCTAGTTGGAGGCTATAGATCGTCAGAAGAATTGGTCGAAATTCTCATCAGTATAGAAAGGTTAGAGACCTTCTTGCAGGTTCCAAATAGATATACATCGATGATAGAAAGACACGTGATGATTACTCGCGTGCTAGGAATATAATCAACGCATACCTAAACACACAGTTCGTAAAATATATGGAAACACTGAGATAGGACTAAGGTAGGACTGAGTTAGGATTAGAACATCGAGTCTGACGCGTAACAGTCGATTAAATGTATTCGCTGTCTGAATTATAAGGTAAAGGACATAATCAAGATGACGCGAAGAGAGTAAACACACGATCCGTAAAATACATGGAGACACTGAGATTGGACTGAGATAGAACTGAGATAGAACTGAGATAGAATCAGAACATCGAGTCAAACGTGCTACAGTCGATCAAACGTATTCGTTGTATCAATTATAACGTAAGGGACAATATCAAGATGACACGAAGGGATACGAGTCGAAATAACTCGAAAACGCCTTGCCTCGAAGAAGGTTTCAAGATTTTCCACTTTTCGGCAATCTTCGCTATCAATTCACGTCGATCCTTTCGTCAGTAACCCTCAAGCTAGATTCGCGGAATATTTCCTTGCAATAATGAACTAAAATCCTACGAAATCTCCATCACACGATTAACCCTTTGCACTCGAAGACTTTTTCGCTACGAAAAACTTTCCCTACATTTCCAAAACCTCCGTGATACCTTTTACGTCAAAATACGCAAAGAAAATTGTACGTTTGCGTTTGGAATGAGCGGAATTGTTTTATTTCGATATTTCACGCGCATTATTATTTTTAATATAGTTATTGTCGCTTATTCGTGTTTAAGTTCTGGTATTAAAACGAATGGCGACTAAGAGTCGTCTCTCGAGTGTAAAGGGTTAATTCTTCCTCTAGAAAAATCAGACGAGACACCGATCGAGCAGACCAAACGTTTTCAAACAATACCAACGGATACATCATGGAACGAAGGATGATCGAAGACACCGTGTGATCGAGTATAGGTAAGATTCGAGTACAGCAGACATCGATTACGCTTCGAGAAGCTCCGCCGAATCTCGCGGCAGCAGGCAGAACGCAAGGCGCGATATTTCACGGGAGTATTGAAGCGCGTTTTACTTTTCGCGTATAATAACTCAAAGAAAAGGGCACGCGCTATCTTCCACCCTGCATACATCGGAGCGGCATAAAAATCCAAGGATTTATTACGCCCATAAAATGGCAGAAAAATGTGGACCCGCCCTGAAGCTGATGCATCCAGGCATCCGACGCGAAATTTCCGGACAAAGAGCTTTGCCTACCTCTCTCCGTGAACACACTCCGCGGAATTAATTCCTTTCTTCTGATATCCACGTCAACCGAACCGAGGAACAGGCGATTTTTCATCCGATGATACCCATTTCCCGCGTAGAACCTCCTTCACACGAGAGTCTGCCGATCTAAATCTACACTCCGCGACAGTCTACCTTTCAGACACTTTAGACGTTCCGTCTTCCCTCGAATCCATTTCGCTCGTTCTACTCTGTCCACGACAGTTCCTTTCTCGAACAGAGAGTGAGAATGTCCTTTTAAAAAATTGGACAATTGCGAGAAAGCTTGCACCATTCAAAAAAGACATTTCTTCGTTTCAACTCGGAGAGAAGCGATCTCATCGAAGGGTTCGAAAGGTTTCAAATCCGGCTGACAACGCTAATAATCCGAGTCGACCATCCGGTTAATAACGGAAGAGAGAAGTTTCTATTTAACCCACTATGAAATATTCAAATCGAATTAATAACTGCAGCTGAAATCTAAATCTACACTCCGCGACAGTCTACCTTTCACAGACACTTCGTTCTGTCCTAGACGTTCCGTCTTCTCTCGAACCCATTTCGCTCGTTCTACTGTGTCCACGACAGCTCCTTCCTCGAACAGAGAGAGAGAGAGAGAGAGAGAGAGAGAATATTTAAAAAAAAAAAAATTGAACAATTGCGAGAGAGCCTACCCCTTTCAAAGGAGACATTTCTTCGTTTCAACTCCCAAAGAAGCGTTCTCATCGAAGGATATCGAATCCGAGTGACAACGCTAACAATCCGAGTCGACTATCGGATTAACAACGAAAGAGAGAAGTTTCTATTTATCCCGCTGTGAAATATTCAGATCGGACCAATAACTACAGCTGAAATCTAAATCTACACTCCGCGACAGTCCACTTTTCACTCTGTGGACTCTTTGTTCTGTCCTAGATGTTCTGTCTTTCCTCAAATCCGTTTCACTCGTTCTACTCTGACCACGACAGCTTGTTCCTCGAACAGTGGGAAAGAGAATATCCTAGAAAAAAAAAATTAGATAATTGCGAGAGAGCCTGTCCCTTTCAAAGAAGACATTTCTTCGTTTCAACTCCCAAAGAAGCGTTCTCATCGATGGATTTCGAATCCGAGTGACAACGCTAACAATCCGAGTGCACCGTCGAGTTAACAACGGAAGAGAGAAGTTTCTATTTATCCCGCTGTGAAATATTCAGATCGGACTAATAACTGGAGCTGGAAGAGGGAATCGAGCACGTCGCCGCGTGTTTGCCTGGAATTTCCCAATCGATCCTCCGGCCACGTCCGCCATTGTTCCCTAACTACCCGCTGCGATGGAAACTAAATTAAACTGCAGGAACGTCCAACTGCGACGAGGAAAATTTTGCAAGAGAACAACCAAGTACGAACAGACTTCTAGTTCTGTCAAAAGAAGGTATACTGCATACCGAGTGCCCTTTCAGTCGCTTAATGCTCGACAAGGTTTATGGAAAAGGGATCTCTAGGTCTGAATCGTACTTAACGAATTGTCAGGTGTCAACGAACGCTTCTACAAAGTTTGAACTCGATATTCTCATACTTGACAGGGCTGGAGAGTTTTGTTCATTCGTAAACGCTAGCACCGAGTGCCCTTTCAGTCGCTTAATACGTAACACGGTTTATGGAAAAGGGATCTCTGGGTCTGAATCGTACTTAACGAATTGCCAGGTGTCAACGAACGTTTTTGCAAAGTTTGAACTCGATATTCTCCTAATTGACAGGGCTGGAGAGTTTTGTTCATTCGTAAACCCTAGCGCCGAATGTCATTTCAATCGCTTAAGGCGTAACAGGTTTTATGAAAAAGGGATCTTTGGGTCTGAATAGTACTTAACGAATTGTCAGGTGTCAACGAACGCGTCTGCAAAGTTTGAACTCGATATTGCCATAATTGACAGGGCTGGAGAGTTATATTCATTCGTATAACACTAACTCCTCGTTAGAATTAGATTGTTTGCCATTCTCGGTCTCTATTCTCTCTCTTTCTCGCTCTTTCTCTCTCTTTCTCTCTCTTTCTTCTTTTTTCATCGCGTAATCCAATGGTAAACAATATGTTGAACCATAATTAGTATATAAAAACGGAGTGAATAAAAATATCCATACGTAAAGGGTAAGGTAAAGGATCAAACGGTTATCACAGCTCGTTCACGCGAACCAACTGAGCGATTCGAGATAAGTTATTCGGAGAACCGTGAGAACTTCGCTTTCGACTGTTCGCGCCATTTAGGCGTCGCGACGAGACTTGTTGCGCAGAAAATGGCCGACTTCGCGAAGACACGAGAACGCACTTCGACTGACTCGTTCTTCATCGTCTAATCTACACCTCAGACTCCTAAAGGATCGCTTCACGACAGAATTTCGCGTATTTTATTCGTTATCCTACCCAAAATCATGCTGAAGAAGTTAATTTGTCAGAAACCAGTAGGTTCTAAAAGCAACACGTCGATTTCGATGCTTGGATTATCAAAACCTGAACAATAACTCTTTAAGAATTGTCCAGGAACTGATTTTGATCCTTGGATTATCAAAATTTGAAGAATAACTCTCCAGGAATTGTCCAGGAACTGATTTCGATGCTTGGATTATCAAAGCTTGAAGAATGTAAATTAATTATACACAGCAAGTAGAAGAAGAAGTACTTATATCGATAACAAACAATTCATACCGAAGTAAACGCAGGATTTTAATAAAAAAAAAAAAAAAAAAGAAATAATGGGTTCTACGCGTTTATACCAGGTGTCTAAAGAGTTAACCCTTTGGAGACGAATGTCACAGTATTTGTGGAAATTTTTTTATTTTTTAGAGTGAAAACTGCTAGGAATATAGCGGAAAATGATTTTAGAATCATCATCGATGCCGTGTATACTTTTTAATTCAGAAAATTTTACTCGATGTTTTATTTTTAATTGTTTAGTACACGCTCGATGTATCGTTATCTTCGTTTCTCGTTCACAAAGGATTAATCTTCGGATACTTTGGATACATTTGCCAAGAACTAATCGCGAGGAAGAACAATCGCGAGTTAAGAGGGACAATCGATCATCGGAATATTTAAGTAGCCTCGAATTCGTCACAGGTGGATAGATAAGTCCGTGGAAAAGAGGAAGAGAGCGAAATGGAGTCAGTGATTCAACGTCGGATGATGAACGACAGGGCGGCGCAAAAATGCAATTTGTCACCCTGGTGTGACCGGGAATAACTTCCGGTTCCCTCTTGGACGATGAAGAACATGATTGATTCTCGACGACTTCCTTCAGACGCTTGTAATTCCAGTGATTGTATAATCAATGCCCGATAGCTCGGCTTCTAGGTGTCTCGAATCGGTTCTGCTCCACTTTTGCCAGCCTGTTTTCTTCGTCGAACGTGATTCGTTCGAACGGAATTCTTTTAAATCTTTAATTATCCATTTGCACTCGAATAGAGTCTTATATACTTTGAAGCTCTCTTTAAATGCAATGCTAAAACGTGCCATAACGTTTAATTCGCGAATCGGATCAGTCATATGAAATTTTCCTCGTTTAATTACTATTTTTTTCTCTCTTTCTTTCTATTTCTTTAACTCTTTCTTTTTAACTTTTTTCAAAGTTAACCCTTTGGGAACTATTGTCATGATATACGGGGTACTTCCATTAATTTTTTGTTCTGAAATGTTCCTAGAATACAGCGAAAAGTAATTTTTGCATTGTCATCAATGCCGTATATATTTTTTAATTCGAAGAATTTTCCTCGATTTGTTATTTTTAATCGTTTAGTATATACGAAATGTATCGTTAGCTTCGTTTCTCATCCGCGAAGAGTTAAATCTTAAAATAAAATTCTGAAAAACCGCTATTATACTTAGAGTTGCCACAAAATTCTGCAATATTTAAGGTTCGTTGGATTAAAATATAAAATTTATTCGCAACGAATAAAGCAACGGAATATTTACGCGATGGAGCGAAGATGCAGGCAAAGTGACAGAGATTTCAGAGACGATCACCGGGAAATCAAACAAGCAAAAGTACTTCTTAAACGCGGGAAGAGAGACTCGCGAGAGCCGCTGTCGCGAAGCTTTGGAACCTAATTTGTCACATCTGTCGCGGGGAACCAAAATGGCGTGGGGCGCGATTTAAATGTCCCCTGTCGACCACGAGGTCGATACAAATTAACAGTCCAACGACAACGAAGCAAGAGGAAGAGAGAAATAATGAGAGGTCATAAAATAAATAAGAAACAGAATTAAAAAAATACACAAATATATACAAAAAATTAAATAAATAAAGCGAACAAACAATAAAAATAAGTAAATAACAGAGAAATAAAAATAAGTCGATAAATAACACAGATATAATAAATAATAGGCAGGAAAAGAGAAACAAATAAATAAACAACAAGCAGGAAAGTGAAAATAAATAAATAACAAACAGAAAAATAAAGATAAATAAGTAAAAGTGTGTAAAAATGGGAAAAACGTTTGATATAATTTTTCTGGCAATAAATAACAGGCAGGAAAAGAAAAATAAATAAATAAACAACAGGTAGAGACGTAAAAATAGATAAATAATAGGCAGAAAAATTAAGATAAATAAATAAAAGGGTGTAAAATGAGAAACACGTTTGATATAATTTATCTAGCAATAAATAATAGGCAGGAAAAGAAAAAGAAATAAATAAACAACAGGTAAGGAAGTAAAAATAGATAAGTAATAGGCAGAAAAATTAAGATAAATAAATAAAAGGATGTAAAATGAGAAACACGTTTGATATAATTTATCTAGCAATAAATAATAGGCAGGAAAAGAGAAATAAATAAATAAACAACAGGTAGAGACGTAAAAATAGATAAGTAATAGGCAGAAAAATTAAGATAAATAAATAAAAGGATGGAAAATGGGAAATACGTTTAATATAATTTTTCTGGCAATAATAACAATGAACCATGGGGTATCGTTATAGAAACAATTGATATCTCAATGGCACGCATCTTCTCTCACTGCATGGGTATAATACGTGTTCATTTACAGGTGTACCGGAATTCTATTTGCTTTTTCGAATAATCTATATTATCCGGGGGACAATGGCGAGCGGGCCGAAATAGATTAAAAATTAATCCTACTGCAATGCCGGGAAATCTGGTTTGCTGATTAAGCTCATTGTCTTGGAACGAATCCGCCATCGAATCGAGATTTGTAAACGTGGGCGTGAATATTTCAAATTTGGATGCATGCTGAACCGAAACGCGAGAATTTTTATTTCGTAAAAATAATTGGAGAAGGAGAGAGAGTTGCATTTAGCGAAAAATTCTTGTTTTTTTTCTTTTCCGTGCCGAGTGTTTTTTCCGACAGATTTTTCCGTTATGGCGAAATACAGAGCGAGTCACGTAATTGCGTGTATTTCGCGAGAAACGTTTTAAATATGGTATCGAAGGGAATATGTTAAAACGATATTTTGTGTAAATTATTTATTTATAATCGAATTTTTCAAACTGCGTATAAAATTTTCCGCGTTAATTTTATTAATAATTCCAATTCGCGTATAAACAATATACAGCCATTTCTAATTTACATTTCCATTCTTTTTATTGCGATAAATTCTACCATCTATGATACTCCATAAAAATAAACATAAATAAATAAGTAAAACAAATAAACGTTGGAAAAAATAATTAGAAACAAATTAACCCCTTCACTATTCGATATACATCAATTCTATTACTTTCGTAATACAATTATAGAAATAAAAAAATAATTCAATCCGAATCGTAGTCCGCTTAAGAAACAAAAAAGGGAAAAAATAATTCATCCAGCTTTTTTATCTCGCACACGCGGACACATGGCAACATTACACGCGTGTAAATATTGGAAATTAATTTTCGCGCGATAAATCCAGAAGCACGGTACGAGCGAGTTAAAAACGGAAAGGAAAATTCCATCGGCGGCGAAACGCGTGACGCGACGAGAAAGATAGACGTAACGTAATTCGCGATTAAGTTTAACGCCGTGTCTAAATTATGCTAATCCCCTTTGGGAAAACAGGGCGAACAGACCTGCGGGCTTTATGGTTTTATCACCGGCGCGAGTCTGCCCGAAACTAATCCACTCCCCACACTTTTCATAAACCAGCTTCCTCGCGTTCAGACCCCATCCCTTCGCCGATACGTTCGATCCAACGATAGTCGAATATCCAGAGCACTCAACCGGCCCTAAGTTCCCGATAAAACGCACCCTCTAAACGCGGCTCCTCTCGGAAATTCCATGCGAACAGGCCCTAAGCCCGTGAATTCGTTGTCGGCATCCGGAACGAGGTCGCGAATGTTACTGTATGTTACTGTAACAGAGATAAATACAATTTAGAATGTAAATGATATATCGAATACTTTAGCAAATTAAAAATTACTCGTAACCACTTAAGGGTGGCTGGCAAAAAATTCTGGTGTACCAGAACGGTCCAGTGTAACTCGCTGGGAAGCGTCACAAAGTGTTTGATGCCTCAGTTTTGTTTTCCATTTTAGAATATGGGTTAAATATTGATACACTTAAATATTGGTACACTATGCAATGCAATGATGAACTGTGCTCTGGTAATAAGCACATCTGACGTGCCACGCACTTGTTTTCCTTTCTGTAACAATCGCATGACGACGTACTTACTACGTCGTTTGCGATTCTGTGACAAAAGCATTACGACGTGCGTGGTATGTCTTTCCAGCGCAAGGGGTTAATTGAGATTGAGTCAACGGGTTTTAGGCCCCAAAAACCTTTGGGACTCTAGTTTATAAGGACCAGCAATTTTCGCGATCGAGTGAGTCGTCACCCAGCAATAGAATATACTAAAGTTTTACTTTCTTTTGCTAGATTCGTGGTGATTAGGCGACATGTTGGTTATCGACAATCCTCATTTGGATTCCCTAGGGATTTTTACTAGGGATATGGACATTCGGTGGGATTCTGCGAGTCGAGCGACGTTTCGAGCGATATTAAGTTTAATAAAGTTTAGATTATTATTATATTATTCTGTTGCAAATCTTCTGTGCAACGATGGTATCAGGGTTGATAGAGGCAACATTTTAGGTTCCAAGGACCTTTGAGACTCTAATTTATAAGGACCCACTATTTTAGTGGTCGAGTGAGTCGTTACCTAGCAATAGAACACTATAGCTTTACTTTCTTTTGCTAGATTCGAGGTGATTAGGAGAAATGTTTGTCATCGCGGAGCTATGATCTTTCTTTGGGATCCCTAGGGACTTTTACTAGGGATATGGGCATTCGATGGAACTCTGCGAGTCGAGCGACGTTTCGAGCGATATTCTAGGCATAAAGTTTAAATTATTATTATATTATTCTGTTGTAAACTGAAACCGTGGACTATGGGACCTTAGCCATAAAGAATTAAACTAAAGTCCCCTAGTCGCGGACCTCCGATCTTTGAAAATGTATAAATAGAATGAACAGATACAATATTTTCCGTTATTACATCGAATTTGTATGCGCGTATGCTATAGAGGGTCGAAAGTCTGGTCAAATTAATCTACCGTGGATTATTAATCGAATTTTCGTTAAACCCTCGCGCTGCGATTTAATTATGGAAAATTACATATTGCGAAGGTATTTCATTTTAATTAGACCCGTGTGTGTATGTGTGTCTGTATCGTGAGAATTATAGGAGTCTATAAAATTGTCCGTGCATATAAGTCCAATTTGCACCGTTTCGCGAGAGATGGAAAACATTGGAAGTTGCAAATTAGATTAGTTTGGATTTAGATTTGGTTTCCGTTTGGGTTATGATATACGCGTGTTCAATTTGCAACGTTTCAGTAGTTCTGAAAAATGTTGGAACCGAATTTTATTCGTCGCGAATTAAACGAAGGGGTGGATTTAGGCTTAGGTTAAAAAACACAGGTGTAAAATTGTGAAAATTTCATTGGTCTCGGGAAAAATAACACGATCTATTCAGAGATATAAATTTAAGTTTGGGTTACAAAACATTCGTGTCATTAATCTCGAAAAAAGTTAAAGATGGCGAGCTACTCTATCATTATATCACGATTTAGGTTAGTTTTAGGTTAGGTTACAAAACACGCGTGTAAAGTTTTCAAAATTTCATTGGTCTCGGGAAAATTTAACATTGCAAATCATCGCGATCTACGCGGAGATATAGATTTAGGTTAGGTTACAAAACACACGTGTACAATGCACAACGTGTCATTAGTCTCGAAAAACGCTAAAGATCGCGAGTTACTTTATCATTACACCACGATTTAGGTTAGTTTTAGGTTAGGTTACAAACCCCCGTGTAAAATTCGCAAAAGTTCGTTAATTTCAAACAAACTAAGCGTCGCAAATCGTCTTGATCTCTTCGAAGTTGTAAATTTAGGTTAGGTTACGAACGACTCGCAAAAAAATTCACAATATTAAATTAACATAACCGAATACAACCAAATACCGAATTCAAACAACCAATAACTAACTAACTAGGAACCAATAAATAGAACTAGGAAATGACAACACAGATCCGAGAATTTAGAACAAGAGATTAAATTTATCTTGTGTTACGGACGACTCGCAAAAAAATGTTCAATATTACATCAGTACAACTAAATACCGGACGCAAACAACCGCTAACTAACCAGGAGTAACAAACGACGAACAACCAAGAACTGACAACTCAGAAGCGAGAACTTAGAACAAGAGACTATCGCTATACCGCGAACTTAACTAGACTCCTCGAGGTAAAGGAAAATCGGCGCCCAGCCGGAAGTGACATATTCTCCTAGTGGCGGTGGGTCAGGCACGTAGCTAGCCAATATTCATGGTGTTCCGTTGGCATACCAAGGACTTTCGATCTGCGAAAACCTGGCTTAAAGCGCGATCACTCGTCTCCGGTGTCCAAGGCTGGTGTCCTTGCCTCGGTGAGCACTTCCACCACCTTTCCTCGTCCTTAAAACCCTCGTCGAGTCCCTGACACCCCAACCAAATCCCGCCACGCGGTATTCCAACTATTCGAAGCCGTTGGATTAATTAATGAACGGTTGCGTGGAAATTAGCGAACTCGAGCTAAGCAGCTAATTTCTCCTCGCCGTTCGTGTTTCGCGTTCCTCTTGTGCACGCTTTTTCACCAGTTTCCCATCAATGCCGTTTTAATCCCTCTCCGTGGCGGCGCCACCCTCGCGACATGGCGTCCCGACGCTCGATCCACGAGATCGTTGCAGGATTTTTTCGAACGAGTACCAAGCGAGATTTTTTTAAGCGATCCTGGCACTCGTGTCGGATAGTTTTATGATGACGAATATTTTTTCCTTTTTAATCTTTCGTTTTTTGTCGAGTGGTTAGGTTTGGAGTAGAAAAGGCTCGAGGATTTGAATCGGCGATTTTCAACCGATATTTCGCGATATTTCGCGATTACTGGCATCGTTTGGGTTGCGAGAATTTTTGAAAAAATACGCCACGCGTGTGACATTTTTTTCAGTGGTATTGGTTTATCTCTGGATCTCCAGATATTTTCTAAACAGTTTAATTTGAAAGAAGAAGGAGATAATAATATCGTTATAGGCGCCATTATTCACAAGTAGTCTGACACGTGTCTTAATTTTTGTAATTATATCGTTTGTATTACTATTACTACTTTTAATTCGATGAGAAATATACTAAATAGATAATAAAAAATTCATCGAGTTTTTATCAGTTTTTATAGAATATTATATATAATTAATCTTCCCAAATGCAGACACGTGTTCTCGGTAATTACAGGAGGAAAAATCAGCAGCCAAAATTATTATTATTATCATCATCATCACTATTATTTACAGTTGGACTAA
This sequence comes from Euglossa dilemma, assembly GCA_002201625.1. Classification (NCBI taxonomy): domain Eukaryota; kingdom Metazoa; phylum Arthropoda; class Insecta; order Hymenoptera; family Apidae; genus Euglossa; species Euglossa dilemma. The sequence goes on from NIJG01000193.1 coordinate 1,466,429, forward strand.
TACCTGTCTTAATTTTCGTAATTCTATCTTTTTTATTGCTATTATTATTTTTAATTCGATAAAATATATACTAAACGGGCAATAAAAAAAGTTCATCGAGTTCTTATTCAAATTTTCAAAGCTTCTGGAAGTCTTGCATTAAAATCAGCGACCAAAATTAGTCGTTTTCTACGAACGAAGGAGTGCACTTATATAAATAGAAATTTCCTCGAAATCTTTAATCGTGCCTGCAACGAAATAACGAGTTTACGGAACACTCTTTACCAACGGGGCCGAATTGGCGTAATTTCGAAATGAAGGGGATAAAAGGCGAGTTCCAAAGTCATCAGAGAAAGCGCCCCTGCTTTCAATCTCTCTTTACAAATACGATAAGTCTCGCAAATTCCATTAAGCGGCCCGTAGCGAAATGAGGTCCAGGCACGGTCTAAAATTATCTACGAATCAGTATTCACAAACGGGAAGCAGATAATCCCGTGTACACGGTTTTTTTCCTCCTATTTTCCTTATTCTATACCCTGGCAGACGCGCCGCGGAAAGCCGGGATATGAAATAATTTTCCAAATAGGATTAACTACGCGTGTAATTTTTATCGCAATCTTCCGCGCGGAATTCGCAATTTCTCGCCACAAAGCTTTCCCCCTACACGATTATCCAATTCCCGTGAAATCCTTGCCCGTGTAACAGACAACGTCGGTTAACGTGTTTTTAATTCGATAAAAGTCGAAGAATCTCCGCGGAATTGATCAAAATATCTCGTAATGTTCCCGAAACGTTTTGAGGGAATAGATACGCGAATGTACGAAACGCGTATACGAAAGATTTCGGAAATAGAAATCTACATATGCGGTACGTCAGAATCGAAGTGTCTACAAATTTTAGGAACCATAAAGAATCGTAATCGACGAGTTTACGAGCGCCAACTCAAAGAGACTCGAAACGGGGTTGTATTAACTCACTAGCGCCACCACTACCCGTATCTGTAATAAATGTAACCAATAATAAATCTACCAGTCGTTGAATCGCTTCCAAAATTGACTTGTGCGATCTTGAACTCTTCTTCTTACTAATACGACAAAACTGGAGTTCGAAATTTCTCGCGACGCGATAATTTTTTACTACTTACATACTTTTCTTGTTAATAATTCGACTATGGTTAACAACGAAATTTCTCGCAATGTGATAATTTTCGATTACTTTCATCTTTTGATTAACAATTATTCTCCGATTTTTTCCGATTTCCTCCGATTTCCTTCGATTTCATCCGATTCAAGAGTTCATCGTCTACGCCAACGAAAACACACGTTTCTAATCAACATCTACCGAAATTTCTCGCAACGCGGTAATTTTCGATTACTTCCATCTTTCAATTAACAATTATCCTCCGATTTCCTCTGATTTTCTCCGATTTCCTTCGATTTCCTCTGATTCAAACGTCCATCGTCTACGCCAACGAAAACTCACGTTTTTAATCAACATCTACCACGATCTCAAAGCAAAGATAGGCATTCCTTCCAAAACGAGAAATTTCCCGACGCGAAACACATCAAAAGAATAAAGAAATATCAAACGAATCGACAAAACAAGAAGATTTGTCGCAGAAGAAAGAGAGGAAAAACCCAAAATACGGAAGGAAGGTGGAAAAACAAACGTCGATCTCCGTGTCGCGGAAAACTGAAAGGAGAGGAAGCTATTAACCGGATACGCAAGAAGACCGGTGCCGAATCATGAAAGAGGGAGGATGGAAGGGAGAGGAAAACATGGCCACGATGGCAGCAAGTCGCCAATTAAGGTGCAGAAAGGCGAAAGGGGTAATTCTGGAAACTGGGACAGGCTGTAGCTCTTTTCCGAGCGGACACCCGGAGAAAAGTGGCGAAGGGAGAGGGTTGAACGTCTCGATGAGGGTTATTTCTCTCTTCTTCTGCTCCCTTTCAACCCTCTGTAATATGCTTTTTTCTTGAGTGCGATGGGACACCGCCGCAATATGCACTTCCCTCTTTGATGGAGGTAAGCACCTCTCGCGATATTAGTCGATCTCCGTGCGACTCGTTAAACGATTTCGCCTCTTCCTCATTTTTCCCCATTGTCTGCGGGTTTCAACGAGCTTAACGAGTCGGAAGAATATTCCTCCGAGGGGTGGAGGGTGCTAGAGCGAACCGTAAGATCGGCCTGACCCGGGCATTACAGGTAGAGAGGGTGTTCTGCTTGCGAAAATTTTGTTTAAGGGATGAAAGGCTATTCGAAGGGTCTGGGAAAAATTCCAGATGAATTTTCCAGGCGAAAAGAACGCGAGACTCTACCAAGATAAATCTAAATTGAGAAAGTCAGTTGATTCGCGAAGAATATGAAACTATTTGTTATAAATTCTTCGTTAATTGCGAGAATATTTCAATTAAAAAACAGGCTTGCTCGTAGAAATTTTCTACAAAAGATAAATGATTATTTGAAGGGTCTAACAGAAATTCGAAATGAATTTCGAAGTCGCAGAAAGAAGATAAATTACTATTAAAAAATCGGAGATATCGAGTATTTAAAATTTAGGGGACTGAAATGTGAAACCTCGAAACTTATTTGCTAAATTATTGATTGGAATATATTAATAATAACCTGATAAAATATCCGATTTAATTAAACTTAACCCTTTGAACTTTCTTGCTGGCCTCTGACTCGCCATCAATTTCGTTCATAGCTAATTAGAAAAATATTATTACAGTATATCACGCCGCACATCATTGAACATAAATATTACAAAGATAATTAGTACGCTAATGATTGAATTATTTAAAAAATAAAACACTTGAAATAATAGCGAGTTACTATAAAAGAGAGAAAGAAATCGAGGTGTTTCCGAGGGAATAAAATTAATACCCGGTGACTAAATAAAAGCGAGATAAGCGGAAGGAAAGAAAAATGGAAAAATCAGTTTGCTGTCGAGGAACACGAGGTTCAGGGGTTCCGAAATTGCGAAAGGAGCTCGAGAAACGACCGCACGTTCCTCGGTATCGATCACATGGACGATATAGCCAGATCGTGGTTCGTATCTTAAAAATTCACCGACGCTGAAACCGTGCCGGCCGATAGCCATCGCGAACAAAGTAGAAACACGGGGTTTTCGTCACGAAATTACCCCGGCACGTGACTCTATACCCTTCTCGCTCGAGTCAAACATGATTGATAAGAATACGCTATGCATCCAGGCGATTCGTCGATAATGCACAACCCTTTGCCGCTCTGAACGGTGAAAAATGAAAGTTTCTTACCCGATTGCCGTTCCAACGATTATCCAGTACAGGAAAATTTTATAATCCACCTATATCGCAGTGCGAAGTTACTTGAGAATTTATTTCTACTCATTGTTAAATAAAAACGAATTTTTAAACGAAGAATTTTGATTGATTTTCGGAACTAAAGTTTGGAATTTTTTTAAGTAAGATTCGAGTAATATCGATTATTAAGTAATATAATGGCTGCTTAATTAAGGGTAGTACTACTTAACAATAACTCGGTTTCGAGAATTCTTTTGCTCGGTCCCAAAAGAAATTTCGAAATTCAAAATTTGGTTTCGAAAAATGGGAATTGATAATGTAATTATATTAATCATAAGTTACTAGAGAACCAAGGGTTAATTTATCTTGAAGGTCGAATCTAAACGCTGAAAATTGATCAGTGATTGAAAATGACGCAATTGATATTCGCGTCTCGCGAAATTAATTTTTCGAAAGAAGCAGGAGGAAATTCGAAATTTGGTTCCCAAAAAAGGGAATTGATTAATTAAATTAATCATAAGTCACTAGAGAACCAAGGATTAATTTCTCTCGAGTCTGGAATATAAAGACTAAAGATTGATCAATGATTGAAAATGACGCGATTGACCTTCGCGTGTCACGAAATTAATTTTTCTAAAGACGCAGGATAAAATTCGAAATTTGGTTTCGAAGAAAGGGAATTGATAATCTAATTAAATTAATCATAAGTCACCAGAGAACCAAGGGTTAATTTATCTTGATCAAATCTAAAGGCTGAAGATTGAACAGTGATAGAAAATCATGCGATTGATCTTTGCATATCGCGAAATTAATTTTCCGAAGGTCACAAGAGAAAATTAAAAAACGGAAAGAAATCTGGAGGAATCCTGAAATTACATTTTCCAGAGGAACGATGATCGCGCGGATATTATAGGGCGTTTTCGATCAAAGAAACAACAGAACGCAAATAGTTTGCCGGGGAACTGTAGATTGCATCGTGGAAATCATCGCTGTATATTAACCACCGAGTTTCAATGACCAAATATCCGGTGATTAACGGAGCAAATGGCACGGCTATCGCGCGTTGGCCAGCATTTCCCGCTGATCATGCATTGTTTAAATGTATCTCCACTGTGGTTTCGTCAGGGACCAACGTTTTCATCGAAATATCAGACATCGAGTTCACGAGCTTGTCCAAATTCCGACAGCCTGCCTCATCAGCCCGTCCCGGAGGACCTCTACCGTTCGTCACCGGAGGAGAGAAAAAGAAGGAAAAATGGAAACTGGTCCGAGTGTTTCGTCTAACTTCCCCGAATATAAACCGTGTGTCAGGGACTAACGTATTCGTCGAAATGTCGAGCAAGAATTTTATAAAGTTAATCAAGTTCCGGCGTTCTGCCTCGTCAACTTATCCCAGAGGATTTATACTCCTCGTCTGCTCGGGAAGAAAAAGAAAGGAGAAATAGAAGCTGGTCTTGGTGTCTTTACATAGTCTCATTAGGGACCAAAATATGAAGAATTGACTTGGTAAAGTTATTATTCTGTTCATTGTTCTACCTGAGGAAACTACCTTGGAAGTTTCGCTTCTTCGTCACCTAAGGGGATGAAACTCAGAAGTCACCATTCTCAGAGAGATATGACTCATCGCTTCGAGAAATTGTTAGAAAGTAGATGGTCTAACTAACTAACTCACTCACCCTGAAGGATCTACCTGAGAACGGAGAAGAGAAGAAATAAAAATTCATTTCTATGCCTTCGTCTTCGGAGACTAGCTTCTACTAAAATATCAAGTAGCGACTCTACAAGATCGGCTAAGTTCTTGATCTAGGACCTGAGATCAGAAGATTTACTCTTGGCTATTCAATGCAGTAAAGGACGAGCTTCATATCTAGCCAAACTTCGTCATAGAATTTAATCGTTCCCATCGAGACGGAATTAATCAAGTTTCGCTGGTCTAACTTCTTGACCTATCCTTAAGGATCTATTCTCTACCATCTACGATCAAAAGACTGACCCTCTACCATTAAACACAAATGAGAAGGGAAACAAAGCATGATCTTCGCATCGTCACCAAGTCTCATCATCTTTACTAAGAAACTGAGCAATAATTTCAGTAAATGATCCAAATTTCGCTAGTCTAACTTCGCTTTACCATTTATGACTAAAAGATTTACTCTTCGCCATTCAACGAAACAATGAATCATCTTCACACAAACCCAAACTTCCTCCTATAATTTAATCAAAGCACGATCTTCACATCTTCGCCAAATCTCAAGAAACTGAGCAAAAATTTCAATAAATTATCCAAATTTCGTCAACCTAACTTCTCTCTACCATTTATGACTAAAATATTTACTCTTCGCTATCCAACGATCTTGAAACCTACCCAAACATCCTCGCACAACTCAATCATACTCACCAAAACAAAATTACCCAAAACTCTCGATTCCAACTTCTCGATCCACCTCTGAGAACCTACACTCCTACTAACCAAGAAGAAAAACTGGATGAACTAAGAGTCAGTCCTCGCGTCTTCGCGGGATGATCAGCGAGGAACTCGCGAGAGGTCTCGGCGTCTTTCGGGAAGGAAAATAATTTTCCTGTGTGCGACAAAGGGACTTCCGGTAGCCTGGAGAGTCGCCGGCTAGCGTTGGGTATCGACTGGTCGAAACCGAGGCAGCGGAGAAACTCTGAAAGTTGGCTTATCGCTGAGAGATAGCGGCTCGGAAGCGGTCGATTTTTTCTCGCCTCGCGAAACCGACTCACAGCCGAGATCGGGTTCTATATCTCGACAGCCTTTGTCTCCTCCATCTCACGCGTTACACATGCGGCGACCTCACGCGATCCGTGGATTTCCGGTCTCTAAGCAGGCTAAACCCTGTCAGCCGATCTCCAGGCCAGACTAATCGTCGAACGATGCCGACGACTGATTTCTTTCTAACCCAGCGAAAAGAACCGCTCGCGAGTTTCTCTTCTGATCCAAGCATCGAGATTGTCGGCCATGTAACAGGGTAGGGGTAGGTCGGGTCACTGCGAGGCAGAGATTCTGCAGACGATAGCCCCGCAGGTGTACGTGGGCTTATTATGTTGTTAACAAGTGTCTGGATACAGGCTACCTATCTGATAGCTCGGGGTATTGTTGACTTTGTTATCGAAGATTGGCAGAAAAACGGAGAAAATTTTCTTTCGTCCAGCAGAAATTGATAAATTAAGTGGAACGGTCGGCTTTTTTAACCAAGTTAACTTATGCCTCTAAAGCACCACCGATATGGAATAATATAAATATCGCAGTAAGAATTATAGCACTTCTGAAACGAATAAGGATTGTTTCAGTATAAATTGTTTCAATACAATTTTGATTACAATATTTATATTATTCATCGGTGGTGTTTGAAAGGCACACTTGGAGCCTTAAGGGTTAAATGAAACCTTAATTGACTGAAAAACGGAGAAAATTTCTTTTCGTCCAGTAAAAATTGATGAATTAAGCGGAACAGTCGATTTTTTAACCAAGTTACTGATACGGAATAATATAAATATCTTAGTAAGAATTATAGCACTTCTGAAACGAATAAGGACTATTTCAATATAGATTGTTTAAAGATAATTTTGATTACAATATTTATATTATTTATCGGTGGTGTTTGAGAGGTACATTTGGAGTCTTAAGGGTTAAATGAAGCCTTATCCCTTTGCACTCGGGGTTTTTTGACTAAAGAAGAGCAAAAATTCGACGAGAATAAGTCAGAGTTTTCGATATTCACGCTTAAAAGTATAAGTGTTAAGGATTAAACGAGTACACAGCAATATTTCATTGTTATCCGTGTTACATTACTTATTTTCCCGATTTGACACAAAATTTCCTGTACCCTCTTCTTCGACGCGGTAGATGAAATTATGCGCGTCAGCGTCGTGACGTCGAATTCCGGGGTGTGTACGTAAATATCGGGGAATTATTTGCGCGGTGGAAAAAAATAATTTCGCCTCGGTTACCAGTGAAATATATATTTTTCGTAGATTATCGTACCTCGTGAAAGCGCGCAGTAAATAACGAATAATAAATATCATGCCAGCGGAGAAAATCTCCGATTGAAGGTTAAATATTTCGCTGATAAATAAGCACTAGCCGGTATAGTAATCTCGATGAACTGGCCGGGAAAAGTTTCTCGGCATTTCGTGATGGAAATAAATTGAAAAAAAGAGAAGGGTAACCAGCGAGGACTCGAAAGGGCATTTCGACGGTCGATAAAAATGGTTACGGTTTCGTAAATAAGGTTAATTAACGAAGCCAAGGGGTGGAAGAGAGGGTGCATGAATCGTTAATCCCACTTTCTCGATACAATTCCGCCTGTCTATTGTCTTCCTTTCAGCTCGCATCCACTTCGTTTCCGGAACGGCGCGGACTGATTTGAATCTCAAGCGGAAGTCTTAAGCGATACAAGAAGCGGCGAAGAACGGCGAATGTGACTTAAATCTCGAGCGGGAATTTTACAGGGCACAGGCGAAAGAAAATGTACAGAAAGCTCGCGATCGGAATACGTAATCGGCTGTTCCTTCAGGGAAATATTGTTCTTCAGCTGGCGAGCCTCGCGAAACGCCCACGGAATTTTCGTGACGAGTTTCCTTTTTATAACGAACGGTCTCCGTTATGAAATGAAGGGAAAGACAGGAAAAGAATACAGGAATTTGACGACATATCGTCAAATTAATTGGATCAGGAGATACATTTTTTAAATTTCCATTCGATTGAAAGATACTACCCAGGAATATTAATTGATTGCAATTAAATATTTCCTGGAATTCGAAGTCTGACTCTCGCAATAGGTTCTTAAAAGGTATATGTCTTTGGTGAAAAGTTTGACTCTATAATTAGTGGTAACGTTCTTCAACGGTTTGCCTCTCTACTTTGCTTTTCATATTAGTTCGTCCCATAAGTCCTTTCCGGTTTTTACTTTTACTACTTAGAATTATATGTCGAATAAACTTTGAAATGTTAAGAAAAAATGTAATCGCCCTTTTGTTATTCTATTTCTTCCTATTTCGTTGGCAAATACGTTAATCATCGATATAGTTTATAAAATGCGACGAAGAATGTAAATATCACCGCGAAGGAACTTATGGGACGACCTAATACATATATTCATACCGTGAATTAAGGTGTCTATTGGCAATGAAGGTGGAGGACGAGAGGATTATATAAATACGCCGTGACTGCTGGGTAGGATTTTATTTATATGCGGGAAATGGGGTTCGATGTGGAAAATTCGAAGTTTACTTTCTTGGGAGAAGACCCGTGATGTTTCTGCGAGCGAAAATGAAGTAACTGCTTTTCCTTCTCCATTCGACGTCGAGATGGTCCGCGAGTCATGGGGCCCTAGTTGTAAAGACATAAACCAGGTCCCCATTGACCTGCACCGGTGCTTTAGGTTCGCGAAAGCGTTGCCTGCATCCCGGGCCCTACCTTGTGCGAAGAGGACGGACCACCGCAGGGAGTTTNAAAAAAAAAAAAAAAGTCCTCGACGTCGCGAAGGAAAGGAAAAGCCCGAAAGACCTTCGCTTTCCAGGATAGGTGAAGGTATTGTCTTTGCGGTTCGACTCTCAAAGTAGGTGATAACGTTCTCGAACGGTTTGACTCTCGACTTTGCTTTTCATATTGGAAATTAAGGTGTCCATTAATTACGACGTCCACTAATTTGTTTCCTGGAACTTTAAGTTAGACTCTCGCTACAGAGGGTTAGGTTCACGGAAGGTAGAGGTCTTCGGTAAAATGTTTGACTCTTTTGAGGTCAAAGATTTGACCCCTCGAAGGGTTTAAATGCTAACAATAAATACAATAAATGTGCTGGTGGAAAAACCCATTTTTTCAATCCTTTTGCATCTTCGCTTTAAAGGAAATCTTTCAAGGTTCTGATTGAAATTGAGTATAACAAATGAACTCTTATTTATATTTAATCGAGAAATTATATGTATTTTCAAATAAGATCATTCTATATAATGTAATGATATAAATATTTGTTTTTTGACATTTCTATGTGGTTGATAAACTTAAAATAGGTAAGCAACTGTTATTGAATGCGGATTATTCCGTTTAATGATGCAAATGGATTAAATTCGATAGAGAAATCATCGAGGTTGATTAAGTTCGAAGAAACTGAAGGAAATTAAAAATTATTGGAATCAATTACGTTTATTCAAAGTCCACGAGTTATTTAATTTGTAAAGGAGCTCGGGAACTGCAGGAAATTAAAAATTATTGAAATTAAGTAATTTGAGAAATTCAAAGTTTGTGGAGTTATTTAATTTCTCAGGAACTTCGGGAAATTTAAAATTATTGGAATCGATTAATCGTTCGGATACTCCAGGAAATTGAAAATTATCGGAAGCCATTACTTTTCCTAGTACTCCAAAAATTCGAAATTATCGGGATTGATTAATTTTTCAATTGCTTTAGGAAATTGAAAATTATCGGAATTTCTTAATCTTTCAGGAACTTCGAGGAATTAAAAATTATTTCAACTAGCTAAAAGTCCAGGAATTTTAGAAAATAAAACTTATGAAAATCGGTTGAAAATTCCAAAAATTTCACGTAAAAGTCGATACTGTGTCCGCTGATCTACGCAATTACCAGAAATTGATTTCTCGAGAAATTTTCCACCGCTTTTTAATAAAATGGAGAACACTGTAATAACCAAGAAATTTGGAACACGAGTTACAAGCTTTTCTCTGAAAAGAAAGATCGAAGAAAAGTATTTTAAAAATAATCGATTCGTTCCTTGTCCTCGTTCTTAATCAGTCCTTCAACCCTTCGCCCTTTCGAAAATGAAGCGCAAAGGGCAAAAGGAATTTCGATAAAAGTTTCCGCGTCGTCTCGAAGATAAAGCGAGGAATTCTACATTCGTTCGCGGTTTTTCCTTCTCGCGAAAATGGAAGACGCGGCTGGTCCTTAATAAGGTCAAGTGTCATTACATAAGCGAAATCAAAAAGGACGTTAGCCCAACTTAAATTGAATCGCGTGACAAATTGCGAATGAATAATTCATGGAACCGTGAAATATCTCGACTGGTTCATGGACTTTTGAGAATTTCATTAAATCGATCATCATATCCGTGGATTCAGGTCTAAAATTCACCATGAGCGAGATCAAACCTAAGAATTTGACACCTCGAAAAGAAAGAACACCATGACACGTAACAAGTAACCAGAATTCTTAGATAACAATAAAAAATTTCGATTTCCAGAAAGCATAAATTTAATATACACATCGACCATTATAGCATGGATTCAGGTCTAAAATTCACCATGATGCAGTTCAAACTTAAGAATTTGCCACCTCGAAAAAAAAGAACACCATGATACGTAAAAGTAACCGAAATTCTTACATAATAATCAAAAATTTCGATTTCCAGGAAGCTTAAACTCAATATACACATCTATCATCATTCCCATGGATTTAGGTTGGTCTAAAAATCACCATGAGCGAAATCAAACTTATGGATTTGGCATATCGAAAAGAAAGAACATCATGACACGTAATAAACAACCGAAATTCTTACATAACAATTCAAAATTTCGATTTCCACGAAGCTTAAACTCAATATACACATCGACCATCATACCCATGGATTTAGGTCTGACATTCACCATGATGCAGGTCAAATTTAAGAATTTGACATCTCGAAAAGAAAGAACACCATGACACGTAACAAACAACCGAAATTCTTAGATAACAATCCAAAATTTCGATTTCCAGGAAGCTTAAACTCAATATACACCATTTTGTAACGAAAAAAAATCTCCAGCGTTCAAATCGTCTCATTTTTCGCGCCATTTTTACGCGCGTTGAAACGCTACGTTCACACATGCGGTGAAACGATGAAAAATACCGCAAAAAGACGAACCATTTTCGAGAAATGAGATATCCTAGGTTCGTCCTAGCTCTTCGCGATTTCACCACCGTTCTTGACCGCGGAAATCCTATAGAATCGATGGACTTCCGGCGCAGGGAGGAAAGACGCGGTGGAAATGACTGGCACGTCTGTCGAAAACGGTTCTATCGAATGGTAGGTCGCGACTGTTCGTGGCAGACGTTTAAATGGAGATTAAATCGAGATTAAATCGAGATTAAATTCAATTAAATCGGTCGCGGCCATCGAGAGACAGCCTGTTGATCCCGGACCATCGATCGTTTCTCCTACTTCCAATTTATTATTTTTTATTCCTTCTACCTTCTGTTTTTATTCCCTACTTATTACAACTCTCGTTCAAAAGGGGATGAAGACACGAAACGTAAGCAAACGTTGCTAACAAAGAGGTCGAAGCTTCATGCTCTTATTACTGATGCAAAGTTTCTATAGTTAGTCGAATCTACTAGCTTTGTATTCTAATTTCATCTTATGGTAATTGTTGCTTTAAATTACGTATGTTAAATATGCTGATTTTGGTTAACGTTGGAGCTACAAGGAACCGGAAGTCAGCCGAAGCTGAAAGACAGCGATTAAAATTAAAATCCCCAATTTTAACCCTTTGGAGAAGAATGTTATAATATACGTGGAAATATTTTTATTTTTTAGAACGAAAATGTTGTATATATATTTAATTCAGAAAATTTCCCTCGGTTCGTCATTTTTAATTATTTTATACATACTCGAAGATCGTTAATTTCGTTTATCATCCGCAAATGGGTAACCCCTTTGGATGGAAAACTTTGTAATTTTTTAGAATGAAAGCTGCATGGAATATAGCGAAAAATAATCTTTGCGTTGTCATTAATGTCGTAGATATTCTTTACTACGGAGAATTTCCCTCCATTTGTTATTTTTAATCTTTTTGGTGTACATCGAATGTATCGTTAGCTTCGTTTCTCGGAAAACGTAAAGGATTTATTATTAAATTTATTTTATCCTCTATAACAATCTTTTGACGCTACATCTTCCGTTTCACCTGTTTATTATACCTGTTATTTCAATTTTTAACTTACTATATTTTTGTTTTACTATTTTATTCGCTATACTATGTGTTTTAATTTTTTACATCTTCCTTCTTTCGAATCGCGAAACTTCTCGACGTCCGTTCGCATTAGCCCGACGAAAGTTTCGGTTCTCGAACAAAGAAGCTTGCTTCCGTCCCGTATTGTCCGATTGAGATCGTCGTAATTCCTTTCGAATCGCTTTTAGAGGATCTTGCACGATAAACCGAGAGGAAAGCGCATTTTGATTCCCCTTCGCGAAATCTCGATGGTCTTTCCCGGCCGACACAGCGATCCGATTGATGGAGATATTTATTCTACCCGTTGACGTTTTTCCGACCAGCATCTTCGAGAACGAACGCGTGACTTATCGCGGCAGACTTCCTATTCAAAACATCCCTGAATTTCTAAGCTATTTAAAGTTTACAGCCAGCCGAGTGTCGTACTTCTCTCCCGTAAGTCTAGCAATCTGCATAAATAATTCGCCACTTCAACTCTCTTTCACGTTCACTTCGAGAAACGCGAAGAGGACTTTCGCGAATTCTTTAACGACTTAAATCGAAAATCTGCGGAATAATACTACATCTACACTTACAAATTCTAAATAAAGCGTAGCTATTTCCGCTTAAATTGAACTTAAAACTAAGATCGATCTTTGTGATTTCAAATTCGTTTGTATATTCGCGAGATTCTTCGATAAAATACCTTAAAATTTCTTAATAAATTAATCCGAGTGAAAGTTTAGATGTATCTAAAGGCCAGGTTACATGCGAAATGCGTGAATGAGAAAGAAAAGGTTTAAATAGAAGTGTAAAGACGAAGACTAGGGTAGTTGTAAGTCAGTCTCTTACTTTTAGAAATTTGTCAGTCGTCAGTTACAATTTCTGTTCAGTTTTTCGAGTAAGAGTTTCAAGTCAGTTTCAGTTTTAATATAGAACCAGTCAGTTGTAAGAATAAAAGGTCTAGTAATGTCAAGGAGTCAATCAGAATACGCGTGCATAATTTTAATCCATTTGTTGTCATTGTATTAATAAAGTCATCCTATTCGACCAAGAAGTCGCAATATTATTCAAGTCAATTCTACATATATCTATAAAAAAATATTCCAAAATTCGACGTTTCCAAGTTGAAATCTCAGAGCATAAAACACATTCGCAAAGGCGAAGGGACATTTGCGAAATGTGAGAAAGAAAAGTAAATATTCAAGTCAATTCTACACATATATATAAAAAATATTCCCAAATTCGACGTTTCCAAGTTGAAATCTCAAAGCATAAAACACATTTGCAATCGCGAAAGGGATATTTGCGAAACGTGAGAAAGAAAAATAAAGAGGACTCACGTGGATGGAAGATTTCGCCGTTTCGCCTTTCCGTCCTCGAATGTTTACCTCTGCGACGAAACCGTGCGGAAGCGAGGAAACACACAGGACGTCTGACCCATGCGAGCAGTCCCCACTCCCTACGCCGCCATTTTGACGCGCGTCGCGCAGGCAAATGGCGGCGCGCAGGAACCGCATTCCGCGCGTGTTTCGAAGCTTCGCGAGCGAAATAAAGGGAAAATCGCGGCGACGGATGAAAAAAAGAGGAACGTTCGTTGAAAGAACGAGCCGTCTACTCGTCGATAACCGCGAAACGAGAACGAGAAGCCGATCGCAGCGGCGAAAAAATGGCCGACGGCTACGACTGGCTTTTTAATTAAAGCGCGAAGAATTCGCGGATTTCGCGTTGCTTGCTTTGGCACCTGGCGATTTCCCTTTGTCAACCCCTTTTGTCCGACTCTCGATCGGAAGTTTTTCAGTTGTTGGAACACGACCTGGAGGCCAACTGAGACGTCAAATTCTCCGGGGCTGCCGGATAAGAAGGGGAAAAAGACAAACTTTGCCCTTCGTCGCGCGAAAGTACGCAAAATTACAAAACCGGGGGAGGTTTAAACAGGTCCATTGGACATTGAGCAGGAAGTTTGAAACTACCGTTGGACGATCCAAGTTACGCGGCTTGGGACCGCGAGTTCATCGCGTAAACTCGATGTTTTATGGCTGCTTGCGGGGAAAAATTAATTCGCTTTTGTATACTGACTCGTAGACTGGATGAAAGAATCGAGTATTTCTTAACACGTTTCTGGTATGATAAAATGGTATGTATGTTCTAAATAAATATATTTAATATGTTCTATTATAACGTGTTATTTCTGGCACAGGATATATCGAATAATATACAAGATATTTTTTTAATAATTTACCCTTTGCGGACGAGAAACGAAGTTAACGATGCATCGAGTATATAATAAATAATTAAAAATGACGAACCTAGGGAAATTTTCGGAATTATTCGAGATATCTTTAATTACATATTTATAATATANTATATTTATAAATTTTCGAAATATATCTACAACATCGATGAGAATGCTAAAATTATTTCTCTTTATATTCCAAGCAGTTCTTGCTCTGAAAAATCAAAAAATTTCCATATTATGACATTCGTCGTCAAAAGGTTAAAGCTTCCGATGAGGAATTATTTGTATTTACGAATATTTGTTATTACAATATGCCAAATTCAATATAGTTAGTTCACCGTAGAAATGAGGTGTATTATATTTGATCTCTGTCGTGAAAGAAAATTAATTACGATACTCGACGAATGAATGGAATATTATTAAAATCCTTCTTTTTCATCGAACAATTAAAATTTCGATCGAGGTGTTATTTTTGCTCGGTCAAAGAACACGGGAAATTCGTTAACGGAGATTTTCGACGAGGGATTATTTTTCGGTCGGCCAAAGTATATTCGGGAAATTCGAAAATCACGCTGGAAAGAAGATTATCAATGGACGTCTGAATGGATACGAACAAACGATCGAGGCGTCTCGTAATTTCGCGTGTAATACTGAATAATACGCGTGGTCATTGATGCGCGAGGGATTAAATAATTCCATTGTTTAATATTATCCGAGACTGTTCAGAACGCTGTGCCGATTTTTGGCCAATTTCGTTTGACGGTTCGTTATACCGTGAACAACGGCCGGCCGATCCTTTAATTATTTTCAGCAGCGCGTAATAAAGGAGTTAATTGGGATTCGTAGGAAAGAAGAAATATGCATGAAATTATCAAGTAATGGGAATAATTACGGGATGATTAACCGGGACTGGTTAAGCCGGGTATCCGCTTACGTTGCCGATCGCGTAACAGAAATTTTCTGCCGTTATGCAGCCCCGAGTATTCTCCAAATACCCCACGTTAGACCTGTTTCTCGAGCACCCCCAAGTCTCTTAATTATTCCGAGGAGTACACGAAACGGTCGTTTAATGAAACTGTAATTACGATTAAGGACAGGCACGAGGTATGTTTCCGAAAAATACGCGCATGGAAATTAACAAGAATTACCGAGGGAATAAGAAAGTAACAAGTGGAAAAGGGAAATTGGTTGTCGTAATTTAACTCTAAAGAGGATCGGTGTGTTTCTTAATTTTATTTATTTATTTCCCTTTTTTTTTAGGTGAAAAGAATACAGGCACTAGACGAAACTTTTAACTTAAATTTCAAATAGATTAACCAAAATTTCTCATTAAAAAGAGTGAATGATGATATTAATTTTTAAACCTAAATTTAGGTACTGCACAAAAATTTTAACCTAAATTCCAAGTCGACTATGCACCATACAGCCAGAAACTATAATTTCTAAATAAAAAGACCGAATTTCTAATGAAATAAAAATAAAAAATAAACGAAACGTCCATCGATTAATTAATTACCGTGATATTAATTTTTAAACCTAAATTTAGATACTGGACAAAATTTTTAGCCTTAATTCCAAGTCGACTATCCACCATACTGTCAGAAACCATAATTTTTTTATGAAAAAGGCAAAATTTCTAATGAAATAAAAACAAAAAATAAACGAAACATCGATCGATTAGTTGATTACCATGATATTAATTTCCAAACCTAAATCAAGGCACTGGAAAAAATTTTTAACCTAAATTCCAAATCGACTAACCAGCACACACGCAGAAACCGTAATTTCTCGTACAGAAAAAAAACAAATTCGAAATAAAACGAAAAATGGACAATAAACGAAACACCGATTAATTAGTTAACTCGGTAAATATTAATTTTGAAACGCGAACCGTGACACCGAAACGAGATTCCTAACCTGAATTCCAAATCGATTAACGATCTTAATGCCAGAGAGCCAGGCCAGCCGACGAAAAATAACCATATTTCCCATTACGCTGGCATTGAAGCGATCTCCGTTTAATATCTGGGTATTTTTGGCCTGGTCCAATTTACGACGTCGTAGACGAGGCCCATTCGCCATAGATGGCTCGTAAACGAATCGTCGAGAGCGCGGGAACCCGCGTGCAAGCTTATCTTTTAACACGACTGGCCAGGTAAATCAATAGAGCCGGTAGAGCTTAAAAAAAAAAAAAAGGAAAAAAAATGGAAGAAAGGAGAAACGCACACTAACAGGCCAGCCAACTGTATCTGAGTCTTCTACTTCGTTGATTCCTGCCAGGTTACGTATAAGGCTGGCTCACGTGCCATTGAGATGTTCTGAATTATGGCCACCGTCGATTTCTTCCACGGTTTATTTCATCACTTCCTCAAAATCGTCCGGAAATTGCGGGAATATGACTCGTTTCGGGTATTCATGTTTGATGTGAAAAAGAAATATTTTTTTTACGAAATTCGAGGATTCTTTTATCCCTTTTTGGATAATTAGGTTTGAATTATGGCCACCGTTGATTTTTTTCACGGTATATTTCACAATTTCCTCGAAATCGTCCGGAAATTGCGGGAAAATGACTCGTTATTCCGGGTATTCATGTTTGTTGTGAAAAAGAAATTTTTTTCACGAATTTCGAGGATTCTTTTATCCCTTTTTGGATAATTAGGTTTGAATTATGGCCACCGTTGATTTTTTTCACGGTATATTTCACAATTTCCTCGAAATCGTCCGGAAATTGCGGGAAAATGACTCGTTATTCCGGGTATTCATGTTTGTTGTGAAAAAGAAATTTTTTTCACGAATTTCGAGGATTCTTTTATCCCTTTTTGGATAATTAGGTTTGAATTATGGCCACCGTTGATTTTTTCCACGGTTTATTTCACCATTTCCTCGAAATCGCCGGAAAATTACAAAAAAGTGGCTCGTTCCTCCGGGTATTTTTGTTTGAGAGAAAAAAAGAAATTATTTTTTCATGAATTTCGAGGATTTTCTTGTCCTTTTTTGGATAATTAGGTTTTAGGTTAACAGCGTATAAAATTTATGGAAATTTCTAATTGGGGTTTATGGAAATTAGCAATTGGAGTTTATACTAATTCCCAATTGGGATGCTTGAAAATTTCTAACTGGAATTCGTGTTGAAAGTTGCTAGATACAATTCTTAAAAGTTCGCAATAGGGGTAGCTTGAATTCTTAATTGAGACTGATGAAAATTTGCGGCCGAAGTTGGGGAGAAATTTTAAACGGTATTCCTGGAAATTTTTTATTAAGATATTCCTAGAAAAGTACTCGAAAACTCTTAATTTAAGTTTCTACAAATTTCTTACTGAGTTTTTTAAAAATTCCTATTTAGAATTCCTAAAATTTTCTAATTGGAATTCCCAAATATTCCTAATTAAAATTCTCAAATATTCCTAATCAAAAATTCTAAAAATTCCTAATTAATACTTCTAAAAATTTCTAACTATACTATCCCATAATCTCTCTAAAAATCTCCAAATTACTTTCCAATAAACCCTTGATAAAAATCCTTAAAAATTTCTCACCACATTTTGTAAAAATCCTAGATTAAAATTCCCAAAAATTTCCAACAATATTACCAAAAAGTCCTTAATTAAAATCCGTACAAATTTCTATCCACGTTTCGCAAAAATTCTAGATTAAAATCCCTCAAAATTTCTAACAATAGTTCCCAAAAGTCTTTAATTAAAATCTTTAAAAATTTGCAACTCTCGTTGCCGCAAAAATTCAAAATTAAAATCCCTTGAAATCACTACTATAATAGTTATAACTAGCCTGGAAAATAAATTCCTTAATTACGAATTTTTCTAAGAATAAAAAATAAATTAAATACCACCATAAGACCAAGGAAGTATTTTCGTATTTCATTATTCGCGTATTTTCCTTCGGAGAATAAATTTGAAAATTTCGTGCAACGAAAGATACGCATCATGTTCTTTAATTCGACGTTCGAAAGCCGAGTGCTCGGAGTTTCGTTTGAATATCAACGCACTTTACATTTTGCCAAGAACGTTTATTCGACCAAGTCCAATGGGAGTTACTTTGATAAACGTACAGAAAAGTAGCAGTTGCGTGTGTATTTAGGAAATTGGTAAACTGCTTGCGTAAGCTTCGCCAATGGCACAAGTTTGCTTATGGTTGCATACCTTGGACTTTCATTAGGCGTAATTAAAAGTCGCCGACGATTTCCGATTCTTTTTATCCCGCGGAAATATTCCATAACGAACATGGTAACCGAGCGCGGTGAAATTCGTTCGATTAACACAAAAGATTTCCCGAACAATAAACAATATAACGCGAAGCTTGAAATGCAAAATTCCCCATGAAACATGCAGAGGCTCCATTGTTCGAAAATTCGCGGTTAGCATCAGCCGAAATAATACAAAATGATTCCGGGCTACGGAAAATTGAAATTAAAATATTCGCGAAACCGATATCCAAAATTCATAAATTCCGAATGAAACGTGAAAGAGGTCTGCAAAACGGAACACAATGTCCGTTTAACAGATATTCTGACAAATTCTGTAAAACGAAATACGAAATTTCCAAGTCCCGAATATTTCATCGTAAACGATAACAAACGCTGTACAAAACAAATCTCTTCTATCGAATAAAAAATTCTCAAAAAAAATCTCTAAAACAAACCGTTGACGAATCCGGAGACTCGAAGTCACGCTATAAAATTTCGAAAAGTCATAACGCACGCTGTATACAAAAACTAAATAAATACACAAAATTCTCTCACTACCGGCTAAAAAATTTTCGAAAAATCTGCGAAATAAAACAAATAAACGATAGAGGAATCAGGATACTCAGATTCCCATCGGAACAAAATATTTCAAAATCCCGAATATTCGAAAAACCATGACAAACGTATGAAAAAATGTATGAATAGAAACACAAAAATTCCTCTCGACCAACTACAAACTTTTCAAAAAATCTCGGAAACAAATTGCCTTAAAAGAATTCCGGAAACATCCCTAAAGGCAAATGGCCGATTTGAAGGAAAATTCGGTTTAAAAAGGAGAAAATTGGTTGAACAAAATTTAATAAAGACACAAAAATCTCTCTCGACAATCTACAAACTTCTTAAAAAATTTCGGTAACAAATTGCCTTTAAAAAAATTCCGGAAATATCCCAAAAGGAAAATAGTCGATTTAAAGGAAAATTCGGTTTATAAAGGAGGAAGTGGGTTGAACAAACTTTTCAAAAAATCTCGGAAACAAATTATCTTAAAAAAAAATTCCGGAAACATCCGTAAAGGAAAATGGCCGATTCCAAAGAAACACGGCCGATTTGAAGGAAAATTCGGTTTTAAAAGAAGGAAGTGGAAGAAACGAACGGATTCGATGGGATATCGAAAGACGTGGATGCTCTCGGAAGAATTGCATTTGGGCGAGAAGGAAGAAGGAATGCGGTGGAAGCTCGTGGAAAGGAAGTCGTTTAACACGATTCGTCCCGCGAGCCTCTTTTCGCGGAGCGGAAGTGAGACGGAAGAAGAGCGTTATAGCGCTGTTCGAGGGCGTCTAATCCGACGCGCGTTAATGCGGCGTCGCGATAATTGCACGGACGTTGTGCTCGGGAGAGAAAAAAAAGCGAGGAGAAAAGAGGAAGAGGAGGATTTCTCCATCAGAAGATTAAAAGTCAGGAGACATCGCGCTCCGGGCTGGGGGACACCGTTCTCCATTGTGGCCGACTGGTCGGTCCTTCAGCGTTTTCGAAATCTCCGCAACCCAGTTGCCGCGATTTTTTTCCCCTTTTTTCCTTTTTTGTTTCGCTTTCGCGGTATAAGAATTTTGTTTGTCCCGCTTCGACGGAAGCCACGGAGGTTTTGGATGGAAAAATACCGCCGGAGATGAGTTTGTGTCCGACTTCTTCAGGAATGACGCTACTTTTTCTATACTCTATGCTTGTTCTGGAACAATTATGGTTTTCTTTCTTCCTTATTTCTCTTCTCTGGATTTTTGAATCTTTGCAAACCTGTCGGTGGATTTTATTTCCTCCGTTTCTCCATTGGAAGAAATTCATTGAGGAATGAATTGTTTCTCGTTTCTTCTTTGGGCTCGCGAATCTTTGGAAATAAGATACTCGATTTTTCTTTTACTTTCTCTTCTTTTCGAGAGAATTAATGAAAGCAATTTTCTTTCTTTTTAGATTCTTGGATCTTTGTAAACGAAATATTTATGAGTTTTAAATCTTCCTTCTGTTTTTCTTTTCTTTCCTTCTTCCTTTTCACTTTCGAAGAAAGGTAATCATAGTGAAGGAGTCTTTATTTTTTCTTGAAGAGCTTGCATATTCTCGAAGCTTTAAAGGCCAGGCACCAGTGAATCGTGTTTACCTCTGCTCCTTCTCGAAAAATTAATTAAAAGGGAAATTGAAAATCTCGCGATCCAGAAACGCATTTCGAAAATAACGCTAATCGACCGTTAGCTATTTCTTCCATCGGTTTCCGGTAATACAGCGAGGGTTGCTACACGAGCGAGAATAAAAATCACGAGAGAATGTCGGGGCGGGACTAAATAACGTTCGTGCGCGAATTCCTTTCGTGTGAATGGCGAGTAAGCCGCTTTGTCGGCAGAGAAATTCGCCGTGTAACACGGCGTAATAGTTAGCCTCGCGTTAAAGTCAGAAAATTGAACAATTAACTCGCAGTCGATGGTTCAGATAGAAGCCTAGTGGCCGTTAATTCGTCCTTGCGATTTCGTGCAAAAATCTCGCGTTATTTTTTTCCCCATCGTGAAATCGATCGACCTGCCCCGATAAAATGCAAAAATAATACTGAAATTCGACTCGACACAAAGGAATTTCATCTATATTCTATTTAGTTTACATCTTTTCCTAATTAACCCCTTGACATAGAAATTAAATACATTTGATGCGATTGAAAAATATTATTTTATCCCGCTAAGTTGAACTAGAGAATTGAAGCTTAAAAGGAATATATATTTTTTTTAAATATTGAATTTTTATCGATAAGATTGATTCATAAAACTTATCTCTTGACATACAATGGAGATAAATACTTAACAAAGTCAACGAAGAGCCTTGAAATAAATGAGTCTAACTCGTCATTGTATATTAAGGGGTTAATTTCCTTGAAAATTAATTCGCGAAATTTGTCTGCCCCTTTATCCGCATAATATCTCATAAATCACGACGTAAATCGATTATTTACATATTTTTCTGACAGGATAAAAATATTATTTATGAATTTCTCGTTACACGAATTTTCTATGATTAATTAGATTATTTTTCCACGCGGTAAAAATTGTTTTATCCAATGCGAATTGCTATCGCGTGATTCGTTGATTGATCATTCGTTTAAAAACGTTATTAAAATTTATGAGTTTCTTGTTTTCCATCGACTGTTCGCGTTTCCCTCTCCGCAGAAAATAAATTGCTAGAATTTTCGAATTTGTTAGAAAATCGCTCTATTCGCTCGATTCGCTCGATTGGGTATTCTCCCGAACAAGGCAAAACTGTTCTCGCGATTGCCATTTAGACGAAAAGTCGTGGATAATTATATATTCTATTTATCTCCCTCCTTTTCCTAATTAATTTCCTTAAAAATTAATTCTCAAAATTTGTCTGTCCCTTTATACGCATAATATGTTGCAAATCACGGTGTAAATCGATTATTTACCTATTTTTCTGACAAGATAAAAATATTATTTATATATTCCTCGTTACACGAATATTCCACGATTAATCGATTATTAAAAATTGTATTATCGATTGCGAATTGTTTATAGTGTGCCTCGTTGATTGATCAATCGTTTAAAAACGTTATTAGAATTTATAAATTTCTTATTTCTCATCGACTGTTCGCGTTTTCCTCGCAGCAGCGAAGAAATTGCTTGAATTTTCGAATTTGTTAATGGAAGATCGCTCGATTCGCTCGATTCGCTCGATTGGCTATTCTCCCGAGCAAGGCAAGACTGTTCTCGCGATTGCCATTTAGACGAAGAGTCGAGGATGATTAGGAGATTTGTAAGAATGCGCGGAGGGAAGGCGGGAATCGATAATCGTAACTGTAATTCACCGCTGGAGGATCGCAAAAAGTAGGTTAATCCAGTCTTTATCAACGGCGATTCAGATTTGTTCGATGGCTCTCGCGGCGATAAATTTGCCGCTCTACGGCTAACGTTAGCGGAATATCGCGATAAAATAGGAGCCAAGGGTGGACAGCGATTAGAGGGCCAGGGTTTTCATCCCTCGTGACCAAGTGTCGAAGAACCGTGCGAAGAGGAGCACGATAATTCCGCCTAATATCTACCTTCTGCCCGTCTAATTTGAAAAACCACTACTATCCAAGCAGAAAACTGTTAAGTTTTCCTTTGTTTTACCTTAAAAGTAAAGGGTGTCGAGTCCCATTTTTTTAGCATAACGTTCATTCTCTGTTAAATTAATTTTTCGTTCTTAATCTGATAACAAAAGACTATAACTCAGTAACTATAACTTCAATATTTTCGTCTTCCATTTTCCACGTGTCTAGTTCCAAAACTATTAGCTGCGAAAAGAAACGCGTTAATTCCGTCTAATATCTACCTTCTGCTCGTCTAATTTGAAAAACCACTACTATCCAAGCTGAAAACTGTTAAATCTTCTTTTTTCTTATCTTAAAAATAAAGGGTGCCGAGTCCAATTCTTTTAGCATAAAGTTAATTCTCGGTTAAATTAATTTTGGGTTCTTAATCTGATAAAGAAAAATAAAATATTGGAGTTACAGTTATTGCGTTATAGTCTTCCATTTTCCACGTGTATAATTTTCAAACTTTTAGCTATAAGATTTATAAACGAAGAGGCATAAGTTTGACTCGAAATTAAATTATTTTCAATTTTGATAAATAGACGACTATATACATTAACTATAAATCCTATTATTTTTATCACGTTAAGTAAGTATCACGTTAAAAGTTAAATTATTGAAAATAATTTAATTTCGAGTCAAACTTACGCCTCTTCGTTAAATTATTTTCAATTTAATTTCGATTACTTAACGTGACAAAAATAATAGGATTTATATCGACTATTTATCAAAAATCTACTTCCCAAAACTAATAGTTATAAAATTTATAGGTAAAGGATATTAAATCCTACTTTTTGACTCGAATTTCACTTAAAATTAATTTACTTTCAATTTAATTTTGATTTTTTAGCGTATCCGATCCCAAAGCTACAATAAAATTTATCAATGAACACCATCTTCCCTAAATCGAGTACACTGCGTCATTTGAAATTCGGCAAATTACTGAAAATCAGCAGAAGCGAGGAAGCTGTAGAAGGAAAGCTATCGAGAGACGGTCTTAAGAAAGAAACAAACCTAAGATCGTGAAACAAGATTGCAATCAGGAAGCGGAGACCAGGAAGAGGCTTCGGTCGGAGGATTAATTCAACGGTTGGCGGAAGTTCCTCGAGAACAGGCTTCAAGGATCAAAGAAAGCGTCCCATCCGATTTCCAATTGTCCCGATCCTCTGGCTCGTCCACGGCAGCTCAGGCGGCGTTTTCTTATATCGACAGGCCTGTATCGCGATAACGAAATCGCCCGCGAAGGAAATCCTCGAATCGGAGGTTACCAGGCTCCTTCCTAGCCAAGATCCTTCCAGGACATTGCATTTCCGATACAACGACTACCGATTTGCGGCGAAGACAATTCGTGATCTGATCCAGCCACTTTTGTCCTTCCATTACTTCTCTTCTATTTTAATTTTTTACTTTACTTTCGTTTCATTCTTCTCGAGCTACACCGAGTTCTTCCATGTCAACGAGGATTTGTCAATTATTTTATTGGATACTCGATAAATAATTAATATAATTGGTAGGATAGTAATATTGCGTTGTTCGGATTTTAAATTTCGTTTTGACCTAATTGTATTTTTTCACAGCTAACTTTACGCTCAAGCCGCATAATTATTATATATTTTGACAGCTGATATGGTAAGACTTGTTTGTTACAAATTTTATTCGATTCTTTGCGATAGTTTTTATTTGGTGATCTATCAAAGATGGAAAATCGAAAGCAGAATTTTCGACATATTTTACTCTTTTACTATAGAAAAGGTAAAAATGCAGTTCAAGCAAGGCGTAAAATTATGCCACGTGTATGGAGAAGATGTATCGACCGAACGACAATGCCAAAATTGGTTTGCAAAATTTCGTTCCGGCAATTTTGATGTTGAAGATGCGCCACGATCTGAAAGACTCGTTGAAACCGATAAAGGTGAAATAAAGGTATCGATAGATGCAAACCGCTGAATAACAACTTGTGAAATTACTGAGAGGTTAAATTTGTCGAATTCGACCGTTCATGTCTACCTGAAACGTCGCTCGAAAGAAATCGTGTTTCATTTTCACGAAAAAAAAACGAAATGACTTTCCGAACAACCCAATAGTATAGTTAATTGAAAGAAAAATTTGTTACTAAATTAGTTGAACGGTAGAATGAGTGATTCTACGATAGAAAATGGGGATTAAAAATAACGCGAGGGTAGAAAAGACTGTAAGCAGGATTCTTGGTAATTCTTTCAGCGTGTACTCGGATAAAAGTAGAAATAGACAGTGCAAGTCTGAGCCTAGAGTGGCTACGGGCAACATAAAGTCACTAGACGATTCGAAGCCATCGAGGCATAATTCCCTACTGCTTTGAATCCCAACTCGAGCTGTTCGTTCCGAGTAACGAGGTACCTCGCCTTTTTACTAGTGTCTTTTCGGAATAATAAAATATCTCGGCCTTCCCTTAAAATATCCTCGTCCTTCGGCAAAAAAGATCACTCCAATCCTAGTACCGTCCCTTGAAAAATCACCATAAGTAAACGAGTCAACGTTCGCTAGATTCTTATCAGCTGTCTATCCTACTATGGTAGACAGAAAAGTTATGATAGACCTAAAAATTAAAGTAGGTCCCAAAAGTTAGAGTAAATGCCAAAAGTTGGAATTGATCCCTGAAAATTAGAGTAGATCCCAAAAAATTAAAGTAGATGTCATATGTTAGGATAGATTCCAAAAGTTAGAGCAGATTCCAAAAGTTAGAGCAGATCCCAAAAGTTACAGTAGATCCCTGAAATATTACACTAGATCCCAAAAGTTAGAGTAGATCCCTGAAATATTATAGTAGATCCCAAAAAAATTACAGTAGATCCCAAAAGGTAAGATTGATCCCAAAAGTTAGAGTATATCCCAAAAAATTAAAGTAAATCCCAAAAGTTAGAGTATATCCCAAAGAATTAGAGTCGATCCCAAAAGTTAGAGTAGATCCCAAAAGTTAGAGTCGATCCCAAAAAATTAAAGTAGGTCTCAAAAATTAGAACTGATCCCAAGAAGTTAAAGTAGATCCCAAGGATTAAAGTAGATCCCTAAAATGCCAATAGACGGAAGAATCTTCGTGGTCTGAAGGCCGACACTGAGCCGAAAAATTGGAATGATCGGTAAACGCAGAAATTCTAGTATCTCTAGATGGCGACCCGCGGGGAAATAAACAAACGCACGGTTAAACGATTAACGCAAACAGAGTTCGGAAGGCAAACAAATAATTTCATACGTGCTGACTTTTAACGAGCAAATAAGCCCACGCTAACGAGCTATCGCCCGAACGCGCGCGATCCGTAGTCCTCGTCATTCCTGCCAACATTTCACAAACAAACGCCACAGGCCTGCGTCGATTTTTCCCAGATCTTCCAAGACCGCGGTTTCGCGATCGATTCGAGGAAAACCGAGGTGACGAAAGAGAGAGCAAGAGAGAAGAAGAGAGACGAGAAGGAAGAGGCGGTGGACTATCAGCCATTGTCTTCTGCGACAATGGGATACGAAACGGGCAGAAGGAAGCTTCCGTTGCGCTTTCAGATCTCGATCATTAAATTGGATGGCATTGTACGCCGCAGAAATCGAAAGACAATGAACCTTTGCGTTCCTCCGCTATCTGTCTCTCTTCTCCCCACGGAGAACAATGAAACATTCCGCGAGACACCTATGCGTCCTTTGCATCGGCTCTCGAGGACCTCTTCACAGTTTCTCAATCCTCTGTCTACCTATTCCGATGATCTACGGACCAACGGTGAGTATTTACCTAGAATTTAAGATCGCGATGAGAAGTCGTTCATGTTTAGGGTGAAATTCGTCCGGGCGAGGAGGTCCAATGAGCCCAGTGTGGTTCGAAGGTTAGATCGGAGCTGAGATTTTCCACAAAACAACATCCCATTCCGTTATTTACGAATCGAAAGGTGTCATGGCGCGTGTGATATTCGAATGGAAGGTCTAATACCGAGATATTCTCTTCTGAATCGTCTGTGTACCTATTCCGCTGATCTACAGACCAACGGTGAGTATTCACCTAGAATTTAAGACCGTGATAAGAAATCGTTCGAGTTTAGGGTAAAATTGGTCCGGGTGAGGAGGTCCAATGGGCCCAGTGTGGTTCGAAGATTAGTTTGGAGTTGAAACTTTCTAACGAGCAGCAAATTTTCCAGAAAACAGCATCCCGTTTCGTTATTTACCAATCGAAAGGTGTCATGGCGCATGTCACCTTCGAATAGAAGGTCTAATTCCGAGATATTCTCTTCTGAACCGTTCGTGTACCTATTCCGACGATTTACAGTCCAAGAATGAGTATTTACCTAGAATTTAAGACCGCGATAAGAAGTCGTTCGTGTTTAGGGTAAAATTGGTCCAGGTCAGAAGCTCGAATGGGCCCAGTGCGGTTCGAACGTTAGCTCGGAATTAAAATTTTCTGACGGGCAGGAAATTTTCCAGAAAACGGCATCCCCTTCCGATACGATTGACCGAGAAACTTCCACAGTGAAGAAGACGTTGATCCTTATTTACGAATCGAAAGGTGTCATGGCGCGTGTCATCTTCGAATGGAGGATTCGCAGGTTTAATATCCTCGCGAATCGAACGGTATTCCGAATCATTCTACCCGAGCCACGGATGATGGATTGCGACGCGATGTCGTCTGTTATTTATGAATCGGAAGAGACTGTCATGATCGTAGTACTATGGCTGTGAATGGAAGATTCGCGGGTCTACCACTGGAATAGCCCCATCAATCGAAGAGAAGTGTCACGACCCTAGCCGCGGCGAAGTAGTACGAGCATAGACGAGCTAGTTTTATCAATGAAAGATTCACGAGCTTGGTTACTTTTGTCAATCGAGGCTCGCGTCTGATCGATAAGTTCGCGAACCTACTGCCATATTAGCTCTGTGAATCGAAATTGAATTACTGCTCGAGCAGTATTACTTTCTGATATTCGTTATGACCTAATCTCCACTGTGTGACGTCGTATTATTATCGTATCTCTTTTTCCTGTCGTTCCTCGACTCTTCCTGTCTCTCTTATTTTTTAATCGCACGTTTTATAGTCTCTATCGGAGACCAGAGAAGAGTCAGACCTCTGAGATCGAGGTCTCGTCTGAAACTCTGAGGTACTAAGATTGGGCGTTTCAATAATTTGAAGCAGGTCTTGGAAGATTTGGACTCGATGAAAGAAAAGAACACGCGAGGTTGAGATAGTACTGTAGGAACACATTGCGCTGGTAATTTTCCGTTCTTTGCTGTGTTTCTACGAAGGTCCCGAGTCAATGGATCCCAGGTTTACGTTATGATTTCGCAACCCATGACTCGTGAAACGCGAAAATCAAAGGACAGTTCGTTGTCGAAGGGGCAACGAAAAAAAGACCATTTTCCGTTTATTGTCGTTTCTACCTCCATCGACGGTCCAGAGTCAATGAGTTTTGAGTTTACGTCTCTATTTAGTGACCCATGACTCGCGAAACGCGAAAGTAACGAATCGAGGCAACGAAAAGGACCATTTTCCGTTTTTTGTCGTTTCTATCTGCATCAAGGGTCCAGAGTCAATGGGTCCCAGAGATTTACGTTATGATTTCGCGACCCATGACTCGCGAAACGCGAAAACCAAACTGTTCGTTGACGAGGAGGTAACGAAAAGTATCCTTCGATTAATAAACCATACCGCGCGAGACTATCGTCGCATTTTATTTTCCCACAAACGCCTATTCTCGGTACCAAGAAGATCGGGTCACTGAGGAACTTGCTCACGAACCCGAGGATCCTGCAAAAACTTCTCCGACAAATATTCCATGGTCGTCTAGCTGGAAACCGCAACAATACGTTAAGAGATTAAGAGGAAGCCTCGGCCACAAACATACGTCTCTGCAAAGCTTCTTTACAAGACGCCGAGGCTGAAGACTCCCCGCCGAGAATAGCCCTTTGAAACCGCGTTCCATTGAAACGATTCAGCGGGGAAGATTTAATCGCCAAGCCCGACAGCAATTTGCGAAATTTTTCCGCGAATCATCTTAAAGGATCACGCATCCACCGCGAATCGCCGCTGTTCTTTGGAAATAAGTAGAAAATATTCGATGGAAGAAGCGTCGGGACGCGTTTGAAAAAAGGTCGGGTCGCGGACGAAATCGATTTTCGAGTCCATCTCGAACCTGGCTGAAAGCCATTCGACGAACCTCCGATCCAATTCGAGTTTTCCTGCAGGAAGATAAGAAGGGAGAGAGCCGGAAGAACGCGGGCCTTTCAGCACCGACGCAGAAAAGGACGGGAGAAAAGCGAGTCGCTGACGATCCGGTGGAAAGCGCCGGTAACTGGATCAGGCGAGGAAAAAATGAAAACAGCCGAGCCGAGAGTCTAAACCGAACCTGCGCCACCTTCCCGGGACCTTTGCCGGTGATTTTCCGTTCGCCAGGAAGTCGCTTTAATTGAAAGGCAAGATTACTTCCACCAACGCCTCCATCCCGGTATTCCAATCTCCTTTTTCTTCCTGCGCGATTTAGTCGAGCATCAAAGATCGCGTCCCGAAGAATTCCCCGGAAATATCTTCCCGGCCTGTGAGAGGTCCGTTCAGATTTATCGCGACGTCCCCGAGTCTTCTGGTTATTTATTTATTCCGTAAATAGGAAATCACGAATACGGCGAAGTGACAAAGTATATCATAGTTGAAATAATAAGTTAAAATATTCGGAAACGATGTCTAAAAGTCGAAAGGACTGTCGATTAAAGGATAAGAGGTTGTTTTGTTACCTAAGACAGTCTTAGGACGGTTTTCCACGGAACTCACTAGCGCCACCACGACCAATATCTACGATAAACGTAAAAATCGAATGTATCTTTGAATTATTCTCGAATTTTATTAATATAATCTTCGTATTTTTTTTCTATAGCGTGTGTAACGTTGTTTTAATCGTAGGAAAAGAATTATCGCGCGTGTTTCGATTTTCTATAAGCGTTTGAATACTTTTATGTGCGAGTATGTGTTTGACAAAGTATATTATAGATGAAATAGCGTGTAAAAATATTCGGAAATGATGTCTGATAGTTGAAAGGACCATTTATTAAAGGATAAGATGCTATTTTGTTACGTAAGACAGCCTTAAAACCGTTTTACGTGGAACTCACTAGCGCCACCACGACCCATATCTACGATAAACGTAAAAATCGCACGTATCTTTGAATTATTCTCGAATTTTACTAATATAACCTTCGTATTTCCTTGTTATAGCGTCTACAGCGTTGTTTTAATCGTTAAAAAAGAATTATCGCGCGTGTTTCGATTTTATATAAGCGTCTGAATACTTTTATGTACGAGTATTTGTAAATCGGTTGCGAAGATCGTGTTATTACTTAATGGTCCGAGGTAATGGCTGTGTAAACGAGCCTCTCTGGATCTTAAGCAGCAACAGACGATCCTAAATTCCGGCCCATGATCCTCGAAAGCCGTTCAGCCGCCTCGAGACATCGATGGAATGGCGCCGACTATGCGTGCACACGATATTCCGGCTCGAGGGCCGCGCGTTAGGCTAAATAGAACAGTAACAATGGATGGTGTACTGTGACAAGACGTGAACCTATTAGCTTGGTCGTTTGTCGATCAGATGCTCCTTTTGTCAAGGAATTAACAAATAATTATGCTGAATTAACGTACGTTATGAGTCGTGGATTAAATGGGGCCTCTGCTCTAGGCGTGGGAGGAAGCTGTCGACTTTTCTTTAATCTTCAACCTTGGATTTTAATTCAACAATACGAAATACACGACCAAATAATAGATTGATCAATAAACTACGATTTCTCGTTAAATTTGGAAAGAGTAAACAATCAGAAGGGAAGAAACAGCGTTTTTATAAAAGAAAAGGCACGGTAGATTTGTAAGACGGGTTGCTCGACGTCTGGAGCCTAAGTTTTCAATTTTCGACGATTTATTACTAAAAATTGAAGCAAAATTCTGCATATATGTATTTGACAAAAAATGTTCCTCTAGATACCCTCTATGAGACCTGATTTTTTAATCTAGGAATTTTTGAAGATATATTATAAAAATTCTCGATACAAGATAAATCCCTAATATTAAATTGGAAATACCGAGAATTGGTGAGAAATTATCACATATTTCTTAATTACCGAGTAATAACAAATTCGTGAAACGATTTCGATCGAGATATTCTACCGATATGGTCGACCTACGAAGGAAGCTTCCCCAGGATTGTTTTTCAGCGTTGAATTCGCGTAGTTTCGTGGTCGTTCGGCCTACTGGTAGACCAAAAGCGGCGCTCAATGAGGTAATTGACTCTCAGAGCGAATCATCGAGCCAGCTGGAGCGAGTGGTCAGTGGTTCTTGACCGGTTCGCGATGATTGTTATGCAGATGCGATTTTGCTACGCGGCTTGAAAATATCTTCGAACGAGAATATTTCCCGTTTCGAAAAACCTCATCTCTAACACGTCTTCCTAAACTCTCCTTTATTCTTTACCGTTCCAAATGCTCGCGGAAATTTTTAATAAAATCATCGTAAGCGAAACTTTTCCAAATTTGGTAGCTACGTTTTCTTTGAAGCTTCTCGTTGCATTTCTCGATTTTTCTACTCGAATCACGCGCAAACTCGACTGTTTAACGGCGTATCGAAGGCGGAATTTTCGTCTGCAAACCGTGTTTCAGCGTTGGATTCTCGTTCGTATCGATTAGAGAACGGTTTGGTCGCGGAACGAGCCGTCTTCGAGTGGCAATCTCGAAAGAGACATTTCCAACTACTGCGATCGATCCCGATCAATTAGAGACTCGCAAACACGCCTGGTTATTCTCGCCCGACAAAGATACTCTAATATTAGCACGCTGTACTAACCTTAGACAGCTTCTGGTTAAAGTATCGCGAAATCGCCATCTTGTCAAACCGTTTTAATTCCGTCGTCTCCGACAATTTTACACAATCGATATTCCACGATCTACATATAGACCGTTTATTTAGAAAGTGGTGTAAGTCCTTTTAAAAAAAGAATGAGATGTGACGTAATTTATGCTTAGTTTAGAGTAAACTTTCTATTTATAACCAGTTAGTATTTGATATCTTAAATTTGTTCAGTTTAAAATTGGCCGGTAAAAGAAATTGCGGAACCATTGATTGTGAAAGTGGTTAAGTCCAATTTCTTTTGCTTTTTAAGACAGGTGGCGGGATTAGATGCAGATTTTGGTATGATAGAAATGGAATTACAAAAAAATTTAGAATGTACACACTACAGGAGAGAATTTCGTTTCAACGAAAAATCTACAAAACGCAATTAAAAAGCTAAGAAGGAACACCAATGGAGAAAAAGTGAATTGGTTGCAAATATGTTAGATGAGATTTTGCAAAACTGTACCGTATACTATTTTATGTGAAACATCAATGAAGGACACGGAATTTAAAACTCTAAATTTATCACCTACATGTCGGGGAAGTCCACCAAAATTTGAAAAAATCGCCCTGGCGCCTTGTATCACGATGCCAAGCCTATTACATACGAAAAATATAAAGATATGTAGCAGCTATTACCTTATATACCTGCTGTGAATATTTCAAAACACTGCCACACGAAGAGCATAAATAATTAATAATACCAATATCTTGCGTTAAATTTAACAATATACAAATATAATTAACGTTCGAAATAAAAAATGCTAATCCTATTTTATTTCTTGTTATTATTTATAAACAAAATTGGATTAATATGAGATATATTTTAAGCGATATTTGTTATTTCAAAATTGAAATTAAACGATATTTACAATTGACTAATTAAGAAAGTGGTGTAAGTCCATTTGCAGCCTGGAAATTGTATATTATTTTAGTTAAATTCGCCTAAAAGAAATTTATATAATCAAATTACATATTGATAAATTAGTACAAACATTCTCAGACTTCGCATAATTAACCTATATTTTTTAATCGTCAGATTTGCTAACGTTCAATTTTCTCCAAACCAAAGAAAATGGATTTGCACCACTTTCAAAATAAACGGTCCACATACTCGATCACGTGGATGGATGGAGAATTGATGGAAATCGATCTACTCACGATTAAAAGTAATGAACGTTATTTTTCTATGATTTTTTTACAAGTTTTGAACGATGATTTATGATCGAAGATCAAAGGATTGGATGTTAAGTGATTGGTGGAACGGATTGATTTGGTTTCGCCTGTTTTCTAATTTTGTTCCACGGAGCGCGTTGATTTTCGGTTGATTTTCTGGAAAACAGGCTTTCGAAAACCGAGTCCAGGTGAATTGATTATCCGGCTGGAGGCTGTGGAGAGGTCAGTTTCCCAGCGTGCAAACGGAAGCGAACGGTTCGCTAATCCTAATCAACATAAACGACCCGTCTTCAATGCATCGCGATATCACGAAATCACTCCCTCGCTCTGTTGTAATTGGACGCGAGTGATTCGGCGGTGAAAGTCGGGAGAATTAAAACGGAGAATTGGCGGTAATTTTGAGGAAGAGAGAGGGGAGAGGGAAAAAATTTTCTAAACTAAAAGACCGTATTATCTATGCGCCGAAGATGGTTATTAATCGAATATCGCAAATTTTTCGTTTTATTACTTTGCGATTCCGGAATTGCGAAATTTTGGGACAATGAAAGCTTAGGATTTACGTGTCTTTAAATTTTAGCATTTCCAATTTTTAAATATTCCTCAATTTTTAAATTTACGAATCTTCTAAATTTCTAATTCTCCAACTTTTATATCGACGAATTTGTAAATTTTTTTATTTTGCAATATTCGAATCTTGTATTTTCAGAGTTTCTAAATTTTTTAATTTTGGAATATTCGAGTCTTTAATTTTCAGAGCTTCTAAATTTTTTAACTTTGGAATATTCGTGACTTTAATTTTCAGAACTTCTAGATTTTTTAATTTTGGAATATTTGAATCTTCAATTTTCAGAGCTTCTATGTTGTTTAATTTTGTAATATTCTGATTTTTTAATTGCGCCCGGGAATTTTTGCATTTTTTAACGCGAAATTTGCTTCTTCGACGTGTCAAAATTGCATTCCACGTTTATTCGTACCCCAATTTACGATGCCGAATGGGAACCATGTCAGGTATTTTTATGCGATCTATTTGTATCGATATTTTTTTTGTTTCCCCGCGGGTATTTATGAAACGAAGAAATTCATCAGAGACTCTCGAAGCGATCGCGAACTCTCGAGGATGTAAAGCTGCAAACCGTAAATCGGCTTACGGAACGTCTGGTTGGATAAATTCCAAAACTACCAAGAATTCGCGCAGAATGTTCCAGCGGCACAAAAACGTCATCGATCATGCACCGTCCGAAGTGACAAAACAAACCTTAAATTAATATCTCTCTAGGATAACAAACTTACACGTCCACATTTTCTAAACAACAACTCGGTCTTATTCCTACGCCATTATACTGTCAAC
Organism: Euglossa dilemma; assembly: GCA_002201625.1. Lineage (NCBI taxonomy): Eukaryota > Metazoa > Arthropoda > Insecta > Hymenoptera > Apidae > Euglossa > Euglossa dilemma. Next base: position 1,500,594 of record NIJG01000193.1, read on the forward strand.
GAGCAGGCAGCCTCTCGGCGTAAATTTAACAGTTTCCAATTTCCACGTCAAAGTAACAGGCTATAGTCCATTACGATCATCTTCTCGAGCAAATAAATCTCGAATCTATAAACGAAACGGAATATATATGTCAGACGCGCGATTAATAAATTGCTTAAGCCGTGAAAAATATTTTAATTTGAAATATTCTCATTGCCGAACTTCGAATTCCCAGAAATATCTCCGACCACATACGTTTCTACAAATAAATAAATCAAATATAGAATTGATGAACTTTCGAATCGATTTGAAACCCACTGATTCTACAATTTCGAATTTTTTTAGACCAAATCTCTGCAAGTCTTTTATCTGCTTCTGTTTGCTTCTGATTGCTTCTGTTACTATCCGAGGAAAAAGGCGAATTTCCAAGAAGCGAATCGAAAATACATAGATAAATAATTAGAAAAATTCACCCATTTACGAATTTCAAATTTCCCAAAATTCTCAGCCACTGGACTAAACGAACCGCGATTTAAAAAAATACGAATTCTCACGAAACGAATCGAAAATACATGGATAAATAAATAAGAAAATTCTCTGATTTACGAATTTAAAATTTCCCAAAATTCTTAACCATTAGACTCAACGAACCATGGTTAGAAAAAGGGCGAATTCTCACAAAAGAAAATCAAAAATACATAGATAGAAAAATAGGAAAATTCTCTGATTTATAAATTTCAAATTTTTTTAAATTCTAAACCACCTGACTAAACGAATCGTGATTGGAAAAAAGACGAATTCTCGCGAAACGAATCAAAAATACACAAATAAATAAATAAATAGAAAAATTCTCTCATTTACAAATTTCAAATTTCCCAAAATTCTTAGCCACTGGACTAAACGAACCGAGATTAAAATAAATACAAATTCTCACTAAACGAATCAAAAATACACAGACAAATAAATAGAAAAATTCTCTCATTTACAAATTTCAAATTTCCCAAAATTCTTAGCCATTAGACTAAACGAACCGTGATTGGAAAAAAAGAGGAGTTCCGGCGAAACGATTAAAGAACGCGTAGCTAAAAATATAATATAAATAAATATGTAGGGAAATTGTACCGTTTACGGGTTTGAAATTCGGCGAAATATCTGGCGACACGGGTGGACGAGGAGAACAGTGGTCGGGAAAAAGGCGAGTTCTCGCGCGGCGAATGGACCGGTCGTGCACACTCGATCTCGTAAGATAGCGTGTTTATTAATGCCCGGGAACGGGATCTGGCAGACGGTGCGATGCGCAGCGTAATAACACGGTCGGCGTTGCTGGCTGTCACTCGAGGCAGGGATACCCGGGGCCAGCCGGCCAGAGCCAAGAGGAAGCCGTTCTAACGAGCGCATTTCCCGTCTACCGACGCGTTCGCCGGCTTTATCGTCGCAAAAATAACCACCGTCCCGCTCCCGTTCTTCTTCCACCGGCCTTTCGTCTTTTCCAAATTTCTCCGACATCCAATCCACCCTCCTTCTATCGCCCTCTCTCTTTCCCTGTTCATCGCCAAGCGGAAACTAGCCGAATCGGTACGCCAGAAAATCCAGAGATCCCGAAATCATCGTCTTCCACGATTTTTCGTTTTTTATCACAGTTTTATATATTTTTGTCGGGTCGTTCGGAAAGTTATTTCGTTTCTTTTTTTCACAACAGAGGAAATGATTGTAGTTTTTTACAGTCATCTTCACAATTCATCCGTATAAAAAAGAAAAAGAAAAAAAAGGAAATGACTTTCCGGACGGACCAATATTGTTTTTCTTTTCCGAAGTGTTTCGTTGGACTGTGACACGTGAGTTACCTTACCCAACGATTCATGATTTTTATACTATTTTTTTTGTTTTTTGTTGCTGTTATTATTTTATTCATCGTGATTTTTGTACCATTTTTCCTTTTTTTCTTCTTTGTAAATGGGACATTACCTTACCCATCGATTCTTGATTTTTATACTATTTTTTCTTTTTCGTCACTGTTGTTATTTTATTCTTCGTAATTTTTGTACTATTTTTTCTTTTTAGATGGAACACGTGAGTTAAAAACACCTTAAAAAATTAAGGAACACCTTAAATTTCTTTGTTCTTCTTTATTTGGAATATTTGGTTAATATATAATACACAGGGATCTTTCTCGACAATTTTCGAGTTTTATCTTTTTATTTCCGTTTTATTTTCTAATTTTCTCGCTTTTTTCTTTGCGAAATGAAAGTTCTCGATTCGTAGTACATTGATCTCAGACTGCAGTTTAATTCCAGGTTATGAAACCTCTTAATCGCGATGTTGTATTAATTAATTCCGGAGAGAAGCAGTTGTTTACAGAGACTTACAGCAAGTCGAGCTAGTTATCCCGGAAACACGATAAAAGAATCTTGTTAAAAGATAAATTAATTTAACCTGCTGACGCACCAAAGTTGTTTAACCTTGTTATTTAACCGATCGAATCGTTCTTTCATCTAATCTGATCCAATGGAAGAGAAGAATTTTCGAAAATCGACTAAAAATTCTGTCATCTCGATCGATCGACCATCGATCAACGCTGTTTTTCCATCCAGCTGCGAATGGAGAACCTAATGAACGCCCAGGGGCCGTCCAACGGAATATTCAGCCGGCCCTTGTTTACCCGGTGCAACGAGGATTTTAATGAGGGAGAAACTGGCTGATTGTTAAACGGGAAAATACAGTGGTCAGGAGGACGAACCGGGACGTGTTCGGGAATTTTCAAACTTCGATGCGACGCGTGCATGCGTGTCCGTTATGACAAACGCGTGGAAACTTTGCTGGATCGTTATGGGAATCGAGCACGCGCCGATTACCAACGTTAAATAATTAATCGCGAATTACAGGCCGAGCCAATTTACCGGCGATTCGCGCGGAATGAAGATCGAGGATGATCCACGAGGTCTGTCTGATCTTTGTTGCAACGGGAGTTAAATCGTAAGCGAAATTTTATTTCGTATGATCGCATCGCGAAATTGATTCACGACGTCAATACCTGAGTTAAGTTGTAAGCAAAATTTTATTTCCTACGTTTAACATTGTTTCACAGTGTTGGTACCGGATGGTAAATGGATTAATCAGCGACGAAATTAGCGAAAAAATCGGGCTGGAATATGAAAAGAGGAAACACAATGGATGCACGATGTCCGGTCTTCGTTGTAACCGGAGTTAAGTTGTAAGCAAAATTTTATTTCGTATGATCGCGTCGCGAAATTGATTCACGACGTCAATACCTGAGTTAAGTTGTAAGCGCAGTTTTATTTCCTACGTTTGAGATTGTATCATCACAATGTTGATACCGGGTGATGAATGGATTAATCAACGACGAGATTAGCGAAAAAATCAGGCGGGAATACGAAAAGGGGAAACACGATGGATGATCGATGTCCGGTCTTCGTTGTAATCAGAGTTAAGTTGTAAGCGAAATTTTATTTCATACGTTCGAGATTGTTTCACAATGTTGATACCGGATGATAAATGGGTTAAACATCGACGAGATTAGCGAGGAAATCAGGCTGGAATATGAAAAGAGGAAACACAATGAATGTACGATATTCAGACTTGGTTGTAATAGAAATTAAGTTGTAAGCGAAATTTTATTTCGTATCATCGCGTCGCGAAATTGTTTCACGACGTCAATACCTGAGTTAAGTTGTAAGCGAAATTTTATCTCCTACGTTTGAGATTGTTTCACAGTGTTGATACCGGGTGATGAATGGGTTAATCAGCGACGAGATTAGCGAGGAAATCGGGCGGGAATATGAAAAGTGGAAACACGATGGATACACGAGTGTTGATTCAGTGGGACAATTCGAGGCGCCAGTTCTGGCTTCTTAAAATACACTATGTCTCGGGATTGTCCTCGCGATTAGCACGTCGGACTTGGTTCCAGTGGTTCTTCGAAGGTGGAAGGAAATTAGGGAGAAATCGGAAGATTTAAAAATTCAGAAACATTAGAAAATCGTAGTATGAACGAAAAATTTAAGAACGTAGAAAATCGTGGCATTCCGAAAATTAAAAAAATGAAACAAAGTTCAGTAGGATTGGAGAATTCGCTGAACGTAGAAAATTCGAAGCTTCAGAAATTGTAGAATATCGAGGAATTAACGAGAAATTGAAAATCATTCGGTAGCATTCAGAAAATTCGAAAAATGGAACAAAAATCAGAGTAATCGGACAATTCGCAGATCGTAGAAAATTCTAAAATTCAGAAACTTTAAAAAATCAAGATAATGAAAAAAATTGGAAATTAATTGTAATTTATTTATGACTCTTCCTCAACCTCTATCAGCAAATGTAAATACACGTAACAAGAAAAAACTTCGCGATAATTTCCAAACGTAATCCTTAAATAAACAAATAAAATAGAATAAAATAAAAATAAGAAAGCTTTTGGACAGACTTTCGACACATCGATCAAGACGAAAGAGTTGAGAACGTGGCAAGAGAGGTGGTTTAAACGGCGCTAGCTCGGCTCGTGTACTTAAAAACGCATTAGGCCGAAGAAAAATTCCAACTCACCGGAAGCTGCGACACCGTCGACGAATCCGACCTGTACTCTCCTCGACTCGGTGAAAAATCGGAATTACACCGCTAATTAGCCCGTGGATCCAACCAGGGTTAACCTTACCACCCGCTCTCGAAACGGTCTAAGTACCTGATTCTCACTCGACACCGTTTGTCTTCCGTGATTCACGAGTGATTCACGAGTGCTCCACTCGCCGGCGAAAGAACCTCGAGGATCACGATCGCGGATAAGACGTCTTTAATCGTCGGATCACCGCGAGGGCTCCTGGTCGATCCATGTATCGAGGAACTGGTCACTGCAATTTCGTCCAATTTATTTCCATTTTCCCGAATCTCGTCCCGGGTGAATGAGACAACGGTAGAAAATTTAATTTCGCATGGTAGAATTTTTTGAAAATTATTTACATTTTAATATTTATTTAGTTTTTAGAATTTAGAGTCGCTGAATGATAAATTTTAACCTGGTTGTTGGAGGTTTAGGAAAAATTACGATGAAATTAGAATGAATTGTGGTAAAAAATTTTGTGGTGAAATTAACGAGAAGGACATCAGATTTGTTGAAGATTTGAAAAAATTCAATTGTAGGTAGAATTCGATGGAATTCTTGATAGAAAGATTAGGGTTACACGAAAGATTTATCGCAAAGTGGATTCGTGATTAGAGTACAGGAGATTAATTAAATTCATGTTTAAGAAATACAAAATTCGAGAACAATTGTTATAAAGTCTTCGAGTCACCGGAATTATGAGCGCTTGCAAAAATTTGTCCGCATATTAGACATTTATTTCCTCCCTTTTCCCTCTTTAATTATCCCACTTCGATTATTTTCGCTTATCTAAGATCGCGAGGGTTCCATTTATACATATTTATCTAATTTATCAAGAGAAATTCCTAAAGAACCGAGTTTTAATAAAATAAGAGATTAACAAAGCAAACTAAATAAAACTCAATGCACGTTTAAAAAATTTTAAGGATTTGAGAATCGTAATTTTGGAGTGGCCAAAAATCTGCAAACCCAGATTATTTTCGCTTATCTAATATCACGAGGGTTCCACTGACACATATTTATACAATTTATCACGAAAAATTCCTAAAGAACCGAGTCCAAATAAGAAAGAATGGGATTAACAAAATAAAAATAAAATTCAACACATGTTTAAAAAACTAAAAAAATTGGAGAATCGTAATCTTGTAGTGGTCAAAAATTCGCAAACCCATTCGCGAATCGCGCGGTCTCTCTCCTATCAGCTCTGTCCCAGCTGACGCACACCGTGAACGCTTTAATGGGACCACGTTTACGTTCGTTAACGCAGCCCGTGGAAAAGGTAGGTGTACGCCTCGCGAGAAGGAGAATGCGAAAACGTCCCGCGAATAATAAAACCGGTCGTAATAACTCGGATAATGGGCCGCGATCGGCATTTATCTTGGCCGTCTCGCGCGGACGGAAACGTCATCGCGCGGCGGATCCCATCATCCGGTGCGATAAATCCGATGGAACCGGCCCGATCGAACGTTCCGGCCCGTGCAATTCCGACGGAAATCCCGACGCGGGGAAAAATCGCCGGGAAAGGAAGCAGAGTGCCATTTATTTCGACACTCCTGCCAGCGAAAACCGCCACGCCAGTCCACTGTCGCGTTTTATTTTAACCTCACCGACAATTCCTCCATCCTCCATGTGATCACGTGGATCTGCACGACTATCTCAGATAACGTCTGCTATTCTTTCCGAAATTTCACTGAATATCCGTTTATTTACAGATAATAGAACCTTGATAATCTCGGTTACGCGAGAGACTTATGTTTTGTTTTCATTTCCTTTCTTTTTTCTGTTTCTTTTTTATCTGACTGATAATTCTTCGATTCTTCGTTCTCTCCATGTAATCACACGGGTCTGTACGACTATCTCAGATAACGTCTGTTATTCCTCCCGAAATTTCACTGAATATCCGTTTATTTTCACGTAATGGAACCTTGATAAGCTTGGTTACGCGCGAGACTTATTTTGTTTTCATTTCCTTTCTTTTCTCTTTTCTTTTTTATCTGACTGACAATTCCTCGATTCTCCGTTCTCTCCATGTGATCACATGGGTCTGTATAACTATCTTCAACGACTGACATTCTTTCCGAAATTTCACTGAATATCCGTTTATTTCCCCGGAACTGAACCTTAATAATTTCGGTTACCCGCGAGACTTATGTTTTGTTTTCATTTCCTTTCTTCTTTTTTTTTTTAATACCTGACCGACAATTCTTCTATCCTCCATTCTCTCCATGTGATCACATGGGACTGTATAACTATGTCTGCTATTCTTTCCGAAATTTCACTGCATATCCGTTTATTTTCACGTAATGGAACCTTGATAAGCTTGCTTACGCGCGAGACTTATGTTTTGTTTTCATTTCCTTTCTTTTTTTTTTTTTATCTGACCGACAATTCCTCGATTCTCCATGTGATCACATGGGTCTACACGACTGTCTCAGATAACGTCTGCCATTCCTCCCGAAATTTCACTGCATATCCGTTTATTTTCACGTAATGGAACCTTGATAATCTCGGTTACGCGCGAAATTTATGATTTGCTTTCTTTTTCTTTCTTTTTTGTTTTGATTTACCTAACAGACAACTATTCGATCTTCCGTTCTCTCCATGTGATCACATGGGTCTGTATAACTATAACATTTGCCATTCTTTCCGAAATTTCACTGAATATCCGTTTATTTCCCCGGAATTGATAATTTCTGTTACTCGCGAGACTTATGGTTTTATTTGTTTTTCTTTTTTCTTCCTTTCCTTACGAGTTAATAATAGATAGTTTATCGTTCGTTCGATGCTTCTATGTTCGCGTCAAGTGTCAATGTTGTTGTTTTTAAATTTTGGATACTCGTTTGTGTTCACTGAATTTCCAAGTATCGTTCGAATATTCTTGGAACGGGGGAGTGGAACGGTGATTTAAGGTGTGCGTTATGGTTAGGACTTTATGGTAATTTTGTTAATGCGCCTGTGTTTTCCTATATTTCTGATAAACCGACCGTTGTCTCGAAATTTATCGTTCACCGGGTACCGGAGCTTTTATTTCAGACTCACGAAGCTTAGTTCTATATCAAATTTACGGTTGCTATTCCATCGCAATTTTGTCAATAGCGTTTTCCGAAATTCCTTGGCTCACCGAGTTACAAAGTTCTTCGTGATATCCCAAACAACAATGGAAAATTTGTCCATCATTTTATCGATACCGTTAATTAGATACGTCTAATTGTACATCCTCTATCGCGTGTTATATTTCTTTGAAATAAACTAGTCACTGGATATCAAAATTCTGGTTGACATTTCAGTGAAACGAATCCGTGATTTGATACCCGATTTGGAATTTTTTCAAGAGGTCATATTGCGTTTAAGGTAGAAGGTTAAGGTTGAACGGAAGTAGGGTATAGAAATGGTGAAAATGGGAATGGTAGGAAGATTTTAGCGCGAAGTAAAAGGAAGACGTGGAAGGGAGACACGAACTACTTTTCACCTTGGAGTTTGCACGATGCGTCGAGGATTATTTGTTCACGATGGAACGAGTAACGTGTTGACAGATCACCGATCGATTCGCGACGAGATCCTCGAGGTTCTTCGAATCGCGTACGCGGTCCCGGTGAAGCGGAAGTGGGACGAGCCTCGACATATCCGCTCGCAACGACGGCCGGCGTCGGACTGCCATCGGCCGCCACTGTCAAGGGGTTTTATCGACGGCGGGACAGATCGGCCGCTACGGATAAACGCGACGCGGGATAACCAACGTGCTTTCAAATTTTTCGGACCCCGATTTTCCCTCACCCGGACCCCGAACCATGTGAATACCCGATTTTTTAAAAATATGAATTTCGAATTTTCATCGTCGAAGACTTGAAAGGACATGCTTTCATGATTTTTGGTGCCTTGGACGCAGAAAAAATATAATTCTGAATTTTTAAGAATAGGAATTTCGAATTTTCGTCGTCGAAGGCTTGGAAGGACGTGCCTCTTTTGTATTTTGTGCCTTGAACACAGGAAAAACTAATTCCGAATTTTGTAAGTATCGTATTTCTTTTCTTCTTAGAGAAGACAAAACGAAATTCAGAATTCTGATATTTGCACCTTAATAAAAACGTATTAATCCCGAAGAAAGTTCGAAGAAGTTTAAAAAATTAAATTCTCTACCTAAGCTGTATTTGTAAGATTCCTTGATTACGAATTAAATCCATACCGGTTCTTCGGCCATAACTAAAATTACATATTACGTACGAGTAAAGGGCAACATACCAAATTTAAACTGCCATAAGCATCAACTAACGGGCAAAATGATAATTCGCGGACGTTTCTCCAGCAGTTACAGGCAAATCTGGAAGTTTAATTAATATTATATAAAGGCTCGGTTGAAACCGAGATAGCTAAATATCGATTCAATCGCGCATTCGTTTCTGTTTGCATTCACGAGGTATCCAGCAGCGTTTTCATAAGGGGTGGCGGCCATTCATAAACCGTAAGAGTCAAAGGAACCATCTGAAATGGAAATTTCACACATGCACACGCACACCAGTCACCCCTGCCACGTATGAACTCTCGTTAACGAAATAATCGCGAGAAAACATTTCGGAACATGACCAGACTGCCCTCTAACCCCCACTGTTTCGAGTTTACCGGCGAAAAAATCGCAAAAAACCGCAGCCATTCGCGCCCCTGATCGAAAAAGAGCGATGATTAATATCCGTTTACTAAAAGTGGTCCTCTCAAACCGTGATGGAAATCGTGAAACTTCGATTGGAATTTTTAAAAAATAGAGAAGCGAGAGAGAGAATAAATAGAATATTTTTGATGAAAAAATATATTTTGGGAATTTCTAACATCTGCGAGGGACAGTTATTTAACTAGACTTTGTATTTTATACACGATGTTCCTCGTTTCAACCCTTTTGGGACGAATGTCATAATATACATGGAAATTTTGTAATTTTTTAGAACGAAAATTGCACGAAATATGGCGAGAAATAATTTTTGCATTGTCATCAATGTCGTGGAGATTTTTTAATTCGGAATATTTCCCACGATTTGTTATTTTTAATTGTTAATATACACCGTAAACAAATGTATCGTTAGTTTCGTTTTTCGTCCGCAAAGGGTTAATTTATTTCGTTATTTTTATTTTACTACTAACTCGCGTTTGATTCAGCGATGATTATATTAACTCTTTGCGGACGAGAAACGAAGTTAACAATAAATCAAGTATATACTAAATAATTAAAAATAACATATCGAGGGAAATTTCCTGAATTAAAAGATCTGTGTAACATCGATGACAATGTTAAATTTATTTCTCGTTATATTCCAGACAGCACTTATTCTAAAAAATTAAAAAATTTCCACGTATATTATGACGTTCGTCCGTAAAGGGTTAATTGCTGTTTATTGTTCCACCATTTTGAAAAGACGGAGGACGTTTCACACAGAAATTTCATTTTGTACCTTCGTTTTTATGATCTCTAAAGTGATCACAACCCCGCAATGTTAATAATCGAGTCGTTGATATCGCGAAACGTTTCGTCAAACGTGCGTGTAAATCTTTTCTAGAACAGGGGTGTTCATTGACACAGCACCCTATCAATTAGTAGGTGCTGACCTTGACTTCTACCACGCACAATCCCGTTTCAACGAACCAGCGAGAAGCTTGGCGAAGTAACACGTACCGAGAATGCCTGCGACTATATCCGATATGCTTCGGCGACGAAATGCCAAATGTCGCTTTAAAATAACGCTTCTGCACGAGGGATGATATCGTGGGCCAATGGAGGGTCTAACTTTACGCGCAGGTTGAGCTTCGGGCTGAGTAAGCGAAAGAATCGTGTGACGAATATTTGGACAAATGGTAATTAATCGACAAAATTCCTTGTTGACGCTAATTTTGTAGGTTTCTCGTGTCGTAGAATATGGAGTAGGAGAATCGTAAGTTCACTACTTGGAAAAATGGTAATTAGTCGGTGAAATTCCTTTGCAATCGTGTACTGACCAATTGTGAACCGATTATTTGGAAAAATGGTAATTAATCGAAAAAAATTCCTTGTTGACGCTAATTTTGTACGTTTCTCGTATCGTTGAATATGGAGTGGGAGAATCATAAGTTCACTACTTGGAAAAATGGTAATTAGTCGGTGAAATTCCATTGTAATCGTGTATTGACCAATTGTGAACCGATTATTTGGAAAAATGGTAATTAATTGATAAAATTCCTTTGTAAAGCTAATTTTTTACCTTTCTCGTGTTGTAGTATATGAAGAGGCGTGGAACAAGTGGAAGATTCGTGACTCTACTATTTGAAAAAATGGTAATTAGTCGGTGAAATTCCATTGTAATCGTGTATTGACCATTTGTGTACCGATCATTTGGGAAAATGGTAATTAATCGATAAAATTCCTTTGTAAAGCTAATTTTTTACCTTTCTCGTGTTGAAGTATATGGAGAGGCGTGGAACAAGTGGAAGATTCGTGACTCTACTATTTGAAAAAATGGTAATTAGTCGATAAAATTCCTTTGCAATCGTGTATTGACCAATTGTGTACCGACCATTTGGAAAAATGGTAATTAATCGATAAAATTCCTTTGTAAAGCTGATTTTTTACATTCTTCGAGTCATAATACACGAAAAACGGTGAACAAGTGGAAGAATTGTGAATCCACTACATGGAAAAATAATAAATTAATAAGTAAAATTCTTTTACATGTCCATTTTTACCCCTTTCATACCAAGATAAACGACGATTACTTAATCGAAATCCACGTGCAAAAATACACAACGTCATATTCATAAAAAACACGTGGAGAATCAACTGTGCCCCTTGATCAACCGACGTTTCTCCGCTCTCGGGAAAAGCGAAACTCGGGAAAGCGAAAACAAATCCGCGAAATCCGAATTCCTTTAACCTAACTGTTGCGTCAAAGTGTTCTCCATCCGAACCTATCGGGAAGCGAAACAAGAGCCGTCGATATCGTCTTTCTGCCGTATCGATAATCGATGAGACACCGGCGAGAGCCAAAAGAAGAAACGAATAAAAAAGGAGAAAGAAGAGAAAAAAAGGAACGAAAAATCCGAACAGGAGGATGAAGAGGCGAAGACGCGTTGTCGCGAAACGAGAGAGCGCAAACAAAAGATCGGCCGATTTCTAAACCGATCCCCTTTACCCCCACGTGTCTCATTTCTCAATGGTGCACGACGGCCCGCAGACGGGAATCCAGTCGGCCAGACCGTACGTGGCGATAAAACGAGAATAAAAAACGAAAAAAAAAAATAGAAAAAAGAGAGAAGAGAAAAAAATCATCGACCGAAACCGATCGAAATGCCGGCCGCCAATTCGTTTTCGTTTCTCGCCGCTTTGTATATTAAAATTAACCAACGAATTGGAATCCGTCGTCGAGCTTACCAACAAACCACCCCTTCGTCCACCCCCTGGTGCACGCCGGTAGCTATTGTGCCCCGACGACAAATATTTACCGACGACAGTTCTGTCCCCGCGGATAAATTGCGTTCCAGCGGCGTTTTCGAAAATTAAAACCAACCCCCGCTCCGCGTCGCGACGTTTCCCGCGGACATTGACACGGGATCATCGTTTGCTTTGGGGTCGATCACGGGGTTGCTTTCCGCTCGGCTTTTGTTTCACTCGGTTATCGCGCCGGAATGAACAATTTTTTGCGGAATTTCCCGCGGTTCGTTTCTCCGTGAACGAGAGAAGTATTTTGTTTTAGACGATGACGATGGAAAATGGAAAACAGAGCGATAGTTCCTGGTGGGGGTGTGTGGATGAGCGAGCGATTGAAAAAGAAGTGGAGGAAGATTGATAAATTTTTTTTCGATTTTTGAGATGGGATAGAAGTCTTTTAGTTTTTGGTAATAAATGTCGGTGGTGTGGAGGAATTGAGAAATGGCGGGGAAAGGGAGATTGATAGAGTTCTTTTATTTTTTTCTCCTTTTTTTGAGAGTGGGAAAAGGGTGCTTTGTTTTTGGGTAATTAAACGAATGGTAGAGAGGAATTGAGAAACCGATAATTATGGAAAACACGGAATAATTAGAGGTGGAAAATAATTGTTAAGTTTCTCGAAAAAAGGAATAAAGACAGCGAATAATTGAAAAGTTGTGGATGATGAATTTTAAATATTTTGTTGGATTTTTTTCAAAAGAGATTTGGAATTGAGTAATCGAGGGGAAATGGGGAACCATCGATAAACTTCCGGGGAAAGGAAACGCTTAATTTTGAATTACAAGATGAGAGTACAACGAACGAATTTTAAAAATAAAATGGAATTGAATAATTGAAAGGAGCGAAGGACAATGAGTTTCCTTCTTAAAGATAAGAGAGTCTCGTAAAGAATTCAACATCGGAACTTAATAGCTAAAGATACTTGCACCAACCATACTTCACGATTAATCAATTTTCTACTCCCAACCCTTAATTATCCACAACATCGATCTCTACCCTAAATCTTCCACTCAAACTGTTCTCACAGCCTGAAATACGCTCCAATCAAGAGTAAATTCTCCAACCCTTCTCTCCACCTTCTATAATTACCAAAAATAACGAATCTTCAGCCACCTGTAATCAAACTAAATTCCAGATATATTCAGAGCGTAAGAAAATTACAAATTTCCATCGAACACTTAAACATCGTCATCGAATAATCATAAAAAATAAGAAAATCCTTAAAACATAAGGTACATCATTCCTTAAATTTCATCAAGAAATAAATAAATAAATCTTCGATTATCTCTGATCAGAACGAACATCCGTAAAACATAAGGTACATCATTCCTTAAATTTCATCAAGAAATAAATAAATAAATCTTCGATTATCTCTGATCAGAACGAAAATCCTTAAAACATCAGGTGCATCGTTCTTTAAATTTTATCAAGAAATAAATAAATAATTAAATCTTCGATTATCTCTGATCAGAATGAAATTCAAAATAGATTAAAGATGTAACGAAGGTTCTAAAAATGGACGAAGAAATTAGGAAAGAACGATACCATCGATGGTAATCTATTTAACCCATCAAGTTTGAATCGAGAACTAAGAGGTAATTATCCAGCCGTGTTTCACTCGTTGTCGAGCATTGTCCGCGAAATTCCCTCTGATTACCGCAATTCTGCAGGCCCGTAATTTTTCGAGGGTGCACGCAGGAACAGGTTCAAGCATTGTCTGAAACAAAGCCGGAGAAAAAAATGCCAGCCGACCAACCGATGGAAAACGCACGGACAGAGCTTTCGACTATCGATTCCCCGATGCTCAACTGAGGAACAGAAGGAACAAGAAAATTCCTTCAATCTCCGATACATCCGATTTAAATTTATTTCCTATAGCATTTCCTAACCAGACTGGAAAAAATATTACAAATCTTCGTTATTGGATCATAATACTTCCGATATTCCTAATTTTCGTTCAAATTTGACACGCCGAGTATCAAAGCTTCTGATTTGAAATGATCTTTGACGAAACTTACTATAGATTCCCCGATGATTAATTGAGAGACAGAAGAAGCTAGAAAATTCCTCCAATCTCCGATACATCCGATTTAAATTTACTTTCAATCAGGGTGGAAAAAATATTACAGACCTTCGTTATTATAATATAATACTTCTGATCTCCGATTTTCTAAATTTTCGCTCAAATTTGACACGTCGAGTATCAGAGCTTCGAATTTTAAATAATCTTTCATAAAATTTTAGAAGCTTCGATACATCTAATTTTAAAAATCGTATTCCCTTCAGTAACATTTCCTAACCATCGTGGAAAAAATATTATAGATCTTCGTTATTATAACATAATACTTCTGATTTTCGATTTTCCCAATTTTCGTTCAAATTTGACACGTCGAATATCAAAGCTTCTAATTTTAAATAATCTTTGACGAAATTTTAGAACCTTCGATACACCTAACGTCAAAAATCGTATTCCCTTCAGTAGCATTTTCTAACCGTTGTAGAAAAAATATTACAAATCTTCGTTACTATAACATAATATTTTTGATTTTCGATTTTCCCAATTTTCGTTCTTTAACGAAACATTTCCTAACCATCGTGGAAAAAATATTACAAATCTTCGTTACCATAACATAATACTTCTAATCTCCAATCTCCCAATTTTCATTTAAATTTAACACCAAATTTACCGCCATATACCAAAGTTACTAATTTTAAATAACCATCAACAAAACTTTCCAATCTTAAATACACCTAACACAAAAAATCATTCCTAAAATCCAAGTGATTTTACGATCTCGATCTCCACGAGATCTTGGACGAAATCAGAAAAATTCCGTTTCCAAATAATTAGAAAGATGAAAAGCAGCGAATGCTCTACACAGAGTTTCCCCTAGACCCTAGGGACACGGGATACCCAGTGCAAGCTCTTTTCCTCCGCAAATCGCACTGTACACACGGTTCATCAGAAGTACGCTAATGGATGATTCCGGAAACCTGGTCGGTGTTTCGATTACCGGAACCGAAGCTGAAGCCGGTATAATTCCGGAACGAGCCATCGTTTGCCGGCTCGTGCAGGCAGTTTCGCGTAGAACACCGGCAACTATTTATAATACCGTTTCTCTGGAGCCTGGCTGCATGTCAGCAGCTAATTACCTTCAATTACCAGCCGCCGGTTAATTAAAACTCCTAATTAATTAGTCCCCTAAGCATCGCTGCCACACGGCTAGCACTCCTCTTCGAACTTCCACGGATTTTCATATTCCGCCGGTAAGATTCTCCCTCTAATCGGTCAAATTCCGTCACGAAACGTCTAACAGAGGATACAGCACCGATTATCCGTCCCCTTGGGACAAATTGAACCCCTTCGGCAGGATTAAACGCGCCGCAGAGAGGAAGATTTAGAAGGAGAGTCGCGAAATAAGAGGCGCGATCGAGAAATAGTCGAGACTGTCGTCACGACACTTTATTTAGAACGCGTCATTCTACGTTATAATGGTCGTCTTCGAAGCAGTCTACTTCAGAAGCTGCCCACACGCCCCTTGCAATTCTGAAATCGCTTTTTATAGGCACTTTTAGGGATCTCGCTGGTCTAAATCTATCGAGGCGAGGACGCGAACGTGTATTAAAGGAAAGAGGATTTGACGGAATTTTTAGACGTCTCGGTGAAATTCTCGTCCTAATTGCATCACACGTGTGGGACTTGACGTTTTTTAGTTCACTGATGGTGTTATGGGGATGGAGTCTGATATAGGATATCGGTGTCGATTCTTTACGTATTCGCGAAAATATCTCGGAGAGATTTTTAGCAATTTTTCTACGTAAAATCGAGATTAATTTAGAGATATACCGCTTGGAAGAGATATTGGGAATCGCGGGGTGCGATTTTCGAAACTTCAATTCTTCCGAATTATCAATGTATGGAGAACACGATATTTCTTGTGTTATTGCGAAAAATAGAAAATAATCAGCAAGCTTATATTAACTACGGTAGTTTCCTATAATGGATTGTAAACCCTTACTTGCTTCCTTGTGTTAGGTCATCCCATAAGTTCGTGTCGATTTTGTCTTCTATTTAAAATTATATGTGTCGAATAAACCTTTAAATATTCAAAAAAAATGTAGTCACCCTTTCGTTCTATGACTTCTTATTTTGTTGGCAAACACCTTATTTATAAAATACGAGGAAAAATGTAAATAGCACCGCGGAACGAATTTTTTCTTTATTATCTAAACGACCTGGTACTATCATTCACCGATTTCAAAAATAGGGGTGCCAAACAATTCGCGTCGAATGTTTCACGCACGGAGTTCTGGGACGCGAAAGTTAGGCTCCTGGCGTCGAGCAACCCGGCGTGCATCATCTGAAATTCCAACGCGTTGTCGCTTCGTTCTGAGGCTTCAACTCGGAAATTTTTCAACGGAAATACGTTCTAAACGTATCGACGTCTCTTCCATAGCATCTGGATCCAATCGCGAGACACCTCAGTGTCGAAGAACAAACGAAATAATCGCGACAAGTTAGGCTCCTACCATCGAGCAACCCGACGTGCATCGTTCGAAACTCCAACGCGTTGTCGTCTCGTTCCGAGGCTTCAACTCGGAAATTTTTCAACAGAAATACGTTCTAAACGTATCGACGTCTCTTCCATCGCGTCTGGATCCAATCGCGAGACACCTCAGTGTCGAAGAACAAACGAAATAATCGCGACAGGTGAATAACCCCGAGGTTGGCAGAGCTGGTCGGTGTGGTCCGCATTCCAAGGTGCACCACGGCTATTTAAATCCCAACACTCGCCCCGGTCCACTTCTCTCGTTCTGTGTTCCTCGAATCGATAAACACTCGAGAAGTCGAGGCGACGGGCCGCGGTTTCGAGCTAGCGATTTCGAGGTGGATCCGGGTCAGAGAGAGTTTTAAATTAGCGACCATGGGCCGTTCAACTGCTACGAAATTCCTCTTAAACGACGCTCTTCTATTGTTTAGACGATGGTTTATAGTGTCATTCGAGATACGAGTGATTACTATAACATCCCTGCTTTTGGGGGTTGTTCGAAGACTTATAAGACGAGGTTGGAAGTGTGAAGAGGATTAAGACAGTTTTTTTGAAAATACGACACTTTTATATTATTTTGATCTTGGTTATAGTGGCATTCGTGACACGAGTGATTACTATAACATCCCTGATTTTTGGGGGTTGTTCACAGACTCATGGGGCAAGGTTGGAAGCGTGAAGAAGATTAAAACAGATTTATGAATAAACGACACTTTTCTATTGGTATAATCTTGATTATAGTATCATTCGTGATATGGGTGATTACTATTAACATCCCTGTTTTTGGAGGTTGTTCAAAGACTCATAGGACGAGGTTGGAGGCGTGAAGAAGATTAAAACAGATTTATGAATAAACAACACTTTTCTATTGGTTTAATCTTAATTATAGTATCATTCGTGATACGGGTGATTACTACTAACATCCCTGTTTTTGGGGGTTGTTCAAAGACTCATAGGGGTAGGTTGGAGGCGTGAAGAAGATTAAGACAGTTTTTTGAGCAAACGATACTCTTCTGTTGTTTCGATCTTGGTTATAGTATCATTCGTGATACGGGTGATTACAATTAACATCCCTGTTTTTAGGGGTTGTTCAAAGACCGATAATGCGAGGTTGGAACGTGAAGCGGACATTGAAAACTGTTAGAACAGTTTTTTGAAATTTGTGAAAGGTATAGTATATTTTCAATATTGTAAAAGGTGAGTTAATGCGTGTGTATTCGAGAAGAGTAAACGGGATGAAGAATTCTAAATTGAAGCAACCTAACCTCGATTACCGTGGGTCACCTATAAACTAAGAATATCGCCTAACCGTTCATCCGCGTCTAGACGATTCGGATTCATATATCAAGCGAGATTGTTAATTTCGTATTTCAGCAAGTTTTAACCGTACAGTTGATTTAAAGTTGCCTCGGTTTCTATAGAATTCGCGGAGAATTTCTCAAGTTGCTGGCTAGGCGAGTTGGGATGGTTCTTGCTACTGGCGGGAATGGTTCAAACGCAATTAAACTAGATTATATATCAACGAACATAGATTCGGAATTAAAAGTTCGGAAAGCTTGTGCTCCCTTAAACCGACCATTAAAATAGAGAATCAAGTATACTTATATTCAATGATTTGGAAAATCTCCGAAATAAAAAAAACGAACACCGAGTAAGGTTTATAACAAACAAAATGAAATTTTCCTAACCAAACCTAGAAAATTTTAAAAATTTTTAATTTATATTACACTCGGAATGTAAACTTCAGAACACACGTTTAAAATTAAAAAATTCAAAGATTTGGAAAATCTCCGGAGTAAAAAAAAAATACGAATACCGTGTAAAATTTATAATGAACGAAACGAAGCTTTCGTAGCGTAACCTAAAAAATCCGGGAACGTTTTTATTTCGCAACCGGCAAGTTACATTGTACTCCGATTGTACGCGATGAGGGGTAAAACCTGAAATCTGTANCCAATGACCAAAAAAAAAAGGAAAAATTTATAGCGATCTAAAATAAATATAGCCTAATCAAATCTGAATCTCGATATTTTCGATGGAGATACATTTAAAATTCGGAAACTTAAATATTTGGGAGATTTCAGGAATTTCAACGTTCAGAAGATATAATAAATCGATTCGTAACAAATATATAACACATTCCTATCCTAAACCTAAAAAAAATACGAATACCGTGTAAAATTTATAATGAACGAAACGAAGCTTTCGTAGCGTAACCTAAAAAATCCGGGAACGTTTTTATTTCGCAACCGGCAAGTTACATTGTACTCCGATTGTACGCGATGAGGGGTAAAACCTGAAATCTGTATCATCCTCGGGAAACCGAGGCGCACAATGGCGGAAGGCACGTCGTCGGAATGCCGGCAGCGACGTAAAAAGCTCTCTCATTCCGCGAATAGAATTCCACGGCACGGCCAGGTGAACTTGCCGAACGAAGGACCGAAAAAGCAACCGAATTACAGGGAACTTAAATCGCCGGGTTCCGAACAATGGACCATCGTGGCGGACGTCGTCGTCGACGTTTGAAAACGACAGTTTCCGTTTAATAACCAAATGTGTCTTCTCGGAACTGAAAGCGGAGGACCAGTCATAGCCGAGCGTTTCCGCCGATGAAACAACAGCCCCGCCTCTCTCTCGTTCTCTCCTCTCTCTGATAGACGGTTAGAGATTGTTATTTCTCTTTGCCGCCGCTGCCGCCACTTAACCTATTGAATCTTTTATGAAAAACCTCTCTTTGAACGTTTCCCGGGCCACACGCGGCCCTTTGAATCCGGCAAGGCCTCTTCCGATCTTTATTTCATGAGCCACGGAGTCTTTCAAAGTGTCTATCATCGACTGCGATTTCGGGACCAACGGATATAGCTTTCGCCAACAGAATTTACAGCAAACGTTTCACCACTTTTTTTTTTTTCCTTTTTTTTCAGTCACGGTTCAGCGTGTCTATTTTCTTCCCTGTTTTTCTCTTTTGCGGTTCATCGTGATTTGTGTAGAGTATTCATTTTATGGGTTGGTGATATTGGTTTAAAGAATTTTTGTAGCGGGATCGATCGCGATTTTGGGGAAATTGGAATTTTACGGTTGCAATTCGACATAAGGGATTTTTGATTTTCGAGAAGCAAAGGCTAGACTGTTACTACGTATTGGTAATTATTTCTCAGTTAAGGAAAGTTTTATAATTAAAAATTAGAAATCAAAGTTTCGAAATATACCTACGCACTTAATTTAGAAGAAAATAACCATAATTTCGAGAGGAGTTTAATAACTGAAGGATTCCTATTCCAAAGTCTACTTATTTCAATTGGAAAAATTGGAAATAAAAATTTCGAAATATACTCTCATATCAAATTTACCGCAGTAAAGTAAAGATTAACCTTCCAGAAAAAGAATATTACAAAATTGGAAAATCAGAGAATTGATATTCGAAATGTATTTAATAATTTTACGAGAAAGAAAGGGGGTGAAGAAAGAAAGGTAACGAAATTTGGAGAAAGATTGGACAGGCAAAGGGAGGTGGGTTTTTGAAAGCGTAGGAACCGACGTGGAAAAAATATGACAACGATCGAGCCGAATAAAATATCGGCGGGAAACGAAGTCGATTTAAATTCACGGCATAAATTTACATGGTATTCGCGTTAGAAGGAGGGTCACTCGACGAGTTCGGAATTCCGTGAGCCTACCCTGTCACGGACAAGGCGCCACCCCATCTCCAGCTTCTGTGTCCTTTAACCTTTCCCAACTGCTCCCGCGCACTGAAACCCAAGGATTTCGCATGAAACATGCATCACGACAAGAACAACCTGGATACTTTACGGCTAAATATTTCAACCCCCTTCCCTGTCATATTAACCGGGTACTTAAGAAAATACTCGCGAAATTCTGCCAAACGATTCATTAAATTAACTAAGCTATTTGTTTTTCTATTATT